>CAJHZI010000382.1:1827500-2215000 GCA_905160935.1 Enchytraeus crypticus | reverse complement strand
TTGATATAATTACTCGGGAGTAGACTGACCAATGAATTTAATAATTTTCTGTAGCAGACTAATGATATTTATAATAACAGTTTGCTGAGGTTAATATCTCTAAAATGTTTTACATTGTTTTGATAATTGCATGACAGATAACGCAAAAATATTTTAAATATCTCGTAATTAAAAAGAACCATAGAAAGACTGAACATTTAGTAAAACACTGTTAATAATATTAACTTTTGTCGATTCGATCTAAGTAAGAAAAATTAATGCTACTCCTACTTTTTATCACTGCTATTATTATTATACATGTATGTTGCCCGGCTGACCGGCAGTGTGCAAAATTTGCAGAGCCTGAATAATTTATCAAAACTTGACCAAACTAAAGAACAGTATGACGCACATATTCAGCTTCCAAACAACATCGAGCTTAATAGATTATGTTAAGCAATTTGAAATTGACAAGTTATATAAAACTATTATACATGTATGGTTATACAGGAGCATGCATTGAGTGAGAGCATGGAGATGTTGCTCTTAGATACGGCCTCTATGTGTAAAGCCGTCATCTGCTGCAGAGTCTCTCCCATGCAGAAAGCTCTCGTTGTCGAACTCATCAAAAGAAACAAGAAATCCATCACGCTCGCCATCGGGGATGGGGCAAATGACGTTAGCATGATCAAAGGTATTTGGATGTTGACAGCCAAATTTTGAGAGTTGTTAAAAGTGGTTTACTTATTTGGGCAGTTTGTTAAATCACTTCTTGATATGTCTGCTAGACATGTACATGTATAATGCGGACACCAGTGACCATCCCTAGGTTTGTATGGTGCAATAAAAATTGAAATTCAGTGAAAACTGGGTGCAAGATATCCTAAAAATTAACGAAGCTATCAATTAGGGCTATCAAGAGTGTCTGACTACTCTGCTACTCGTTATTGTTCATGTAGCTTTTTTACATTTTGTGATGTTTTTTTGAAATTGTTGTTTGAATTAGCGAGTAATTTTATTGATTCTTAATAGACAGAATAAATAATTTATAAATGGTGTGATTGATCAAGTGAATGATTGATTGTTGGATTGATTGATCAATTAATTGATTTATTAATTGATTGATTGGTTCATTGTTCGATTGACTGATTTATTAATTGATTGTTCGATTGATTGATTGATCAATTAATTGATTGATTGATTGATTGATTGACATAGCGGCTCACATAGGAGTAGGTATAAGCGGTCAGGAGGGGATGCAGGCAGTGCTAGCCAGTGACTTCTCTCTGGCTCAGTTCAGGTTCCTCGAGCGACTGCTGCTGGTTCATGGTCGCTGGTCCTACCTCAGGATGTCCAAGTTCCTCAGATACTTCTTCTACAAGAACTTTGCCTTCACTCTCTGTCACTTCTGGTTTGCCTTCTTCTGCGGCTTCTCAGCGCAGGTCAGATACTTTTGTTTATATTTAAGAAGTTTTATTGGCACAAATGAAATTTCCTAAGTCACTAAGAATGCTGTTAAGTTAATACCTATCTACAAAATGGAATCATTTAAATTTCCAAAACCTCTTAGCTTTATTTAATTAACAATAGTCATCTACTAGTTATCAATTTAGCCTGGACGTGAGATAAGTGAAGAAAGTTATTGATAAATGACTAAGAATGGGATCCAGTAACTTCAGTAAGTTTAATAAATTCTACTTTGAAATTGAACGGGAGCTGGTTGCAGATAATAAATTTTATATCTAGCAGCAGTTTTTCTTTAAGAGTGCGAATTAACCTAATTTTATTCATGACAGAATTATATGTTAACATTTTTTGAATGTTTAAATTGTAGACCCTGTTTGATCCCTACTTCATAACATTCTACAACGTCTTTTACACATCACTCCCAATCCTTGTGTACGGATTTTTTGAACAGGTATTTTGGTGTCGATGTGTAAGCTAATCCTGTGTGAGATTCCAGCAAATCTTTTCACTAAAATTTTCCGCACTATTACAGTATAGTATCACAAGAGCTTGCTCATGATTTTGCATAATTACTTTCATGTGATATTTAATTATAAATATTGTGTCTTTCTTATAATTGGACCCATAACAATATATTCGTTTAATACAAAAAAAATCTGACACTCTCCAGAAGACTGACACTTATAGCTACAAAGAGCATAATAGAGACAGCTACAGAATACAATATAAAAATTTATAATTCAAATGTTAGTAGGGGTCTTTATATAACATTAACGACTCTAGTCATTTATGTGATTGTTAACGAAAATTAATCGAATGTCTTAAAGCGGTCAGAGTTTAGATGTGGAGATTCAAATTGTTTAGGCACTAAATTTAGAGTTTAGGCACTAATTCAGAGTCCCTGATTAGAAGGTCGAGATGATCGCACATTTACTTAGCCTGACCGAGTTAGTGTCTTGATCGGTAAAGTGTGCGACTGCGGATCAGTAGATATGGGGATTCAAATTTTTAGGCTAACACAATCTTTTGCTTGTAACTTTTGTTATATATTGATTTAAATGCTTATGTAAGTCTTTGCTATTTATTGAAACAGTTAAGAACTACTTAGCTTCAATTTCAGCTAATTACTTTAGTTTTTATTCGAGATTTTTTGAGTGTTGTTTTCGGCCAAAGTAATAGGTAGCTAACAGTAAATTCAGTTTTTAGAAATTTCAATTCTGTGTGTTCTACTGTCATTTGTGTTAGTTGATAATGTAGTTACACAGATTTATAAATCAGACCGTAGCCAGTCTCTCTGAGTACTTCTCTGTTCTATGGGTAACTGCTTAACTAAACCACTTGTCAAATCAGTTGAAATTACCACTGTTCACATTACGATAAAATGAAAAATTGAGAATTTAGTCTCGGTGCAACCACCACCAATTTAGAGCTAAAAGGAATAAAAGTATATCACTGCGCCAGAGCACGTTCAGCTAAAGAAATTGCAGTTTATATATTATGTTAACTTTTATTCCTTTCTGCCTTTAGCGTTATTTTGTGCATTTATTCTTTTACACTTTAAGTTTTGTTGAGTAGTCATTACACAAGTATTTCTCAGTTTCTGATTGTACATAGCCCGTGACGTGTTGCACATATCTGTAGAAAGAGGCACATTGTTTATATATATATATATATATATCTATAATTTTATTTTTCCCAATAATACGTTGCCTAATCTGATGCTCTTAAGACTTGTGAATCGTTTTCTTGTAAGTATGTAGTGTAGTTTAGACCATTTAATGTTTTAGACTTTGTTCGACGAAGCATTCATTTCTCTCTACAATGTTTGCTACACATCTCTGCCGGTTCTATTTTTGGCACTTGTAGAACAGGTAAACTGCTTTTTTCTATTTTGCGCCATTTATTTCTTTTCAAGCCGATATATCTTTCAAGCTTTATTTTAAATATTTGTGAATAGTAATTAACATATAGTTATTATCTAAAGAATTTGATAGAGTTTATCTGTTTCTCAAGTGTTTTTCAAGTGTTTGCTTATTAAGTTACTACTTATATGCTTGTACTTGTGTATAATGTGGCATATAGCAATTAGTTTATTCTCATTACAATTATTTGTATCAATATTATTTATACACTTTATTTGTCCACTGCAGCTGTTGTCCTATCCCCAGGTTTGATAGCAACTCCTCAGCTACTGTTGTGTGTCCAATATTGATTCTTTTTTGCAGTTTGTTTGATAAATAACGAGATCGGCGAAAAGTAAATTAAAATTAAATAAAAGTAAATGGCTTCTTGAAATAGTGAAACGCTCATTTCTGTTTTCTCCTCCAGCATTATGGGATTCTTGGCCCCAAGATCTTCGATCTTTTAATTGTGAATGTTAACTTTTTTAAGTTTATTATTACTTCCGCGAAAAGCTAAAAACCCATATCTTTCCGCAATGTGTCACTAATTCGACCTCTTTGCATTGAAAATTGAACTTGCACTTTTTTATCTCGCTTTCTCTTGTGGTCTTTGTATACTCAGTCGTCATTATGTGGTTCCATAGCGTCTGTTGATGCCGAGTCCGCTTGAGACGTCTCTGACATTGTCTTATGACGAGGAACCGGACGTTAAATTATTATTGTTTATTGATTGATTGATTGATTGATTGATTTATAATGACAATTGAGGTGAAGAGTGAGGTTCAAAAATAAAACTGAAAAGGGAAATTTGGAAACATTGCTAAAGTATTTTGAAAAGAACTAATTCATACTATACTGTCTTCTTCTTCGTTTTCTTAGAATTAAGGAAGATAGATTTGAAATATATGGGATTGACTGATGCTGTGGTGTGGAACAGAGAGGAGTGGAGAAGGTCTATTTGTATCCCGATCCTAGTTAAACTGGGAAAGAAAAGGAAAGATGATGATGATGTTGATTACGGATCTAAAAATGCACTAAGTTTCTAAGAACTCTAAAATTTTATAGTCAACTTAGCTTATGTCGCACTTACTCACCCAGCGTTTAGACATCACTTGACTATTAACTGTGTTACGAATTGTTGTTGAAACGATTTTGGCCTAGATCCTTTAAATTAACTGTGAAATTTGGCCGACAAGTAGGTCCTATTCTGCCTACTATATTCATTTTTTGAAGCGAAATATTTTTACTGAGCGCGTCATAAGTTTTGTACGTTGAAGCTATGCTCAAGTGGAGTGGACTGCGCATTGACTGACTTGGGCATTGAACCCAGGTCTCTTGCATCCGAGACGAACACTCTAGCCATTGCGCCGTATCCCTTCCTGTAAAACTTTATACTGAGAAAGGCAAATCAGATATTTTGAACGAGGTTTAGATTACATTTAAAATATAATTAATTCTTTGCGATGGAGTTCATTGATAGATATATGATGATTGGTCATCATCTGAGTGTTTGATATGTAGTCAGTTGCTATAAATATACAAGTATAAACTTGAAATTGCATTAAGCAAATTAAATTAGGAAATTATATGTAGGAGAAGACATTTTTATGCAATGTAGGCCATGGCTGGACTTTGATTTTGAAAGTCCAGCATATGTTTGAGTCCAAAATGGAAGTAATTTTAAACTTTTTGTAAAACAATATTTAGCTCAAAATTGACCTGAAATATTTGTAAACATCAATTTGATATTTGATAGAATGTACCTCACTATTTTGTTTATTTCATCCAGGACGTGAACGACAGGTTTTCATTGCTTTATCCCAAGCTTTACACACCCGGCCAGAAAGATCTCTTCTTCAACAAGCAGTGGTTTGCTGTCTGTGGGCTGGAAGGGATCATCTCCTCGTTTGTGCTCTACTTTGTGCCCTACCTCGTGTTTAGAGACGGAGTGACTGCGGGCGGGATCGACCTCTCGGGTCACAAGTCTCTCGGCTACGTCGTCGCCTCCATCCTCATCGTCGTCGTCACGCTCAGGGTGGGTGCCATTTGCTTAGAGGGCTCAAGGTGTTGGGTGCTTAGAGTGTTCAGATGACGGTTGTTTAAATCGCTTGGGGTGTTTGGAGTGTTGGCCCTGTTGGTTGATTAGATTACTCGGAGTGATGGATGCATAGTGTACTCAGGGAGTTTGGTGCCTACGTGCTCTCAGTACTTTAACACATATATTAAGTGCCTTCATTAATGCTGTGTCTCAGCCACTGAAGCTTAACTCCACATATACTGCACATACAGTAAGAGACAACAGCACATTGTCGCTGTGCCGACTCTTACTCTAAAATGGTGCACAGGTGCCAAAATTGTGTGAGCTATAAATATTTTAGTCAATAATTTACGAATACAATTTGTATGCCTAAATGGATATAAACTATTCAAAGCGACATTGTTGTACTGAATATATTTTTGTAAATATTTTTATTCATTAAGTTAATTAAGAATAGTTGAAAGGATGTGTAAATAGACGACTGCTGCTACAGCTGTTGCTACAATTACAACTGTTCTTTGTTAATTAACTAAATGCTTCTATTATATCATTTTGCAATATATGTTTTAACGTATCTCTTACCTTATCAAGAAAGGTTTTCCATACGCGTACCTTTGATTACGCAATTAATTAGTATATTTATAAAACTGTTTATTTATCATATATTTCATTTCTGATCTTGATGTATAAGGGGATGTCTGGTGTTGCGCGCTTTCGAATAATAGTGCACTTTTATGCCATAAAATGTCTCAAAACTTTTCTTGGAATGTCCCAATACCCCAGTGGTTAGAGGCATCAGGTAACGTCGCGACTCTTGAAGTTATAGACAAGAGATCCTGAGGTGAATTAAATTCTCGTGGGTTCGATTCCCGCCCGCTCTGAACTGAGAGTAAAATCTCGGACATTCACAAGACTGGTTGCAAGGAAAATGGAATTAATTGCGTAGCGGTTAAAACATGTGGTAATAAAAGTGATAGATATCAACATGACTGGTCATTTCATTATAATGCGCGCTATTACTATTATTACTATTATTAAATTTAAATATGGAACATAACATGATATCGAAATACAATTCTTTAATTAGTATATTTTGTAAAAGCTTTATTATCAAATATAAGATGGCTGAGGTAGGCATAGGTGGCCCACCTCATTATAAGCTGAATCCCCCAAGAATAATGGTATATCAAAAGGAATGTTATTAATAATTTAAAGATCCACTCGTATGTGGACATGAAGAGAAAGACGGAAGATAGAGATGAGTAGAGGTGATATACCATGGACCTGCCAGAAGGCAGTGCAAGAGAGAGAGAGAAGATGGCTGATCTAGATCTATAAGCGAATGTCTATTTTTGTGCGCTTTGGAATATTACTACTCTGTGACACATTAAATATAGGATATAATAGGATCTCTTCAGTGCACTGCCAAGTGGCAGGTTCAAGGTACATATTCATACTCGAAGTCTGCTTTCTCGCTCCGTAAGAGCACTCCATAGATCAACATGTTAATCCCTTCACAAAGTCTATGCCTTATCCATACCTTATGTAGCCTATAGCTTGGGAAAAATATGGCTTCTGAGGTGGTTTCCCGTTGCCTTCCTCAGTTAGGTGGATTAATTAACATTTAATCCTGGGGGAAAATATTTCATGATGAGGTGGGTCCCCTCTTGCCATCCTCAGCTCCTGCCTTTAGTCGCCTCTTACGTACACGCGGCAGATTGTTTGCGGTTGCCCTATTCTGCAGTGGCCCAACCACACCCGAGCACAACACGGGGAATAATAGGATATCAAAATATAATTACTGGTTGCTACTGTTATTTGTAACTGTCTGTGTTGTTACAACTATCTGTGTTGGTACAACTATCTGTTGTTGTTGCAACTGTCTGTTGTTGTTACAACTGTCTGTGTTGTTACAACCGTCTATGTTGTTATAATTGTCTGTGTTGTTACAACTGTCTGTTGTTGTTACAACTGTATGTGTTGTTAACACTGTATGTGTTGTTAACTCTGTCTGTGTTGTTAAAATCGTCTGTTGTTGTTACAACTGTTTTGTGTTGTTAACACTGTCTGTGTTGTTAAAACTGTCAGTTATTGTTACAAATGTCTGTGTTATTACAACTCTCTGTATTTTTACAACTGTAGGCCTAGGTGTTGTTAAAATTACCTATGTTGTTTCTGTTTGACAGTGTGCACTGGAGATGACGTACTGGACTGGATTCAATCACTTCGTTGTTTGGGGCAGCATCATTTTCTATTTTGTCTTTGTTATTGTTTTCTACTCGGATCCATTTGGATACTCCTACGTAGGCGTGGCCACACGGTTACTAAGCACCGCCCAGTTCTGGTTTTCTCTGGCTCTCGTTTGTATCATACTTCTATTTCCGGTTTATTTGAAAAAGTTCTTCAACCGACTCGTGTCACCCACGCTGGCTGATAGAGTGCGCGCCAAGCAGAAGGTATCAAAGACGGCTGTTCGACCAAAGGATCGAATCATACGAAGAGCTTCAACGCTGAGATCTGGCAGCATTCGTATGGGATCTCAGCGCCGACGTATATCAGGCTACGCCTTCGCTCAGACAACTGGATTCGGGGACCTGATCACTTCGGGGTCTATCATGAGCGTGAGGTCTGGGGGCAGCACGTACAGAATGAGAGGTCCAACCCCAACCGGTACTGAGAGCGTGATAGAGCGAAGCCCTGTCAGGCTGATCTCAGTGGCCAATCGTATCGATGAGGTGGTGGAGCCTGTGGACGACACAGACACCTCAGTGAACGTGACTCCCGCATCAGCACGCTACCAGAGACCACCGCCGCGGGGTCACAGCCCCGCGAGGTCGCCGCGGGGGGACAGTCACGCGAGGTCTAACGGTAAATCAAATAAATGATAAAAACTTAACAATTGCTCACTTGTCTCGCGATTAGTGTAAATGTTACGGTGGATTATAATGTAATATTTGAGAAAGTTTCATCTGTTAAGATTGTTCGTGAATATTTTCTCTCTAGGAAAATTTTTAATCATTTTGAGGCATTTAGGGTAACATTATTCTATCCTCATGCCTCCGCTAGCAGCGTCACTGATATACTATAGGATGATCTTATTGAAAGCTGCTAAATGTCGAGTACAAATTTTGACAACTTATTTTTATATCTTTTGTTCACTTTACATTTAGTGGATATATATAATATTTTGGAATTACTTGAATTGGTCAGGCGAACGATGAAAATTTGATTTAAATTATGACTGCTTTTCAATAAGTTTAGATGGCTGCTCAACGTCTGAAGTCTTTTTCTTGTTTTATCTTCAAGAGGACTGTCGTGCCCATTATCGTCTTGCCGCCAATAGGAGCAGCTCAAGCTCCTTCTTATGATCTGATATTGCTTTAATATGTATTTTGCCAGTTGAACTTTATGTCTGCTACGTTAGAAACTGTTATGCGTCTATTCTAGCCAGTGATGATTAAGCGTCCTAGTCTACTCCAGATATTCTTTCAACTGATACGGTCTCGTCTTCAGTGGTATTTAAGACAAGGCTGCTCGGGTTAAGAAGGGCATTTCTGCAATATTATATACTTTGTACGGATTGAAGTAGATATGCCGAAAGTTTTCCTTGATCTTGTTAATTTCGAGACATTTTGAATAAATTATACAACAAAAGTAATAACAGGATTAAGTCAGAAAGCACTCTATCATACTTGATTTTAAGATTCATTTGGCAACAAGCTCAGATACATGCTGAATTCCTAGGCAGCTGCTATGTCGATCACGGAGCAGTATGTGCGGGGTTCAAATCCTGGTACTCGCCCGTCACTGACATCGCTTTCGAGTGAGGAAACTGACCTTAACATTAGCTTTTTGTAGCTTTACGAGACCTACTGATGAGGAAACTAAATCACTTGCAGACAAATGCATTGGGCTCATCTCAATCTATTTCTTAATAATTTTATAGTGGCAAATTACTTAACGATATGGAATACCTCAGTCTATTAGTGTGTGAAATTGCGTTATAAGTAATCATAAGATTTAGAACAACCTGAACCATGCTTGTTCGTGTTTTACATGTAGTAATTATTGTGTACTGTATACGTCAGGTGTAAGTATGTGACTGTATGTCATTCATTTTACCATTGCCGCATTATTCAGTTTATTTGATGCCGTGTCCTCTGCTTGTCAATTTCTATTCATCCTATTCATTATTGAGTGTTATTCAAACGATTAGTTAGCGGCATTTAAACGATATGCAAGAGTGTTATAAAAGTGAGTCGTAATAGCGCATATAAGTGTAATGTAGACTGCTGGATAGTAAAAATGTGTTTGGAAATTTGAATTTCGTGCACATACACCGGGACGCTGCATGCAATACGGCCTGCTTTAAAATTTCAGTGTTTTTGTACTTTGACAATCTGTGATAAGCTTGGTTCACTCTGTCCCTCTTTTTCTCTCACTCTCTTTCTCTCACTCTCTTTCTCTCACTCTCTTTCTCACTCTCTCTCTCTCTCTCTCTCTCTCTCTCTCTCTCTCTCTAATATGTTTATTCCATTGATTCTTAATTTTAATATTTTTGTAACTATTTTAGAAAACGAATGACAGTGTCCTATTGTCTCATGTATGCTTGTGTAAATAATCCATCGATTTAAATTTTACGAGGAGTTATTTATTCACTAGTGAATGCGTCTACTACACTGTATGTTTTATCTAATATCAGTATATTTTAGTAAACAAATAACAGTGTTATCGTTTAATATGTATTAGATTTTCAAAAGCCCAAATAAATTATCAACTAGGCCCTAAACTAATCTAGGCCCTAAACTAATTATATTAACTGATATTGCAGACGACCTTCGCAATTGACCTTTTTCATATCGTTTATTCGTTCATCTCAGCACAGATTATACAGACAATAGAACGTTCATGCAAGCAAACAAACAAAACGAAATGGGCTGCCATAAAAGAGCCAGAGCTGTGTGCGGTAATACAATAATTAGCAGCTCTAGCAGAGCCTACTTAAGTATGAAATAAAAAGAAATTCTGTTACAATACCAAGTACAGTAAACCCGTTGGTAGCCATACAATTAAATATTGTCAAATTAATATTTAGTCAAATGGCCAGACACTGACAAATGAAAACTCAAAATATTTTTTAAGGTATCTCTAAAATTGTTACAAATTAAACAAGTAAACTAAGTTCATGCATCTAAGAGCAAAAAACTAACTAAAATAAACTTTAGCTTGCGAAGAAAATACAATGAAACAGGAAAGAAAATACAGCGAAACAAGTGTAGTGTCTAATAATACAAGCGTTAAAGTCAGCATTAAAAGCACAAATTCGTAAAGACTTAATTAATATTGATTAAATATTACACTGAAAGATTCCCTCTTTAAATTTGAAATAGACGTAGCATTTTTTATTACGTCTGGCTAGTTATTCCACATTTTAGGACCACGAACAGATATGTATTTGGTCCGTATATTTGTACGTGAGAAGGGAATAATGAATTCATTCACATTTCTTAGATAGTAATTGTTATTATCTACAATATTGCAAGGTGTTATCAATTGGTTGCAAATTAATAATAGGAAATTGTTTTTATTTTTTAACTTAAATAATATTGTGTTGTAATAATTTATATCAGACAATTTCAATATAACAAGGTTCTTGAATATGGAAGACGTATGAGATAAATAATTACCATTGTTAATAATTATAATTGCACGTTTTTGTAGGACAAATCTTTTAGAGTTATAAATTATTTAGAGAGAAGAATTGGAGGAACAACCCCACATAATGTTGCAGTAAGTTAAGTGAGAGTAGATGATACCATAATATATGTTCAACAGTGCTCGTTTTGGCAATTTAAACCTAAGTCGTCTAAGAATATATAAATTTAAAGATGTTGAGACTTTTGCTGATAAACAAAAAAAAGTAAACTAGGGTTCATTCAATTCACCTCAGGATCTGTCAATTAAGAGTTCATGACGTTACCCCTACGCTATGAAGACATTCTTCTCAAAATTGTTACATTGAAATATGATACAAATGAAAAATAAAAATGATACAAATGAAATATGTGTTTGCCAAGTGAATTTTTGGTCAATCATAACACCCAAAAATTTAGTAAACTTAACTTGTGCAATTCTAACATAGTCAATAACCAAGTGAAGATTCACTGGTAAACCATCAGAGCCAAGGGATACTTTTTGTAGCTAAATAACTAAACAAGAATTGATGCATTAAGAGATATACTATTTGCTTTAAATCACTCAGGCAGATAGTTCAGTATTTATAATTTGCATTAACTTCAATATGTCATAGTTAGAGCATACTGTGTTAGTATCATCGGCAAAAAGTAAAAATTGTAATTGTATATAATTGCTACAAATAAGGAGTCATATAATTTATATATAACAAGAAAAGTAATGGACCTACACTGTAGAATAAAGCCTTTGGGAACACTACATGAAATTGATTTTGAATTAGAAAGAGTAGAATTATATGAAACATATTTGCTGCCTATATATTAGACACTTTCATGAGGAGATTGACATTTCCACTAATTCTATAAATATAAAATTTTTTTAAATACTACATTAATCTAAGGTTTCAAATGTTTACAGCAAATCTATAAATATTTCCATACAGAATTCATTCTTATCTTCTTCAGTCGTCTTATGGATTTGTCTGAAGCTAAATTACTTTACTGTAAAAAAATAACTAGCAAAGGTCGATCAGCAAAATTGTCAATATACATGTAGGTCATGGTCAAGAGAATGAGCAAATAAGTACGTTTTTCCATCTCTCTTTTCCATCCAGTGTCCATGAGCAGCGACCTGCGCCCAAACCTCCTTTTCTTTAATTCCCTACACTATGGACTGATTATCTGGATTTTGGAATTTGCACCGTTTTGGACCTTCTTTTTGTTCGCCGGCTTGATTTTGTCTCAATAGTGCTCGATGTTGTCATTGATGACAGTAGCACTCTAATTGTTGTTGTTATTATTATGTTATATTATTACGTTACTTAGAGATTAACGGTAAAAGTTAACGATGACATAGGCGAAGAACATGGCCCTCATGCAAGTAATTTAATTGTAAGAGAGGTGTACTCCTGAACGTTATCATTAAGAAACGAACGGTATACTAATAGAAATCTATATTAGATCAAACTAATGATATTTAACTGCAACAGGTGAATCACACTGTAACAATTGGTCATAGAGTGAAATTGGACTGATCATAGAATAATTCGTACTTATGTTGCTGTTGCCTCTATTCTTGACAGACTAAGAAAGAGCGACAAGAGTAGAAAAGATGGCGACGACGAATGGAAGGATGGGCTCTCGTAAACAAGACGAGAAACATTTGAGGATTCTGAGGGGATTGTGCGCCCTCGAGGAGAATAAGTTCTGCTTCGACTGCAATCAACGAGGCCCCACTTACGTTAATATGACTATTGGATCCTTCGTTTGCACTTCTTGCAGTGGTTTGCTGTACGTTACCTTCTGATATTATAACGTTTTTACAGGCTATAATAAGCAGCTGTTTACTGGGCCCACACCTCAACTATCTAATTAGGCTAGTGCATAGTTTTAACAGTGGTTCCTATTTGCAGTTATATTTATTAAAGTCATTGCAATAAACTTAGGTGTCGTTCATTTGGATACCAACATTTTCAGAATTCGAATTGAATGGAATTGATGCTTAAATGACTTATGAAGGAAATTTCCAGAACTGCCACCAGCCCTTCAATTTTCAAAGGTTATACCATGTACGCCTATCTGTCGCGTTAAGAATAATTTTGACAAATTGGTCAACATGATTTTCGTAATGTCTCTAAAATTGTTAAATTAATCATAATTGTATTCTAGTATTTGATTATTATTACTACTACAGTTATTATAAGTATTTGTATTAATATTATTATTATTTTAATTTGTAGCATTATCTATTCGTATCCCGACCCTAGTTAAACTTGGATTAAAGGGAAGATGATGATGATGCTTGTCCTTAAACACACATCTGTGCTTCCTGACCCAGTGTGCCATTATGATGAATCATAATTAAATAGTCAAATTTTATACATGACAAATGAAGTTTTCGGAGAGATTTCAAACTCTAGATTCCAGAAGACAAAAGATTTTTACGTGCAAAGTCTATTTTTAGTGCTATATGTAGGCCACTAATTTTAGTGACTTGCATGACTTGCATGAAAATCAGCTTTTAGAGTGTACACGACTTTTCGCTAAACGGTTGAAAGAACCCTATTTCATTTTTTAGTTTTGTTGGTTTAAAAGAGTACCGTTGTTGATGATTATGTAATGGATTACAATGTGCTCTTCTGAATTCTGAAATGATAATTTTATGGTTAACAAAGACAATGTTTTCATTATAACGAGCAGCTAATGCATTGAAACCTAGGATTTTGCAGTAGTCCAAAGAGTGTCAAAGACTCAGATTTGAACTTAAAGGCGTAGATTCTCTCAGGCTTGGATTAAAGAATTTGGGCAGTGAGCCAACTGCTTTATTTGTGTCCGTTAATGGAAACCATAATTTACTAGCCCTATTCCAAAGCCTAGTTTAACGTTAGTTTACTTGACGGCATATTTGTGACACCGAGAGCACTAGATTTGAAATTAGCACTTACCTGCTAGGCTGCTACCAAACAGCATTCCAGCAAGCCACTGGCTCAGCCCATATGAAAGAATCACCCTTAAACCGTATCATTTGGTAGTATGTTTTCTAAAACCCAGACAAATCAATACACAATTTTAAGAAGTGTGGATTGTCATACAATGCAATGTTATGTTATCTGCTTTTCATGTAGTAGGCTATCACTTTTCATTGTGATTAAGGTTACTTCAATTCCCTTCTAATTGCCCAAGTCCCAATGTGTTTTTCACTTACGTTTTCAGAAATTCTTTCAGATTTAAATTTGTTAAAGAACCATGAACTAATATTTGTGGAAATGAATTTATACAAATTCCTTCCTAAATTTTTTTTTATACTTAACTGTAGGGCCTTTTAAATTAATTATATTAAAGTAATTAGTGATATTTGCACCATCAATGCAATGTCAAGCTAGATTTCTTTCTGAGAAGTTAAACCAATATCTGATGAATAAAATTCTGTATAATTTTCTATTTTAGCCGTGGATTAAACCCTCCTCATCGTGTCAAGTCAATTTCTATGACCAGTTTTACAGCTGATGATGTGGAATTTATTTTATGTCGTGGCAACAGTGTAAGTACAGTTATGCATGTATATGAAATTCTGCAAACTAAGAGGTCTTTTTTGGCCAATAGAAGCATTTATTCAAAGTGTGTTTGAGCTTATTTCTTGTTCAAATTTCATTGTTGTGTTTAGTTCTATAATTAAGTGACTCTATATTAAAGCATTGTTTTTTAAGTGACTATTTCTATAGCAGTATCTCAACAAGTGACTTGTTTTCGGTACTGCTGTATAGGTTTCTTCTGATTTTTAGTTATTTCCATTATTACTTAATCATATCTTGCTATTGATAGAACCAATTGGCAGCAAGCCACAATGTATGATTAACCTTCTAGGATCCCTAGGGGATATCCATTTGTTGTTAATTGACCTAGGCTTTGAACTCAGGCAACTTGCTTCCAGTGATAACTCTCTAACCGTTACACCATATCCCCTGACAAAAATAGTTTTCTTTTAAAGTTTCAATCATATGTTTGTTAGTAATATTTACTCCTTAGTATTATTCAGCTAGTTAATTCATTTTATATAGCACTTGTGGATTATTTGTTTGAGTGATTGTTTATGCTACTTCAGTTGTCTCTGTTGTGCAGTAAGGAATGACTTAATTTGTTGGCTCTATGTACTACTCTAGCCTTGCAGTAAGGTGTATCTTGGATTTTTTGATTGGTTAACTGATGGCAATGGTTATTCTAGCTGTGCTGTATGGTAGGACTTGTATGGTACTGTTTAATTGATTGGTATTACTCTAGGTAGCAATACATATAGGTATGGCTTGTACTGATTGATTGTTTAATTGATTGATGGTGCACTGTAAGGTATGGTTCGTACTGATTGATTGTTTTCATTGACTGATGGTGTACTGTAAGGTATGGTTCGTACTGATTGATTGTTTTCATTGACTGATGGTGCACTGTAAGGTATGGTTCGTACTGATTGATTGTTTTCATTGACTGATGGTGTACTGTAAGGTATGGTTCGTACTGATTGATTGTTTTCATTGACTGATGGTGTACTGTAAGGTATGGTTCGTACTGATTGATTGTTTTCATTGACTGATGGTGTTCAGTAAGATATGGCTTGTACTGATTGATTGTTTCATTGCTTGATTGATGTCATTGATGACTGTAGCACTCTAATTGTTGTTATTATTGTTATTATTATTATTACTGATGGATTGTTTCATTGATTGATGGTGTTCTGTAAGGTATGGCTTGTACTGATTGATTGTTTAATTGCTTGATTGATTGGTGTTCTGTAAGGTATGGCTTGTACTGATGGATTGTTTCATTGATTGATGGTGAACTATATGGTATGGCTTGTACTGATGGATTGTTTCATTGATTGATGGTGAACTGTAAGGTATGGCTTGTACTGATGGATTGTTTCATTGATTGATGGTGTTCTGTAAGGTATGGCTTGTACTGATGGATTGTTTCATTGATTGATGGTGAACTGTATGGTATGGCTTGTACTGATGGATTGTTTCATTGATTGATAGTGAACTGTAAGGTATGGTGTGTACTGATGGATTGTTTCATTGCTTTATGGATGGTGTTTTCTGCTTTAGCTGTGCAGTAAGGTATGGCTTGGACTATTTGACCATCGTTCTCTCTCGGCCAGTGATTCTAAGGATGATGCTAAGGTAAGAGAACTCATGTCACAGAAGTATGAGCGCCGGCGTTGGTATCTCTCGCCTACTGATGAAGCTTATAACGAGGCAAGAACTAGGAACATGATGGCTGCGGAGGAGCTTAGACCTGCAAAGTGTGCCGTTGTTGGGCCTACACTGTCTCTAAGCGTATCTCAGCGTCAGGTACATTGTACAACTCTATATAAACTCTATATAAACTTGTTGTGGGGAAGCTATAAAGTGGTACATGCATTCATCATCATCATCATCATCTTCCTTTGATCCCAGTTTAAATAGGGTTGGGATACTAAAATAAACCTTCACCTTTCCATTCTTTTTATAACATTAATAGCAATTTCTAGACTAGGCGCTCACCAACCGAATGCCCTTTCTGACGTTTGTTTGGACCTTAGTGCTTTGTCGCCGTTTACGACACATACTGTGTACGGTTGGTCTATTCTTCTGAAATCCGGACACAACACGGGTTAAAGTGGTACATATATATACACTAAATCTGCTTTTATTTTCATGTCATACAACTTTCTATGATTAATCAAAGATGTCGTTTTTCATTTGCATGTTAGTGTTAGCTATACATTCAGCAGTTGCAGAGAGTTTGTCTGCTGTGTTTTCCTTTCTATTAAACATTTAGATTAGGTATTATTATTATTATTTTTATTTTATTTTTTTTAAGTATTGTTGAGTTAGAAATTTTATGATATGTAAAAATTATCTATTTAGTAACAAATAATGTTATGAAATGTTTCAGACAGTATTTCCGTACTCTTGAAGGAATTTAATTTAAAGAATAATGAGTAACTCTATAGTGACAAGTACAGTGTAACAGTTGAATATCTCTGAGAATTAGCCTTTTAACTGTAGCGGTAAATTATGTGTGCTCAGTGTTTTGCTGGACTTTGTTATCAGTATGTATGGTCATTGATCATCTTGTCTTGCAGATTTGATTAACTGTAGGATCCCACATTTAAAAATTTCTCAATTCAGAATCAGATTCCTTCAATAGTCAATTGCACTTGATTTTTTAGTTAAATGCACAATCAGTTGTTTTATTTATTCAAAGAAGGAATGTATGCTCATTTACAAATATAACATTCATAAAAAATTGTATGAGAACTGAGTTTTAAAACATATCTGAGTTGAGACATAGATTCGATTTATCATTATGGTGCTGTAACCAATAATGCAATGGCGGTGGCAACGTTACTAGGGACATTAGGAGAAATTTCAAAGAGTATATGTTTGAAGATTGAATGGAAAACCTTAAAGTATAATATTAGTGAACTGTATTTAGTGAATTGTTAAGCTAAGCATATACTGATGATTTGATTCGATGCAGAATTCAGTGTGTAAATCAGATTACACAATGTCAAGGTCACGCAGTCCTTCAGACAGCGGTGTGGGTGAGGATATGGGAGGAGTTCAGCATCAGTCATCATCGGAATATGAGTCAGACAGGAACTCAAAGACATTTGATCTGCTCACTGATCTAGCTGATGATCTGTGCAAGTGTGATATTTCAGGTTTCTCTTGTTGTATCTCCTAGTGCATTGCCACGATGTGTAATAAACATATAATACTCAAATACTGACCAACTTGTTTGATCTGTCTAAAGATTATCACGCTAATGGTAGATGCTTCTTCTTAGTCACAGCTTCCATCGCTCTAAATCTTATATTTTGCCTCTTGATGTTTGTTTCTGAACTTTCTTCTGCATCTTCTCTGAGTTAAAACTCAATATTTTCTGCCAGTGACACGAATTACTTTTCTTTAAATCTTCTAATAAGTGACTAAGACTATTAGTATCTGATATTGTATTTTAGAGAATGTTATATCCTAAAAGATTGAGTAAATCGGGTGGTAATTATGTATGTGTCAAGATAACCCTGACGTCATCATTGATGAGCATTGGACCTTTAGAAATTAAATTTATTATTGCCAATATTGGTTTTATTACTATTATTATGTTTTTATTATAATTACTTTAATTTGTATTATTGATACTACTAATTAATTTATACTTTATTTATTATTTTTGTCAACAAGTGCATATTATGCCACACAGTAGCTGTGCAGTATTTTGAAAGCTATCTAGATATTGTGAAAAGCCCAGACTTCAGTTAGAGGGCAAACAATTCTAACAAATTGGCTACCTGCCATTGTTTGATTCTATTGGCTACCTGTATTGTTGCTTCAAATATGAGTAATTCTAATAGTGCTGTGACCATGTTCCTAAATGTAATAATTAATTTTGTAATTTGTTATCTGGATCTAAATCGATATTTGACTACATTCAGGTGACACGTCAGACGGTGGGTTTGCAGACTTCTCACAATTCAATGAACGGAGTTCAGCGCAGGCATCAGTGATTTCACCTCCTAAGATACTTCCTCCTCCTACTCCCGCTTCCTCTTCTCTCTCCCTCGGTATCACTGTTTGTTTGGTTCTCACTCCCTCTGTGTAGTGTTTATTTTTTTAGGTTTCCTCTTCTGTCACTTTACCTCAAGTGGTATAGCTCTGCTAAGTTGTTTACTCTTTTTACTGAGTTATTGTTTCTATTCAGGCATCTCTCTTTATCCTTCGGTATATGTGTATGTTTATTTACTTCACTACTCAGACATTACGCAGACTACTAACATTATGAAATAATGTTAAGATATATTGCTTTTAATTGATCCAGTTCAGTGTGTGGACTCTACAAGTCTAGAGTAAATGTCGACAATGTTTTTGTTTGCAGTTTCAAGCACTGATACAATTCTTGATCTATCTCAATCAACAAGTGTGCAGGCTTCATCAATCCTTGCACCGCCCTCATACTCTCACGCATCCCTCCTAGTGGATGATACATCCAGTCACCAACAGGTTTCTGCCTTTCCTTCCTCCACTGCATCCAGCGGCTTATTAGCACCAATAGGTATTGCTGGAGAGTTTCCTTGTATGACTGATGGTGTACAACAAGCTGGTCTTATTTCTCCAGGAATAGCTAGTGGTATACAACAAGGTGGTTTAATGCCACAAGATAGGATCAGCCTTCAACAAGGATATGCACAGCCAGGGGGTAATGGACAACAAGGTCTAATGACTCAAGGATTGATTGGTGGTGTACATCAGGGTGTAATGCCTCTAGGAATGTCTGGTGGTGTACAACAAAGTATGGTGACTCAAGGAATGATGATTGGTGGCGTACAACCTGGTGTAATAACTACAGGAATGAGTGGATCCCTAGCAATGGGTGGAATTCCCATCCTCTCTCCTACGTCTGCCGGGGTTGGATTTGCTAACATGTTATCAGTTTCAAGCAATACAAGCAATACTAGTAATGCTGCTGGTGGCTTTATACTCTCGCCTGGTAATGCATCAGCTGCAGCTGCATCTGCTGCATCATCAGCAACTGACCAAGCTACTAGTTCAGCTGGAGACAAGTATGCTGCCCTTGCAGAGCTGGACGGGCTGCTGGGCTCGGCTATGGGCATAGGCACAGCGATAGATTGGGACAATCGTTTCACTAAGAGGTCATCACGTGACTTGGGCTCTATGGAGGGGTGTGGTGACACTGGTGGGGGATGGGGCCATGCACAAGTTGGGGGTGCTCAAATGCATCATGCTGGTATACCAGTATTAACCAGTCCCGGTTTGTATTAATACTATTACCTTTTAGAAGTGATAAATGTAATGATTGTAATGATTGGAACAAATTGTCAAGTTACTAGTAGCATATCATTTTGTGTTGCTACTTTTTATATTTCTTTGACGGCTAGTGCGGCCCATGGAGCAGAAAATCAAGGGCATCGGTATTGCAATGGAGAAAACTTTTAAAAGTTTATGATCAGTATGTTTTGATGACCTTTTGATTTGCATCCAGGCCACTTACCTTGCTGTCCTGTACTTAAATCTCTAATTCTTCAGAGCCTAGAGCTGCAAAGTTAGCCTCATTAACATTGCTACAGTGTTTAAATGGGATTGATTTTATGTACTGTAAAATAACTCTGCGCTATAAAATTTAGTTAACATAAATATAAGAGACCAACGGAAAGTGAAATTTTTAAAGGAGTTAATTTATGGGATTTTGTAAATAGCAATGAATATCACACTCTCGAGTCAAGTTTTTAGGGCTTCATTTTAGTTGTTTTAAGGGATACTGGTGGAGGGTTTATTAGACTGGTTGCTAACAGATTTATATTTTTTAATTTGTTCATTGAATTTTACGCTCGTGTGTGAACTGGAGGTATCTTGAAGTCATCGCCCTCACATCTTCCCTTGATCTTAGTTTAAATAGGATCGGGATGCAAATAAACATTTGATTTATAAATATATGTAGCAATTTCTGTAGCGTAGGCGCCCACCAACCAAATGCCCTTTCTTTTGTGGGCTCTTAGTGGTTTGTCGCCTTTTATGACATGTGCCGTACACGGTTGGTCTATTCTTCAGCGACCCGGATGCAACACAGTTAAAACTGGCGACATCTAGAGTACATTTGCAATGTTTTTCTCAAATGACAAATTTATTGAATGTGTATTTTATTGCGCTATTCTAGGCTGCGGGCCCATTGGTATGCCTAGTAGTAATAGTCACCCATTATCTCCGTCTGGCTACAATCAGTTTGGGCAGCCTAGTGGTCAGCAGTTCTATGCTGTGCCCGCACCAGCAGTGTGGGGCATGCAGGGGGTTCCAGGACCCTGCCCCGTGTACAATATGTGCCACACTGGTGCCTGGGCCACTGGTGGCATGGGTGCAGTAAGAGGACCTATGGTTACTTCACCTACTGTTGGTGCTGGTGGTATGTGGGGAGGCAGTAGACAGGCCGGGTGGACTGGTGGTGGTGGTGGTGTTGGTATGAGTGGTGACGGACGAGTAGTGCAGCTTGGTGGTGCTGCTGTAAGAGGTCCATGCGATCAGCGTAGTATCTCATAGGTATGCTCTTGCTAATGATTTATTAATTACTATTGTTTCCATATATTTTGTAAGCTAAACATTTCTGACTCAATTTATTCGTGACAAACTTTAAAATCATCCAGTAACTGGATGGTTAGTGTCGCCTGGTTACTTGATGCAAATTTTGGTTCACCAAGTAAAGCTGTTTTAAACATTTTACTGAAAATCGCAGAAGTTTATTTATAATACTAGATCAATTGAGCTTTCGTGAATTAAAAATATTTTATGGATTCACTCAGTCGTATCACTATATAATTATTAATTTTAGTCTTTAATTTTTAGTTGTAGCCTATGCAAATGGCACGATGTAATGTATCTTAAAATGTGAACGTATTACCATATTTACCTGAAGATATGTATAGTTTGTAAGTTGTGTCCGAGCATCTAAAAAATAGACCAGCGACCAGCCGTAAACTGCTTGTGTTGTAAGAGGTAACTAAGCAGGAGCTAAGGAAGGCATATGGAAACCATATCACAATCCATATTTTCCAAAACCATAGGTTATATTAAAGTTTGGATATGTCAAAGCCTCTATGGAGGATTAACTTCCTGACTGATAGAATACTCATTTTGGAGCGTCACAGCAGACTTTTAGTTGGAATATTTATTTTGGACCTGCCATACGGCAGAATACTAGAGGGAGATATGTTACATAAGTATCGATTGGGCCGTTGTGAAGGAATTAAATATTTACAACTCTTTCAGTAACTGTATGGCTAGTGTCGCCTGGTTACTTGATGCACAATTTAAAGAATTGTATTTAAGAAAAAAGTAACAACTAAAATTTGCGAATTATGTTATTTACTAGTTTGCAAATAGAAAGTGTACAGAGTAGTTGAATTGGTAAAGTGCTATAGTTTAAATATAATTTATTCACAGTATATATTTTATTTTTAGTATATATTCACAGTATATATTTTATTATTATTTTTCCCCGTGTTGTGTCCAGGTTGCTTGAAGAATTGACCAACCGGTGACTGCACTTGTCGTAGAAGGCGACTAAAGCACTAAGATCCATACCAACGTCAGAAAGGGCATTCGGTTGGTGAGCGCCTAGGTTCCAGAAATTGCTACAAAAATTTAAACGAATGGAAAAGTCTCAAATAGTGGATTGGCTGGTGGTGTGGCGTAGAAGAGAGAGGATTTGAGACACTCTATTCGTATCCCGACCCTAGATTAACTGGGATTCAAGGGAGGATGGTGATGATGATGATGATGATATATTTTAATTTGAGAAAACCATTGAGCTTGTGCAAGCCCTATGCTAATACTAACTATGGTAAAAGAACTACCATATACATATGTTATATAAATGTTCTCACTAGTGGAACATGCTCCTTGAAAATGTACAGTAAATGAGGTCCCCGATATTTACCAAAGAAAAATTAAGGAATACCTTGGAAATACTAATTATATAATTAGTTAACAATTTTTTAATTAATTAATTTTCACTCGCATGTTTATGTTTTCTTTCTGTTGATTTGCACTAGTTTAAAATATTGCTTTCAATGGTGTTGTTATATTTTGAATGTTGCTTTCTTGAATAACTGGATATAGATTAATAATATAATTAGTTCACCGAGGTAACCAATTTGTAGCCTCTATTTCTAATTACATACGTTGAACTGCTCGTAGACCTATTAATAGGACAGATAATTTTTTTAATCATTTAAGCTTTGTGGTTTGAGACTGTCAGAGTAAGGGATACGTGTCTCCCAACTGACATATGAGAATATTTTCTACAGTAAAATATCTTGGACCAGGTTCAAAATCATTCAGATCAATGAGAATTATTTAAAGTATCTGAAACTAAAATTAGTGTTTCTATCTATCAAATTAATAACAAGCTATTAGCTTTACATTTGAAAGTGAATTCAAATGTTTATATTTTAATTAAAACAAAATTATGCAACAAGTGTAATGCAATAAACAAACAAGCAAACAGTGAACAATAATAATAAGAAAGCCAGAGACGGCCAGACGGCTACTGCTAGTAATATCAAGCAGTCATGTGAAGAGATATTAAGCGAAACAATAGAGAGAACTGCATAAGCTTAGAACAAAGTAAGCAAGTGCATTTAGAAAGTGAATGCCTTGAGAATAGGACTATCGAGCATGTCAGCAATCAGCGACCGAAGTTAAAGTAGAGTTCCAAAATACAATATTCATATAACAACAGTCAGAATACATTTGATAAATAATGCATTCTAATGCTGCATAAATATCAATCCAAATCCCAATCCCTGACACCCCCTCCACCTCATACACTTTCGAGAAAAAAACGAATTCGACAGTGTAAGAGCGAAATCAGAGATTTGGATTGTGTGAAATATGCAACAAATGCTAATACCATAAACAAATACGCAAAATATATATACTACCTATATATATGCCTAAATAGTCCTACACAGTTCGAGGAGTTCCACGGACTCCGGTATACTGATGTATTTTCATATACACACAGTATAATTAAATTAATATTTAAATATATTTTACTAATCTGTCGCAAAATAAATTATGCTACCTTACCACTAACTATTAATCCTACCACAACTTCAATCACTCCAGGCACCTCGATAAACAATCTGCTGTAATACTGTGTGCCGCCAACATGGTGGACGACGATGTTGTACCTCGAGAGACTAAGAGCCCATCGAGTAAGCTTCGGAGATTTTGGAGATGTTAGAGCCAAATATTGTTGAGGATTATGGTCAGTGTACAGATGAATCTCTCTCCGATAAACCAAGTGGTCGAATTTTTGAAGAGCATATATTAGCGCGTATGCTTCCTTCTCAATTGTAGACCAATTCAGTTGCGGACCAGAGAGTTTCGACGATGCAAATGCTATTGGGTGTTCTTGTTCCTTATCAACTTGCGCAAGAACAGCACCAACCGCATAATCAGACGCATCAGTGCGAATGATAACAGGCAAGGTCGCAGAGGGTGAATACAGTGTCGTAGAATTAGCCAAAGCCCTCTCTAACGACGTGAAAGCTTCTTGTTGAGTTGGGTTAAATCTTATTCTTTCCGGAGAACCCTTCTTCGTGAGATCAGTTAATGGGGCCGAAATCTTAGCGAAATCCTTAATGTATGTTCTGTGGAAAGAACACATCCCTAGAAATGAAAGAAGGAGCTTCTTGTTCTTTGGTTCTGGTATGTTGAGAATTGGAGTGATCTTTTCAGCAACAATAGAACGTTGTCCGGAACCAATTCAATGACCGATGTATTGTACACGGGCTTGAGCAAAGTGACACTTACTCAACTTTAGTTTCATTCCTGACTTTTGTGTAACTGAGAAAACTGATTCAAGATGTTGAAGGTGGTCATCCCATGAAAAGGAATAGACGACGATATCATCTATATAGGCTAGGGCATGATTTGAATCATTTCTCAACATGATATCCATGGCCTTCTGAAACGTTTGGGAAGCGGTCTTCAAGCCAAAAGGCATATACACCCATTCTAAAAGACCACGGTTCGAATGGAAAGCAGTCTTGTATCTATCACTTTCTCTTAACGGAATTTGCCAATAGCCCGAAGTGCAGTCCAGTGTGGTAATGAATGGGTCAGAACAAACACGAATAAGAGCTTCCGGAATGACGGACGTATAGGCGCAGTTCACAGTACCACTGTTTACCATCCGAAGATCAGTACATAGTCTGACTTCTCCATCAGGTTTAGTACCGGCAATTATGGGATGAGCAAATTCACTGTTCGAGTGCCTAACACGTCAATCAAGTAGGAATTTATCTATCTGCCTGTCCACTTCGTCTCGGAACTTTTCTGGCATACGATACTGCTTTAAAGGTTTTGGCTTGAATCTGTCCACCAGGTTAATTTCATGTTCAATTATGTTACAATGTCCAGGATTATTGTTAAATATGTCGCTGAACTTAAGAATCAAATCCTTTAACTCAATTGCGTGAGCTTCATTCAAATGTTGTAAATTTATCTTATCAAATTCCTCTCTAAAATCAGGTCTATCAGTAGGATATACTTCGATGGAGCCAAAATCCTTAACTAGTAAAGGACTATCTTCACTACCAGCCTCTTTCCACAACGAAGTCAGTGAAGCATCCTGTTCTTGGGCTTTCTTAAAGTCTTCAATCGATTCTCTGTCAGATGTCCTAAATCAGGTAAAGTAGACGGTTTGAATAAAGGTATACCAATAGTTCTACCTGATCTGTTAAATACCTTCTCCTCTACACGTCTAACCATCTGTTCATTCTTATAGTTAGGGTCTGTGTAATACACATGTGT
Organism: Enchytraeus crypticus; assembly: GCA_905160935.1. NCBI lineage: Eukaryota > Metazoa > Annelida > Clitellata > Enchytraeida > Enchytraeidae > Enchytraeus > Enchytraeus crypticus. The sequence goes on along the minus strand of CAJHZI010000382.1, from coordinate 2,189,553 downwards.
CCCGGTAATCAATTCTGTGGTTGATAACTTGTGACTGGCCACATCCTGTAAAACTTTTACATCATCTACCGCTAGAAGAGCCACATTATATAACAGTCGATCAGTAACGGCACAGCAGATCAAAACTTCAGTATTCGCCACACTTCCGTCACATACCAAACCAGCCGGAACATTAATCACAGTAGCATGTGCTATGTCGGCCCAGGCACTTCTTAAGTCTAAAGATTTTCCCGTTGAACTGCTATTCAAATATCCATCCGGGATCATCTTGCTGTTTATAACCGAAATCTGTGTACCAGAGTCACAAACAAAATCGGATATCACGTCTGCTAAGCTTATAAATCCATTCTGTAGTAGTATATCACATGATTCATAGTTCACGCTCTTAACTGTCAGAGTATCGTCATTCAAGACATCTGACTCTATCGTATGTACTCTATTAACTTTCTTACACTGATCCTTACTGTTTTTGATCTTTTCACAATCTTTGGCCTTATGAGTTACTTTACCACACAGATAGCAAGCATCTTTCTCATTAGACAAAGTGGGCCTCTTTCTACAAAACTTTTTAAAGTGACCTTTCATCTGACAAAACAAACAAAATGGAGTACGTTTATTTTCTTGTTTCGGTTTCTGTTGCTCATTCTTCGGTTTATTACACTCTTTCGCAAAATGGCCGGGAATAGAACAATTGAAGCAAACAATTTTATGCCTCCATTCTGCCCTCTTAGAATTAAAGTTCTTGCTATTGTCAGTATCATGAGCTACAGTAACAGCTTTTACTTGTACAAATTTGCCATTCTTGTTTTTGATCTCCATATTCTTCATATTATAACCACGAGATACCTCAAACAAGTCAACAGTTTTCGCCATATCATTAACTTTAAACCATCCATCCTGCTCTCTATCCATGATCATATGTCTAGAATTAGGATGAATTGACTCCCGGAGTCTATCTGCTAGGATTAAATCTGTTAAATCCTCTAAAGTCTTAAGTCTTAATATTTCGAGACTGTAAATAATAGGACAATAAAGCCCTCAATCTGGTGGCGAACTGACCACAGCTCTCACCGCTAGCTCTAACAGCCGAATTAAACTGAAGCTTATAAGTAGTCAGTGTAAGACGATAGTGGCGCAAGATAATCTCCTTCCAAGCATCATAATCATTGAAATCGGTGGAAGGCATCATTAACACAGATCTCCTGGCACTCTCTGTCAAAAATGGTGTCAGTAAATTTATTCTTAAATCTTATCCACATTACAATTTTCAAATACTCGTTCAATTTGATTGAAATATGGAATACCTTCTATTGGATCTGAAGGCATCGGGTACAATGAACCTCGGGTAGCATCAGTAGCCCTTCTCAACCTAATGCCTAACAACATATCATGTTCTTGTTCTCTTCTCTCTTTATCTAGTTTGGCCTGCAACTTTTTCTCTAATCTCTCCCTAGCTTCTCTTGCTTCCTGTCTTCTCTCTTCTTCTAAAATAGCTAAGTTTTGTTTCTCTCTTTGTCTGTCCCTTTCTTCAGCTATCCGCAGTCAATCTTGTCTCTCAATATCTTCTTGGCGTATTCTATCTAAACGTTGAAGCTCTGCTTCTCTTTCTTCTTTTCTAATTTTCTCCGTTCTATTCTTTCTTCTTTCTCTTCTGCTCTTATTCTATCCTCTTTCTCTTCCTTTCTTTTTCTCTCTTCCTTTTCTAACATCAACATTTGCATCCACATCTGCATCTGAGTATCAGATATCTGTACTGAGGAAGTCGACGATTGGGCTACAGAAGATGTTGAAATCGGTTGTTGAATCATAGTAGAAGATATGGCTTGCTGAGAAGCAAAGACAGTAGATAACTTAGACAGGGAAGACGATCTGTCAATCTCAGATGAAGAAAATGTGTCTTTACATAATTCCTGCCATAATAAGCTATCACGCTTACCCCAAAGCTCATTCTGAACTTTATGCCAGTCAATTGCAGAAGATGCAATAGAAAGCTTATGTTCAATACTAGCCATATTCGAATGGGCTTAAAGCAATAATAGAAAGATACAGACTCACCCAATCCGTAGACGAGAGTACGCTTCGTAATGAAATCTCCAAGTGAAGTATAGATGTCAAAAACCACCAGTGATAAGAACTCACCAAAATGTTCAACCTTCGTCAGCTGAAATGGAACTGAATGCTCACCGTCGCACTCGTAAGTATTGTCTTTAGAGATGACACCATTGAAGGGATGTTTATAAACTTCTGACGACCAACGCAGGGCACTGGAGTGATCCCTTTCGCTAAATACTGAAGAACTTCAAGTCCCTTATATACTTCTAAAATGTATTATATCTCTATTATATTTTATTAGATATACAGCCTATCAATCAATCAAACTGCACACAGCTCAGAAGTATAAAGATGGAAATCAAATCTTAAAACAAACAAGGGGTCTGGGCACCAATTTATGTCAGAGTAAGGGATACATGTCTCCCAACTGACATACGAGATTATTTTCTACAGTAAAATATCTCGGACCAGGTTCAAAATCATTCAGATCAATGAGAATTATTTTAAGTATCTGAAACTAAAATTAGTGTTTTTATCTATCAAATTAATAGCAAGCTATTAGCTTTACATTTGAAAGTGAATTCAAATGTTTATATTTTAATTAAAACAAAATTATGCAACAAGTGTAATGCAATAAACAAACAAGCAAACAGTGAACAATAATAATAATAATACTAATACTAATACTAATAAAGCAAGTAATGAATTTCGTTAAATGTTAACTAGAATTACTCTAAGCATTCTAGCACTCTCATGTTTTCTAGACAACAAAAATCTATCAGAAATAATTTTCATACAGAGCACTGTCTTGTGAAAGGCACTGGAAAAATCTATATATATCCCCACACTAAACCCGTCCAAGTTTTACATTATATTCTCATAGACCTATTACAAACCATACTACTACACTTCTTCTATTTACTCTACTTTTCGGAAGTACTTATACAAAAGAAATGCAACGCACTGTTCTTGCTGTAACTAGTTACTACATTAGAAACACCAACAACCTCAGAACAGTTGTGACCTGCAAATCTATCACTACTCTAGTGTTTCCTAACACCCTTCCTTTAAGAGCTTTTAGACAACTTTTTAACAGATCTCTATCCCACTAAAGCATTAGTCTACTCTTTAAGATATAGGCCTACTACAAAAACAAATACATAGCCTAATCCCTAAATTTACAGAGTGCCTTCTACAATTCAGGTCTATGCCCTACAATCCAGCTATATATTATTAACTAAATAGATTTAACATTTGATTAAAATCCCGTTTCACATGTTAACTTAATTTTAAATAAGGTTTTAACTTTGGATGTTGCTTGAACATAAGCTGGCCTGCAAGTGACGGAACTTATTATTTCTGCATTCACCTGAATTGTACACAGGCACATGGAATGATACAGTGAGTAAAAGAAAGCCAGAGACGGCCAGACGGCTACTGCTAGTAATATCAAGCAGTCATGTGAAGAGATATTAAGCAAAACAATAGAGAGAACTGCATAAGCTTAGAACAAAGTAAGCAAGTGCATTTAGAAAGTGAATGCCTTGAGAATAGGACTATCGAGCATGTCAGCAATCAGCGACCGAAGTTAAAGTAGAGTTCCAAAATACAATATTCATATAACAACAGTCAGAATACATTTGATAAATAATACATTCTAATGCTGCATAAATATCAATCCAAATCCCGATCCCTGACAGAGACTGAAATGTTTTGGACATCACTTAACTAGTATGTGATATTATAGTGGCGTATGATTCTGAAATAAACACACACACTCTCGCTCTCTCTCTTATCAGAAACACATTGTATTCTGATACACATTGTATTCTGATTATCTTCTGGTAAATATGTTATCAGTAACAAAATTGTAACAAAATTGTTATCATCATCATCTTCCCTTGCAACCCAGTTTAACTAGGGTCGGGATACAAATAGACTGTCTCAAATCCTCTTTGTCCTACATCATATCATCAGTCAATCCCCTATTTGAGGACTTTTCGATTCGTTTAAATGTTATTACTGATACACAATGTATTTTGATTTTTTTTATATTTCAGATGGGTGAAGATGCTGAGACTTGTAAGAATCTCCTCTGAGAATTTGTGAGGCTGATTGATCGTATAGTTTTCTTTTCTCTATTATGTGTTCATATTGACAGTTGTATGGTGATCAATTATTTTTTATACTTGGTGCAGTAAAGATTTTTTCTGTTTATGAGGTTATGATTAGAGATATTACTTTGTGATTTCGATAACTAAGCATTCCATTTAGGCCTATCACATGGTAGTTTATCAATTCTTTTAATATATATTTTACATTGAAATTTTGCATTGGCTTGAGCTTTGTACATTGTTTAGGAGGCAGTATTTGATTAAATTGCTATTTTGTATGCTTTTGCATTATATTTGTATATATTATATTGAATTGTTTATCTACTTTATAGTGAGAATTTGTTTTGCTAATATAATTTGAATCTTATGATTATAAATTATGAATTTATGATTGTAGTTATTCATGCATACTGTTGATTATTAGACAGCAAAATATAGTATATGCAGTGCAGAAGATAACCATGGTTAATAATACGCTGCGTCTTTAATTACTGTCATAGTTGTATTACTGGCATTATATGTATCTAGAACGGTAGTACTCATTCTTCTACCATTATGTTAAATATTGTGCATAACAGATTGTCATAGTAACTGTTAACATGAAGACTTTCATATAGTCTGCAAAATCTGTATCTACTCTGCATGCAAGGAATTTAGGATGCAGTGGCAAAGCTAGACAGAATAAGCAGTAGTGATATCGTGCTGTAAATCCATGTATGATAAGATTTAGCATTTCCTTGACTTTTCATCATCTCATTTTGTAGCTTTTATCTTTTCCTCTTCTCTCTTCAGGCATTGCTTGAAGAGGGATGAAAAAATGTCCTTGGACCAACATTGATTTACCACTCAAACGTTGGATTTTTCGTCTAGTAATGGTTCAAATGTTTAATAGTTATGTTTTCAATTAACGACTAATCGTTAATTTTGGCTAACTTTAAATTTCATAATTATAATGCCGTGACCGATCGGTGATAAGCAAATGATTTGTAGCAAATTTCGCTGAAATATTTGTATATATTTTACTGTCATCACAAAATTTAAATCCAAAATAGTCAGATTTCTGACCAGAAATGGCCTTGTATGTAACTTATCCAGAATTTTTTACTTGCTGTCGGTCATTTTTGTTTACTTGAATCGCCCGAATATTGCTTTAGCATGGTAAGACATTAAGCATTATATACCATGGACCTGCCAGTAGGCTGTGCACTAAGAGAGAGAGAGATATGTAAGCAAAACAAGATTTTTGATAAGCCATTAAACAAAATTTTACTCGTTAGAATTCCTTTAATCATTAGCAATTAAAGAAATAGCTAACTTCCGCTACCCATGATTATGATTAAACTGCTAAATTATCATCTATAATTAGCATTTTTCGAAGTCAATAGGGCAAAAAATAGATGCATATTAATTAGTAGCCTTGGATGATCAATGGCGCCTGCTTTAAGTGATATTTCTTGCCGTTGATGCTGCTTCATTGACGATTGCCTGCTAAAATTTCTTTAGGGTCTAAATTTTATCAGTGAAGACGACCAAGTCTTGTGAGAATGTATGAAATTGTTGATCTAACGAATAGCCAAATGTTGAATTAATCCGTACTATCATTCTTAAGCCCTTCACTTCAATGTTTGAGTCACAGTGTATATGTATATGTACTTATGTAGTCTTTTGTGTACTTAAATAATCCTTTAAACGATATCAGTATTTGTATTTAGCTATCTTCTGAAAGTCTACTTTAAAGTCATATCTGCTTTAAAATATAATTATTAGCTTTCTTAAATCTGAAAATGTTGCATCCTAAGAATGTGCTTGTTTTGTAAAAACTGTCTAATGCAAATACTATTGGAGATAATGCAAATTATATCAGAAATCATAATTGCTTGTTTGATCAATGGTAATGAAAAAATTGTAAACCACCTAACTTGTGGCAAGGACAGATTCTCAGTATAGCCTTAATTATAAATTTATGATCAATGTTTCACAGTTGGTATTGTACTTCTGTAGTATTTACTGTAAACGTCTTAGTAGTCTTGTTTGATTTGCATTTTTGATATGCTTATATAATAGCTTTTTATTTATTTCGTATTAAAAGCTAAAGCTAATGTTAACATCATTTTCCTCACTCGAAAGCGATATCAGTGACGGGCGAGCACAGGATTTAAACCCAGCACATACTGATCCACGGTCGATGTGTTAGTGCGATTTATTAAATTTTAGTGATAATTATCTTATTTAATATTCTAAAATTCGATATACTTTGAGATATTTGTTAAGAAATGCTATGAGCAGATGCTTTCGTTTGAATGTGACTTGTAGTGAACAATATAACTTCTCTGCAATTTCTGTAATATCTTTTGTGTAATCTTAAGTTCACATCTGATATTCAATTCATACTGTTTATAATTAATTATGTTAGCATTATACGCAATCATTTAAAAATAAGAGTGTGTACAGTATAATAATTAAACCAGTTAAAATTTAGCTTGTCCTTAAGTTTTGTTTTTTATATAACAATTATAAAGTGCAAGTGATCATATGAACTTACATGGGATTAATTTAACAGTATAATTTGTTAACTTCTTGTTTTCTACGTAGTTGCTGCCTCATTATAAGTGCAATGCTGTTAATATTTCAATGAAATTTGAACTGGCTTTAGTACAAATACTGGATTCTATTTAATTTATGGAGTCCGTTCACGCTATTGATATATATATATATATATATATATATATATATATATATTTGTCTATGGTTTGTATTCATTGGCATGACATTACTTGACTTTTACTTTATTATTCCTGTTATCATCTGTTTTGTGTATAACTGTTTTACATCTTTTTCGTGCTGTTGATGGTATTTAATTTCTACTCCTTCCCTTTTATGCAATTAAAATGAATTCAGATCAGACTGATCTTAACTTTCGTGTTAAATATTTTTCATGTGATGAAAGTTTCCTGTTCATATAAAAAGTATAAAAATTGGCAGCTTGGTCAATATGTTCTAAGAAAAAAACTGTTATTACTGTTGTTGTTTTTATTATTTATCTAAATTAGTATTTTATGTCACTTCATTATAAACTAAAGTACTTTTTAGTCGTGACTTTAGTATTCTTCGTTTACTAATATGGATTACTAAAAATTCTGTAGTTTAGAATTTACCTGATATTTCAAAAGTTTGTCTACTATATGCACAGCATTTCAGTTTTCTGCAAATTTAGTAAAAAATAAGTCACGGCTTGTTAATCTTTACATATTAATAACGCTTAAATATTGCTTGACTCAGTATTAGCACTAAGTTTGGATGAACCTTCTGTGAACTATATTTTGTTTATCTGATTTCTCCTCTGCACATTTCTTATGCAAATTGATTTAGGTGAATTGATCTGTAGTGATGTGTGCTGTGGGGACGTCCCTGACATCATCCTTGGATGACTTAACGGACGTTAAGCCTTTATTATTAGTATTTCTTTCACTCACTTCTCTCCTACTCAACTTCATATTTCCTTCGCCTTTATTGCTCCCGCAATTTTAACCTGACCATCTGTGTTTTAGCCTGTTTCAATATTTACAATCTGCATCAATCAAGCTCATCTCCCTTCTTAAATGTTGGTGTTTGTATACTCAATTTTTCATGGTTTTTAAAGTGGCACCAGATTAGATATTCGTACTTCTAGTAGCTTTTGAATGAACGTACTAACATAACGTGCTATAATTATGCTATGCTGTGTTGAGCACGCCTGACATCGCCGTTATATGATGAACCGGACGTTAAATTTCTATTTATCTGTAACTGGATTAATTGATAAAAAACCATAGTCTTATATCGAGTCGTTTTCTATATTTATACTTGTTTTAGAAGCATCGCTTTTTCTGACAAATATTTTGTCACGTTGTCTCATGTGTTTTATTACACTTAAGATTAGGAGGTTTCTACATGTTTCTGGTAATTGATTTGTTTTACAATTATAAACAAATAGTGCGCAGTTTAACGCGTATATATCATTTATTTTAAGAAGAAGCAGATTTTTAAGTAATGAATCCTTATAGCATATATATGATGAACGTGTACTGATATTCTTACTGCACGTTTTTGAAGTAAAGCAAATTTGTTTATAATTGTTTTATATGCACAATCCCTGACTGATGCGCAGTATATTGAGGGAGGATATATTAGAGTGTAATATACTGCCAACAAGCTTGTGGTAGGTAGTTTAAATTTTAATTTTGACTAAATACTTAATCCTTTGAAGATCTTCGATGCTATTGCTGTTACGTTCTTATTCCAGGGCAATTTATTATTGATATTTATACCTAGGAATTTAGTGTCTACTACTATATTGATAAGTGTTTTTCAATTTTGATACTTACGACTATGTTATCCTTTAGTTTATGAGTTGTTATAGATTTAAAATTAAATCCGAATATCATATAATTTGTGTTTTTTAGATTTACAGATCACTTACTAGCTATAAACTTAAGAACATGTAAATTAGATGCTAATTGCATGTTCAGTGTTATACATAGGCTACGTATAAATTTCACTTGTTGACATAAAGTCTGTATGATTTGATTTATATTAATTGGTTTTAGTTAAGAGCCTGATGAGTCTTAAACAAGCATATAATTGCATAATGTTATGTTATGTTAAACCAGTCTGATAGAAGGATTAGATCCCTATTACTATATTTATTATTTCATAAGAATCAGAGTTTGAGCATAATTGTTTTGTGTCATCAGCAAATAGTATAAATTCAAGGTTTGCACAGGTCTTAGGCATGTCATTTATATGAATAATAAACAATAGTGGTCCTGGAATCGATCCTTGTGGTACTCTACAATCTATACTTTTTCTCAGATGAAAAAATATTTATTTGTACAGAATGCTGCCTTAAAAGCTTATACCCCTTACACCTAAATATAGTAGTTTATTCAATAAGACTGAGTGATTTAAGGCGTCGAAAGCTTTAGAACAATCAATGAATATATCTCCAATAAATAATAATAAAAAATCAATAAATAATCAATGAATATATCTCAAATATACCTCCTTGTGATTGTTGTGTAAGAGAACGGATGATTGATTTAATTGATTTGCAGACGCTTAATTAATATACAAGGTTCATTTTTGTCAATGGCATGTGACATTTCTTCAAGCAATCTCATTAGAGCCATGTTAGTGGTATGTTTTTTTATAGAACTGAATTGTTCTGGATCAATGGTTTTCTTTCTTCAAAGAATGATATAAGCCTCTTTTGCTATAATTTTCTCACAATTTTTGAGATACGTGATAGTAGACTAATAGGTCTGTAACTTACAGACCTATCAGTTTTTGTAATCAGACCTATTAGGTCTGTAATTCACTGATATATTAGTCATTGTAAATCATTTAAATGTTTATTTGTGGATAAAGATATGGTGTCGGGTGGTAGAAATATTGCATATAATTTTATGTGTACTGCTGCACTGGTTTTGACTGTAAAGTTAGTAGCATGTTTGTCGGGTATGCCGGCGGCTACGGGTTTGAAGGCAAGCCGAATCATCCCCGATAGTAACGGTATGATATGATATAGAGAGTAAACTCTGCTTTCGCTTAATTGTTTTTTTACAATTAAGCATGTTTTTTTCAGATCGTCTGGGGTGAATCGATTTGTAGTGACATGTGATGGGAGGACATCCATGACAACGTCCTTGTACGAGGAAACTGACGTTAAACCTCTATTATTAGTAATTAAATTTTCCATAATTATTTGAATTTTACTCATGCACTTTCATAAGATTGTGAATTTATGATGTCTCGTTTGTACTTTATGCTATAAACATGAAATTGGTAAATGTCAAGTCATTGTTTTCTAAGTCTTTTATTTCTTAACAGCAGCATCGACTGAGAGGAATCTAAGTTTATTATAAATAGGTTGATGTGATAAATATTGTTACATTTGTATTTTGTGTAATTTTTAAACGGTTTTATTTTTATTGTAAAATCTAAGTAATTTATTTATATTATTCAAATTCACGTCACAACGTAGTATCGAGCTCGCGATCTCTCATTCAAGAAGCGAGCTCTCGACCACTGCGCCACGAAGTGTTCCTGGGTTTTTCTCTTTCGAGGGGCGAATAAAAACCTAATCTGTGCACTTGGACCAGGTGATGTCAGGCCAATGGAAATCCAACCATAATGATCCAGTTCCTATCTAGTCCCCTCCGTGCTCCGTGTCGTCCCCGAATAGGGATATGCGACACGCTAAACGGAAGTTTTTTATATTAAAATCATTTATTTAAAGAATTTCTTCAAATATACCTCCTTGTGATTGTTGTGTAAGAGAACGGATGATTGATTTAAGTGATTTGCAGACGCTTAATTAATTTAGTAATAGTCTATAATAGCCTACTATCAGTTTACAGCGAAACTTTTGTAGAGGCCAATGAAATCTCTTCATCCAGATCTATGTGAATTACAAAAGAAACGTTTCAATGTTTTACTGATTTAATGATTTGTTTTAATGATTGAGTCTTGAATTCGTGTTTATTCTTCGTAAAAACTAATTTTCATTAAAGATCCATATTGTCATTATTCCTGTCAAGAAGTTGTAAATAATTTATTATTTTATAGATTTTGATGAGCTCTCGAGTGGTTAGATTAACATTAAATCGTTATGCAAAGTTTTCCCACTTAGCGCTTGATGATCACTATAACTAATGAAGATCATTGTTTGTGTTAATTTTAAATACATCAATGACCGTTGTTCAAATACGTTGTTCAAATATTATTGAATGTTTGAACATCGTATTGTTCATTAAGAGCGTATATGTAGACTTCTATTTAGTACACAGATTTATCTGAGATACCAGTAATCCACAGATGTCTGTTATCATATAATTAGGCCCTAATGGAAATCTATGAGCCTAAATGTATTTACTCCATACAGACCTATGTAAACGTTATCAGCCTATTTATGGACGATATGAGGAGTTAGCGGTATAGAACCCATAGATATAATGTAGTGTATCGTTATGGATATATACTTAGCGTTGCTGCGAATCATATTACGATATAGACATTCGCAGTTAAAACTGCGTTTATGTTTTTAGATGCAATGCATTTGTTATACTGTATGTAGCTCTTAGAATATTTTAGTTATAACAAATTTTACGATACAGATCTTATCAAGACTGAAATATGCAGTAGGATTGCACAGCAAAAGAGGCCTTTGGTAATAGGAAAGAACTGATAAGAAAAGGTCTAAAGATACAAGATAAAGATAGTGAAAACCATGGTTTGGACCACGCTATTGTATGAATGTGAAACATGAACCTTAAGGAAGGAAGATATCAGGAAACTATTGGCATTCTAATTTCCCTAGAATTGTGAACCCTCGAACTAACGTGCCATTTTCAGCGGTACCGCCAGTCGATTATTATGTATGCGTTTTTCGTGTGTTGATGAACTACTAAATAATTGGTTCATTATTTTAAAAATTAGGCTAAGCAGAATGTTTAGATTCTCAAGTATAGACCAAATTGTAGGCCTACGCGTCATAAGAGGCGACTGAGAAATAACTGAGGGTAACGAAAAGACACCACCTAAGAAGCCATAGGGCCTACTTGTTCCAACCTATTGGCTAAATTAGATTAAGATTTGAAAGTGCAAAGTTCTTTTGATGGCAAAAAACTGTTGATAGATGCACTTTGAAATCTTGAAAATAGACTGCGAATAGAAATATACACATTGGACCTGCTATTTGACCTGACATACGGCTGATCCAGTGACGGTTTAGGTAAGCATGAGAAGTTGCACACTTCTGCCAATGATGCACTTACGATAATAATATTATTCCTATCGCCTTATACTCCTTAAAAGCGCTAAAGGGACGACTCTAAAGCAAATAATTAGAAGCTAATTCTCAAGTCACATTCTACAGTACAGTTTAATAAATATTATTTAGCATACAGTTTGGTATCACATTATCACAATAGTTGTTTATACGTAGTTATTTTAATGATAAATTATACCTACATTCACGCAACACATACGCCAACTTAGTTAATCTCGATTAAGCGTACTAAGTATGATTACTAAGTATGGCGTACTAAGTATAGTTAGCCTAATTAGCTATCAAGGCTACCTGACTGTACTACTTAACTATGATTATTCGTAACAAGTCAATTATGATTTGGCTTACTCGTTATATTAACCTTTATTAGGCCATGGAAAATAAATGTATAATTTTTGGTATTTTTACATCGGTTTTGCTATGGAAATAAATATATGATTCTTTTTTGTGTAGGTTCAGCCAAATTTTTTATTTTTTGAAAAAAGTGGGTGTTCCCATATGGGTGACTTGGCTCTTTAGAAGCAATGTGGTTGATAAATTTCTATGCAAACTTTGAGACGACTAAAAACAAATAATTTATCAAATTTAATGAGTTATCTTTTATTTTTTTTAAGTAATGCTTTTAATAAGTAGATACAACCTATGTGGCCTTAAATTTCGGAAATAAATCTATCAAATATTGTAATAATGTTATATGATCCCACGAAAATTCCAGTTTATATATGCACATTCATGGTAATAGGCCTAACGAACAGCATACAATTAAAATATCACAACTACTGTAGAGCATAATCTGAGTCAAGACTTTGGGAAGTTTCATTTATTACAATGGCTGACTAGGCCACATTTTCTCTTCAACGCCAGTTGGTGCCGCTTAACAACTACCGAAGCCGCTGATCTAATTGGAAAAGGCTGAGAGTGATAGTCTCGGAAAGATGACTTTCCCTTATCACAGTACAAGGGTACCTTACATTTCACACAGCTTAGTCTTGTGTTCAGCTTACATACTACACAGTGTCCCTGCTTTACACTCATCCTCTCATACCGTCAAACCTTACTTCCAGTGGAAGTTCAACCACATGTCCACCGCCAATATCCCTTCTAACAGATTCAACTGATTTCAGAAGACTTAGAGTAACTTGTTGTCTAAATTGCAGATGGGTAATCTTGTGGATGTGGCAATGAACCCTCCAAGCAGCAACTATAGCTGCAATTGAGAATGTTAAAAGAAGCCACCACCATATCTTTCTTCGGATAAGAGGATGATATGATGAAAACATTCTATCTAAGAGGTCGACGCCTCCCATTCCCTCATTGTATTTTCGAATACAGTACGGTTGCTGAACTGAGATATTAGAGTTCCGTTTTACACGCCTGGTGGCATTTTGCAATGGCTGATGAGTTTCACAGTTGCTGGCAACATTGATTACTGAGTTACCGTACCAATTGACAATGAATACATCTCCATCACTTCTAAAATCAAAGCTACCATTATCCATTTTCTTCATGTCCTTACCCGTCATCAATTTCGAGCTTGCCCCCCCCCCCCCTGTTCTGTTATCTCTGATAGTTCTTGTTACTTTATAGCCTTCATATGAGAGACTCTTCATAGGATTGTAGCTAGCGAAGTTATAAAACTACAGATAGTGGAATTCGGGCTTTGAGTTTTTGGCTAAATCCGAATTTATCGTCTGTTTCACATCCCGGAGGTTATATCGCCGACGTGTCAAGCATGGAGTCAACGATAGTACACCTCTACAACAGCCGGATACCAATAATAGCATAATTCGACTCTATCAAATGTGAATTAGGAACAGAAGAACAACATTGTAAACATAAAAGTTACTAAATATAATGTAACCAAGTGGCCAAGTCACCCATATGGGAACATGTTAAGAAAAACTTGATTTTATGAAAATCCTTAAAAATAAAAAATATTTTTATATATTAGATATTATTTTTATACATACCGATATCATTATTCTGCCAAAGTTAAGCATATTTTTTATTTCGTATATTTGTAATTAATCAGTAAAATAGGGTACCCTATAGCTGAATATTAATGTCAACTTTAAGCAAGCTCGCGTGAGCGATATTAGGGAGAATTGCAAATTTAAACACATTCACAGGTTCTACAGACAGTTCTCTGTCTAATAATTAGGAATTTTAAGTGCTAGAATTTTGAAATGATTAACACTTTCAACAAAATCCGTTTATTCCCATATGGGTGAATTGGCAACAAAAAGGTTAAGATGACAATAAATATGTAAATTTCGAATAAGACAAAACTGGAAAAGATTATGACTTATAAATGTATGAATAAAATTAATGACGAGAATTACACATTAATAGTCGTATAATACTAACTGACTTTCACATTAATATGACTAAACATTCTTTTATAATTAAACACAATTTTAAATACACAACGACTTATAATCGCCTTATACGACGTATCATATTTGGCAAGACTGAATGTACGAATTACACCGTGTACATAAAAAAACCTATTCCCTTACAATAAAATATTTAAGTATAAATAGCTCATTGTGTAAGTGCGTTAAGTAACGTTATGAACTTTTCAATGGCTGTTCCTGAAGTCCTGGGATCAATTCCCTGTAGAGCTGCTGGAAGAATAATATCGCGGACATTCCCAGGCTGGTAACGTAAGGATAATTGACTAAACTGCCTAATGGCTAAAACACGTGTGATATTAAAAGTGATAAATAGCATCAGAGATTTTACATGTTCTTGTTCTGGTCTACTTCATGTTTACTTTTACCTCTCTTTTAGTGATATAGCCATTTGTGTTTGATGTTTCTGGGTTTTTTTTCAACCGTATTTCAAAGGTGATAATTTCATATAAATTTTATTTATATCTTATTTATTTTTTTCAATCACACCATAGTCATCTGCTTGATACTATATACCTCCGAATGTATCTTCTTGATTTTTTCTTTAATTTGCTTCCATAAGTTATTATATTGCATGAACACTGTTGCCAAGTGTTCATCAACAGAGGCACAAAGAAAATTGTCTTTATAGAACATGAGTTTGTAACATGTTCCATCTTCATCTGAAAACTGGTTGAAATCTAACAGATGCTTTCTGATTCAGATTGAGAAGTTTTCAATTGATCTTTTGTCTCCCCTGTCTCTGCGTTACGATCACCTACTGTAGGCCTAATTTCCATAATAACAGTAGAAATACAACTGAAATAATTAGATAAAGAAAAAACAATTGGCCTATGCAAGCTTCTAACATTATTATGCACATTATGACTTTCTTCAATTTGAAAAATAGGCCTAAATTGCTATTGCACATTTTGCACAACGAAACACGGAAGCTTATACCTAAATTAAGTGATGCATCACACTGATGAATATTTTTAGAAATTCATAGGTAAGCTGTCTTATGACCAGACATCGACTAATACTAAATTTGATTGAAACACAATCACAGAATTTGACTGAAATACTGAGACGAGATATATAACAAATTGACATAGCTATGGGGTACTATAAGACAGTAACTTAGTGCACTGCCTATTGGCAGGTCCATGGCATGTAACTCCTCCACATAATTCTATACTTTGCATTTCTCTTGATATAAACAAACGAATTAGTTATCAAATCATCCAGCATCCCAAGTCTCGGTCTTCCTCTAACCTTTTTCCTTCAGTTCTTCCTTCAAATGCCTCTTTTAGTAAACCATTCCCTCCCAGAACATGACCCATCCTGGCCATCCAGTTCTTTCTATTCTTTATAATAATTATCAATTGTCTATTTATGTCACTTCTGTTTAGCACTTCTTTGTTAATAATTTTGTCAGTCCATTTGATCTTCTCCGTTCTACTTCTTAGCCACATTTCGAACGTTTCAGGTTTCCTGACATTCTACTTCTCAACGTCCATATTTCACAACCGTACAGGGGGCGTGGTCCTTACTACAGTCTCCACAATATTTATCTTCGTGGATTTCTTCAAACGTTTTGTTCTTTCTTCTATTTATTATTATTTTATTAAATTCATATTATTATTATTATTATTAATTATTATTATTATTATTATTTCATTTTTAGATCTTTATTCTTTGCCTATTTTGTTTGAGCAGTTTTAGATTTTATTATTTTCCAAATTTCGCATCTTCTGTTATCGTTCGTTATTAATATCTGAAACTCTTTACTTGTTCTAAATTCGTACCGTCTATTTCAATATTGACTCCTCGTCATTTTCTATAAACTATCATCACTTCGCTTTCCTTGATATTAATTTTCATTCCATATATTAATACAGTAACGTTCTGATCGTTCATATTTAGCTAAACTGAATAGAAATATATTAAGTCATATCTAAATACGCATTCAATAATGGTGTGGATATTCTGTGGACATATGATAAAAAGCACACGACACAGTATGTACGATTAAAAAGAAGAGGACAATAAAGAGCTATAAAAGTACAAACAAATAGAATAACAAATAGTATATGATCAAGCAACAGTTAGTATTAAAGGTGTATTTGTACACAGAGACACAAAAAACCTGCAAAGATTTTGAAATATAATATATATCATCAAACTTCAAGCAATAACTGATGACTATAGTAGATTGTACAGAAATAATCCGTCAGTTCCATTTATCTTGCTGCAGTCTTGTTTAATTAACTCACTAACAATTTGGACAATATATCAGTCGACTGAAGAAAGTTGAATTATATTTATATATATAATTATATATATATATATATATATATATATATATATATATATATATATATATATATATATATATATATATATCTATATATATAATATATATAATATATATATATCTATATATATATAGTATATATATAGTTCCTTACAACTCAATTTAGCATACCTGAAGAACATTTAATGAAAAGTGTAATTTTTTATTTTTTTATATGTTCTTCATAAATATGAAAATACCAAAAAATCACTTTTATGGAACACTGCAGGAATTCAGCTAAATTATTCTCTTGTTTTCTGCACAATGTTATTATGCAGAAATAGGCATTATACAATATAAGTACTAATAAAGCTATAATTCACTATGTAATCAAGACACTTGACACTTTAGGCTAATAAATAGACCAATAGAGTACATCAATATACAGTATCAAACACCACATAATATAATTATTATTGATCTAAAATACCATAAATATTAAAGCTACATCAATATATGCTATATTTACTAGTCGATCATTAATACAAAAAAATACCAACAGCATACCAACAACTCCGACAACGGCAGCATTATCACTAAGCATTTATCAAACATAATCCTCTCCTTCTCTCTCTCTCTCTTTCTCTCACTCTCTCTCTCTGAAACTGCTCTATGACCGTTAATTTAACGAGACTAACTTGAAAATATGATTTGAGAGTTAGTTTCCTTTCGCCTTTCTTGCAATATACATGAAGACATTGTTTCTTCTTCTTCTCTAAGTGCCGTGCCTGTTCCAAGCCTGGGCGGTCATGGTCATATTCCTCCATATGCATCTTTTTCCTTCTATTATTCTTGTCACGACGGTATTTTCAACTATTTTGTTCCGCATAATGTGTCCGAAAAATTTCATCGGTTGTTGTCGTATTCGGTTCAAAAGGTCACGACAAGTTGACATTCTTTGACATTGTTTAAGACAGCGTTAATATCTGTGACATTACCGAGTTATTCAGCGGCCGGTACGGGAACTTTAGAAACACTGTCTCTCTCATGTGTGAGTACAGGAGAATTACTAAATTACAGGTCAGAGCCGATATTGCGCTCAATTTTTTCCTACTTCAAAATTGCTTTCTTTATTTATTATCGAGTTATTTATTATAAGAGAAAAAGACAATAAAAGTTAAAGGTCTACCTTAACAATTATTATAAAGCAACTGAATAAAATTCAACTATTTAGTTTCACATGAGTAGATTTAGAGAAATCAAGGATAACTCTATTTCAATTGTCAAGAATCATGATTTATACACCAGATTTTCAGTACTGATTTGCATTCTTATAAAAGGTTATCTCTTTCACAAAGTCTAACACTAGTCGACAACATTTAAAGTTTTAAACACAAAAGAATATACATTTTATCATTGAAAGCTCATGCACGAAGCCTCAACAACCTTAGTTCTGCGGTGAATTTCTTCTCTCTGACTCATCTTCACTCTCTACATCTACACGTCTCTCAGTTGTTCCCTCATCATTTGATGTCTCATCCCTTTCCACTGAGCTCTCCCTGCTTCTCTCTGACCTGCCTGTGCTGCTGACTCTCTCATTCTTTCCGCTGCTCTCGACTGAGCTACGCACTGATCGACGGCTGCTCTCTCGTGAAGCAGCTGATCGAGTGGAACTCTGAGCGCTCACAGACTTATTATCAGTGCGGCCTGGTCGTCTCTGATACAGTGCACGAGCAAAGAAAAACTGTCAACCGTATACTTACAACTTATTTTATTAATTAAAAGAAAATTTAAACACCAAAAGTATTAAAATAGTAGTGTATTTTTATGAAAATTACTGAATAGTAATTAGTTGACAATAATTTTCATAAAGTTATGCTTTATATTACATTATTTGGATGACAAACAACGTTATGGGTTAAAAAGTTTACTCTTTATATGTTAAATTGCTACTTTAAAACTAATGGAAAAGCTTAAGGTCCATTCGTATCCCCACCCTAGTTAAACTGGGATTCCAGGGAGGATGATGATGAAGGTGATGATCTGTCATATTACTGCTGGTAACTATTATACTATTTGATGTATTGTAACTATCACGTGAAATCCATCTTGGTGAGAATTTACTAAAGTTGCTCAAGTTAGATTGCTTGATTGAATTCAGTAAAAATTGCGCATATATGATATTAATCAGAGAAATGTTATTTGGATTTAATTCAACCATTTCTGTTATTTATTTCAGCACAAATGTGAACACATAAGAAGCAATCAATCTTACAATAAAACTTTTAGTTGCAGGATTGATTATAATTAGTGATAATGCTACTTACAACACGACTTTAGAATTCTTTCATCAGAACTTAAGCATGCAGTCCCGTAACTTAGTTAAGTAATAAGTAGGCCCTGTTACTATGTAAAATCCAAGCAGATAGGAATACATACAGGGTATTTTTCACTGCCGTCACTGTTGAAAGATGATAGCCGGTCCAAACGTTCTTGAGTGACTTTCCAATCTTTCTCCCATTGCTTGTGATCGTACTCAGGTTTGCGTGACGCGATGCGGTCATGAATATACTGGTTCTCCCTCGTGATGTGCAGAGTGTCGTTACGTCTCTTGTCTCGCCCAGCATTACTATAGAACAATCAAACTTATTTCATACAGCAAAACCATATACGTGGTGTGTTAGATATGTAAGAAATAGCATTCGGGGTGCATTCGTCCGAAAGGGCATTCGATTGGGGAGCGCCTAGGCTCCAGAAATTGCTACAGAATTTGAAGGAATGGAATGGGCATATTGTGATTGGTGTGGGACAGAGAGGATTATAGAAGGTCTATTTATATCCCGACCCAGGTTGAACTGGGATTCTAGTGAAGATGATGATGATGACTATGACAATGATGATGCTGATGTTAGATTAGATTTGTAAGACTTAGTTAATGATAACAATAGGTCCACAAAATAGACAATAAATAGCATAGACAAGGAATTTGATTACCAAATGGTTAGCCGTCAAACCACTACATTTTAGATATCTGAAGTACACTGAGGTCACTTTGACTGAATCATGAGCAAAATATTAAATCTCATATAATTTTATATTGAAATAAAATCTCAGATATACACAAGACAGATCAATGAACAATTAACCACGTAGAGTTGAAAATGTGTAGTTAAAACTACTAAGTATTCTGATCACTGCATTGTTGTGTTGTTTTTCACTTAAAACATTAAAACAGATCATTAGTTTTTCAAATCCATATGCAATATCACACAATTGTATCTTTAAATGAGTTTATATACAATTAACAATGTCAATCAATCATTCCTATAGAGGATTCTTAACTGAGTACCAAATCTGCTATTAATTTTTGTTTTATTTAGACTTAAGAAATTTGACTTCTGACTAAAACAATGAATTATTCTTAAGAGTATACCTGCGATGCTCATAGTAATTCTTATTATCAATTCTTCCACCAGAGCGCATGATATCAGACATTTTCTGCAGAAGTTTTCGATTATCTCTCTCAATTTTTGCCAATCTCTCTTCTTCTTGCTAATGAGAGTAAAATACATGCATTATCGAACCAAGTAACATAATAAAACATAGTCTAATCAAACTGCCTGGCAAAATGTTCAGTATATTAATTAAAAATCAAACAGAAAAAGGAGCATATAAAAATTGGTTATTAATCAATACCTCATTAGTAATTTAGATTTATCTGAAATTTTTTGCCTTACAATGCTGAAATTTATTAACATGCCTAGCATAAAATACATACTCTGAACATTTAAATCTATTATAGTTCCACTTAAAATAATTTAGTAAGTCAATTAATTAGCAAAGAAATTGAGAACTTATTATTCATTTCAAAATTCACATTTATTAAATTAAGAACTACGATAGAATTTATTTTATATTTGTATTCATGAATTTTCATTAATCTTTTATAAAATGTCTTTATTTATAGAAAGTTATATTTTGCAATCACTTCAAAATGAAATCCACATCATTAATGATATGCAGTGTGATAGGTATATCTAATTTTTAATGATTTCGAGTGAAAAAAATTATTTTATGTTAGAATATGCCCTTTCTATTTTATGAAAAAAGCAGTTACTATTACATGAATGAAAAACGAGTTAAAACATTTATTCATAGAGTGAATATTTCAAAATTTTATGCATTCAGCTTCATAATGTATCATTCATGCTCCCAACATTACGGAAGCATTGAACACTATTTGCATATCTATGCAAATCTCTATACCTGTAAACGCTTCATATTTAGATGATGATGAATATAAGTTCGAGGAGGTCTAGTGTCCACAGTCGCTTGGGCTTTCTCAACCTAACCAAACACATAGAAAATGAAAAGCTATATAAAGCAAAACAAATATAATAGCATTTTTAAAGAACAGTGTGAATAGTTTCCCCGTCTTGTACTCGGGTGTGGATGGACCACGGCAGAATAGGGCAACCTCACACAAATCTGCTGCGTGTACATAAGAGGTGACTCAGGCAGGTGCTGAGGATGGCAAGAGGGGACCTGCCTCACCATGAAATATTTTTAGAATGTCTAAATAGCGTAGGGGTAATGTCATGAAGTTTTAAATGACAAATCCTGAGGTGAATTGAACCCTCGTGGGTTCGAATCCCTGCTGCGCTGATCTGAGAGTAAAATCTCGGACATTCACTGGACTGGCTATACGGAAAATGGTCTAATTTGTCTAACAGATTAAACATGTGGTTTAAAAAGTGATAGATATCAACATAGTTGATTATTCACTATAATGCGTGTTTACTTTTTTTCCCCCAGGATTAAATGGTAATTAATCCATCCAACTGAGGAAAGCAACGATAAACCACCCCAGAAGCCATACTTTTCCCAAACTATAGGCTACATAAGGTATGGATAAAGCATAGGCTTTGTGAAAGGATTAACTTGTTGATCTAAGGAGTGCTCTTATGGAGAGAGAAAGCAGACTTTGAGTGTGACTATGTACCTTGAATCTGTGCCTTGAGTGTGACTCTGTACCTTGAACCTGTACCATTCTCTCTTCAGTGCACTTGGCAGTGCACTGAAGAGAGAATGTGTATTTGAGAAGATTATTTAAGTCTATTGAAGAAATAGCCTTGCATATCAATGGCCACAATCGATTTTGCCACATTTCTGCTGTTTTAAACCTTATAAATATAGCTATCAAGATAGTCTAGCTTCTGTTGAGTACCACACGGTGACATGGGATACTACGAAATAGAGTTTGGATGGGAATTGAACCAACAACAGCCTCCTGCTTACCAAGGAAGCACTTTAACCACTCATCATCAAACAACTACATAAATCTGAGTGAAGTATTTATCTAATATAGAGAAATAATTCTGTTAATCACTTTATCCTTAGCTGCAACATCTGTTTTAATTAGTCAGATCTTATAAAACGTAATCAATCCTCATAGATTAATTTTTAAATTGTCAAAATACAATGTAAGGTAAGGAAAATTATTACTTTACTCCTATTTGAAACATTATTATTTATATTAGTATAATTTAAACATATAAGTATTGTGATCTAAAGCATATTGACCTTTGAAAGATTTTCAATATGATATTATAATTTAAGTGCTACAAATTTATATTACATTAAAATCAAAACAATACTATCAAAATGTAACAATAGTCATAAGTAAATCATGACAATATATGTAACAAGCTCACTTTGTCAATATAGTTCTTCATTAATTTAAGTGATTTAGACTTTTGGCACAATGGTTTCTTAACAGTAAACATGATCACCTTCAAGAAAGGTCTCAAACATGTTCCACCTTAACATTAATGTTAGCTAGATCATAAAAAGTTCAGCAAAAGCGCTTAATAAATTAAAAGTATAAAGTATAAAGTTCATTAATAATGATAAATTAAAGTTGAAACTAGTTCATGGCTACTTTCAACTTTAACAAATGTTTCATTAAAATACACTACAGTAAACAGAATTTTAACTGCCTGCTAACCCTTTGTCGATGAGCCTCATAAGCCTTCAGCTCACGATCTCGCTCAACTGCTTTATTTGGCTCGGGTCTGAATGGCATTACGTTATGGTTTTCAAATGTTTAGATTATATTTCTGCTCTGTCTACAGATGTTTTTGACCTAAAGAGTTACAAATTGAAAACAACCTCAAAGTTATACAAAGAGATTTAAATTATAAAAGAATAAGATACTGAACATAATTGTTTTAGAAAAACAAATACATTAACAAATTCCATTTTGGCTTCTTCGTACTTCTTTGCACTAAAGCTGATACATAATTCTATTCCCAAATCATTGATCACTTCCCAAGGAATTTTAAAATCTTAATGTCATGTAAATTACAGTACAATAATTGCGTTAATACAGAAACTTTATTGAAAAGGTCACGGAGAATATGTAGACTATAAGAATACAGTGACGGTCAACAACTAAGGATCCACTAATATGTGGACATAAAGAGGAAAGCAGAAGACAGAGAAGAGTGGATGCACTATGTACCATGGACCTGCCAGTAGGCAGTGCACAAAGAGAGAGGGAGACTGTCATCTACGACAACATCGAACAAAAAAATATATATGTATATATATATATATATATATATATATATAATATATATATTAACTAAATATATATATATATATATATATATTATATATATAATATATATATAGAATATATATTATAGATATATAATTATTTTCTTGAGGATTCAGTTTTTGACAAGGTGGGCCCCTATGCCTTCCTCAGCTTTGACTGACATTTACAGGGCAGGGGGCGTCAATCCCTGAGAAAACTATCCTGTTTACCCACTAAGATATATATATATTATATATATATATATATATATATATATATATATATATATATATATATATATATATATATATATTGATTAAAGACATAGTTCGAATTCAATCCGAATTTTAAAAATCCGATTTTTTAAATTCCGATTTTTATTTATATTAAAAACAAATAATGTCTTTTATCAACTCTGTACCTGAACCCTAAATGCCAAAGAGAAAATAACATATAACAAATAAATTTGATTGTTTAATTGCAGGCACCTGTTATCAAGTCCGTTGTCATGACAACATCTTTGCTTCTTCATCCCACTTCACTTGCTCTTACATTTGTTTTAGTCTTCTACTTAGGATTTAGTACCCTTACTATACTTCAACAACAATCAAATTAAATTAATAAATAACTATAGTGCTAAAATAAAAACGGACAGTTTTACTTTAGTGACCATGTAACTATACAAATCGCCAAAATCACTTTATAAATATATTTTAATAATAACGTACCATAACTACCATTAAAGCGCACCCAAAGATCTTTAAAATAAGTAGATATGGCATGACTGTCGTTTCAGCGATACCAGTTTTGTAACAAGAGCGACTTGATTTCCAGCATGATTCATTTAATAGTGAGGGTAAACAAAGCCCCTTTGTCATGTGTGTATATTATAGTAATTTCTGTAATTTCAGATTTATTTCTTGATATTCGGCCTCTAAGCAATTTTAAGATGATGTATTGTTGAGCGTTTGGATATATAAATTCCAGAAATCCGGAAACTAAAGAACGGAGATTATACTTTAAGAGATTAGAAATAAAATTTGTTTGCATTTTGCATTATTTTACGCCTTTAAATAACGATCAGCTGATATTGTTTACCTCCGGCTAGCAAAATTAGTTGTTGGCATTACTGCAATTCTTTAACAATGTTTACAATGGTTGAGGTTGCCTTTGACACTTCTACGGTTTTTCTTTGTTCTATGAGCGCACCAATAACAACATCGAGCAATAATGATGCAACTTCAAAGTGGCGATCAAAAAAAGTTAAAAAATGGTGAAAATTCCCAAAACTCAGAAAATCACTCCAATTATAAAGGGAACTAAAGGAAAGAAGGTTTACGTGCTGGTCGCAACTCGATCATGGTCATTGGATGGAAATGAAAATTTGAAAAGGTAGGTCTCCAACTGCCATATCTTTGCTATGAATCTGTTCATAAGAAAGCAAAGACCGATGGAATTCAAACGAAGACTTCTGAAGATTGAATGGAAGAGAATTCCTGATATGCGATGAAATATGTTGGAAGGAACTATATATTAGACAGCTTAGAGCTCTTTTAGGTTATATTGCTTTCATATGTTATGATACGTTCGAAGCACAAAGCAAATTATGGTAGCTAAATTGATTAATTTAAAAAAGGATAACCCGCAAGAAATCATAAAAATAGCAAAATTGCACTTCATAATTCATATATGAAAAAAGAGGCAGGGGCAGGCCGAGATTAGGTATGTTAGACGATTTATAGACCCCCTCATATGTGGAAATGAAGAGGAAGGCGGAAGACAGAGAAGAGTGGAGGCGTTATATACCATGGATCTGCCAGTAGGCAGTGCACCGCGAGAAAAAGAGAATTACTATCTATGGCTTGAGACTGGCAGCATAGCAAGTTAGTAGTATCAGAGATTGTTATTGGTTGGTTGTTGTTAGATCGACTGTGATTGGTGAAGATAATTAAATACCGCTTCACGTAAACATTGATTTGAAAATGTTATGAAGTGATTGAAATCGAAATTTAGGTGAATAAAGTTAATGCACGTTACAGTTGCTTCGGCACTTTACTATTAATTGTTTCTACATTTAATACAGTTAAATTGCAAGTGTTGGTAGTATTTCATAAATTCTTGCGTATGATTCGATTAGTCTTCTGAGTTTTGGATTATCACATCTTAATGACTTCATGGACTTTTATTTTGAATGGATTAATAGTTGGCAGATATGACAAAATTTAATTGACAGAAATAAAATCAAATCGATTAAAATCTTGCTGTTTTCATTATAGTGTTGAACTCTGTAAAGGTAAAGCTAATCTGATGAACCATATAAATTCGTCGAACAGCGTCACTCCTGGAATTTGAAATCCAGAGATTCTCTTGGGTTTTCGTCCATTTTTATCTAGTCTTGTTTCTTTCTTAAAACAAACGTCCACTTGACTAAACTTGTCCCTTTTTTTCTAGCACTCAGTGTAGGTACTCAGTGGAAGCATGATACTTTCTGCAAAATATGTGCTTGAAAAGTTATGTACTTATTACGCTAAGTTAATAACCGTAAGTTATATACTGAATGTCTCAATAGCCTAGGGGTAATGTCATGAAGTTTTAATTCTGATAGAATTTTTAGAAGTTTTAATTCGGACAGATCCTGAAGTGAATTGAACCCTCGTGTGTTCAAGTCCCAGCCACGCTGATCTGAGAGTAAAATCTCGGGTATTCACAGGACTGGATAAACGGAAAATGGACTAAATTGCTTAACGGTTGAAACATGTGGTATTAAAAGTGATAGATTTTCTGTTACCTGAATTTCTGTTACCTTTTTTAGATAGCTAAAATGTCAAAATGAGTGAAGAGAATATTAATGTCTTTCAATCAGCAAACTTAAGACGCTCCAAGCGTCGATCGTGGTTTGATTCTGAGAGAATGAATACAATGGAAATTGTAACTGGTGGATGCTATCCAGCTACTGATGTGCAAGCCATTGAAACGGAAAGTAATGGCGAGTCTGTTTTAAACTTGTCTAGCTTTACTAAGCCTCCTGTAGTGGAGTTTGGTAGAGTTATGATGGGTCAGAACTGTAGAAGGGTGTTGACAATCAACAATCCTCATCCATGCTCTCAACAGGTTTAAATACATTTTATTGCTTATTATTGTGAGCAGAGCAGTGTGTAATTTAATAGGTATTGCTTTCTTAAATGTTGCCAAAATTGGATTTATTACATTTTATTTCCCTAACTCATGAACGTTTCACCCCCTTCTATTTCATTTATTTCAGAATCTTTGTTTTGTGTTATATCAATTTTCTGATCAATAAATTCTTGCTTTTTTATAATTTCAATTGTTTAGCTTTAAATTTGATCATGACTGCATTGCAATTCATTGCGTTACTCACTTTGTGTTGGTATAGTAAGTCTTAAAGAGAAGATAGAGAGTATTAATATTGCCCTCGTTACGGGTGCTAATTTAGCTAGTTTCTTGTTATTATTGCTAATTTTAAAAAATTTGTTGCTGATTAGGTTGTAATAGAGAAGCTGCCTATGGCTAAGAAGGGGTTCAGACTGGAAATGGACGATGAGATGCTGAATGTGGAGGCAGAAACAAGCTTGCAAGTAGTAATACACTGGTGCCCTAGCGAGGTGGGAGGCTATAGAGAGACGGTGAGGCTGAGGGTCAGTGATACATACCGGGTCCAGTTTATTATGATTGGTCAGTGCATTAAACTTGCAGGAATCAGACGTTCAGCAGCAAATAAACAATCCAGATACTCTGCATCGTCTGCAAAATTGATGCAGTCCAATCAGCTGGTAGGTGTTTGTATATGTCGCTTTACTAATTTAAGTGTTCTTTTTATGTACTGAAATTTTGTGACAAAAAGAAAATTGAGATGTGTTCTAGAGCTGTGTTGTGAACTTTCGCTCAGATATAGATAAAGATAACATCGAAATTGTCTTGAGAATGATGATATAGGCATAGTTTGTGGTATACCTTGTAGTATATAAATCATTTTACTATATGGTAAAATACTAGTAATTCTTCAAATTTTACTAGTAGGTAAGGTAGTTGCAATTCTTTTTTATTGTAGTTGTATCGTTCGCATGAATTTATTAGCGGAACAATTTGCATAAATCTATCTGACATAATATTTAATTTTTGAAAAAGTAATGCTTGAAAACTATATTAGTATTATGTTATATCAAAATGGACTAGTGACTTAGGAATGGTATGTGACATGTGTTGTAGAAGCAGAATGATGAAGTCTCTGAAAAGATGAGAGCTCGATCTTCTAGCAGTGCACTGTATGGAGGAATAGATATGAGCAAGCGAGGCAAAGAGAATTGTGCTGATAGCGTTCGTACCAATATAGAGGAGAAACCTGGGAGAGCTAGATCTCTACTGTGTCCAGTAATTTCTAATGCCCCTCAGGTAGCGACAGACACAGTTTCAAAGGATCTAGTGTTGGATTCACTATATGAGATTTCATCATCTAGCGCTGAAATGATTTCTTACTCTGTAACTGTATCAGAAGTGTCAAATGTGACTAGAATGAATGAAGTAAAAAGAGTGAATGAATTCAGTGAAACGGAGAAACAAAGTTCTGGATACAGAAATATGAAAAATGATTCAAAGGTAACACATTATAACTTTGCCGAGGAAATGAGTGTAACTGATGAACAGTATGAAAGGGTGTTGGTAGAAAAGAACATGCATACATATGAAGAGAGCTGTGCTGAAAACTATACTCAGAGTTCTACTGTTATGTTACCAGAATCAAACTTCATTCTTTCAGGTAGACCTACGTACACCAAGTGTGAACTGTCTGATACTGTCAAGTACTTTCATCCCTCCACTTGTAGGAATGACATTAGGCATCCAGGACAGCAGGAAGATAGGAACGAGATAAATGCATGCTGCAATCCAGTGATTAGGGTGCTCAATGATCAACTGCTGAGTGAACCTGATTCTAGTTGTCTGACTCCACTGAGAAGAGAAACGTTTGTGAAGAGACGTCAGTCGCTCGTTAGCTCTGCCACTGAGTACGTTACAGACATCTATCAGACCTCTGAGACCTGTGACATGGAATATATGATGGAGGAAGTGACGGAGTCTAGTCTGCGTCAGACGTCAAGCTGTGTGGACCTGTCGACGTGCTGTAAAGAGCAGGATGCAGTCAGAGCTAACGATGACATCAACGTGCATCTCTTGACTCCTACCGGCGTTAATATTGATGGTGGCAGACTGTTGCGCAGCGGTACTTACACCAAGCTGAACAGTAACAGCTGTAACACATCGCCTAATGAATCCGCGGCTGCTTCACAGGCAGGTCAGCAGCAGCAGCATTGGTCAGTAAGACGAGAGTGGAATGCAGAGCAGGGCTCATCGTCCAGTACTTACTCTCAGGTGGAGAGGAAAAGACTGAGTCTCTTGGCAGAGTCTGCGGAGGTTGACTGTCGCTGGAGTGACGAGCACTATAAGAGTGAGCTAGAAGAGCAGGAGGTGGGGAGGGAGTGTAACACCGAATACTGTACGCCGTGTGATAGTCCCCAGACTGTTCAGCAAGACTCCGATGATGATGATTGTGCTGTGAGGGATATATTTGAGGACACACTGGTTTGCTCCTCACACAAAGCAGCTGTTTGTGGCTCTAGATACGGAGCTACAGATGCAGCTAGTGACTCCTGTGTGCGTTGTGGATGGTTAAGAGACGGTGACATTGTTTATGAGTCTAGAGATGGAGGTCATGTGGAGGACTGCAGTGGTGTGGTTGGAGGATCTGAGGCTGCTAAGCAGACTAACAGTGATGATGTGGCATCTGAGGGCTTGAATGATTCTCTAATGGAAGAGATAAGTAATGATAGCCTGTCTGAAGAGCCTTGTCAGAAGCAGAACCTGAGAATTAAACCATTGGCCGGTGGAATATCAGAATGCATTGAACTTGTGAATCAGTCGCACTCGCATCAGACTGAGACAATTATTTTCTCTGACATTGCATTTGAGGAAAAATCCAATTTAGGTGAAACAACGGATATGAATGATATGAGAAATTTGGAGAATGTCAGAACACTGAAAATGAACAGTGATTTGTGTGCAGAAGAAAACTTTTCCTCAGGTTTCTTTATTGCTCTACAACATTTTGATGATCCCTCTGCTAGTAGCAGGCGCTTTTCATCCACACCACTGGTGAAAACTAGAACAAGCTTGTCTGCTCCACAAAAACTCACTCATCAGTTTGACAAGTTACCAAGCCCTATAAAGCGTATTGGAAAACAGGTCAGTGAGTCCAAGGAGAGCTTGGTAAGAGACAGTACATCAGCTAAGGGTTTAAAACAGCAGAAAGGCAGGAGCGGTATGCCAGTAGTAAGTGAAGAGCCTAGTGTCACAGGACATGAGAAGAATGAAGCAAGTGACACTTACTTGATATCAGATGCCGATATTACTCATGCTTCAGAGCACATTAGGTCATCCCTTGCAGTTGAATCATTGAAGGTTACTAACGGGCATAAAGCTTCAGCACTGCCACGTTTAAACAGAGCTAGTAATTTGTTACCAAAACCTTCTCCAAAGTTAGAGATGATGAAGCCATCTACTAATAAAGGATCGACTGATAATGAGAAGAGAATGGTTGGATTGAGTAGTATTGTGATCACTGGCTCAGCATCTATGCTCGAGTCTGCTGATAGAGCTCAAATGATGTTGCCTCCTACTGCTAATCTCCTGCCTGCTGCCGCTGCTGCCAACAGTTTGTATTATATGGTTTTTTCATTAATTACAGAATGGCTTTTTATAGTCAGTGTTGAACAGTTATTCTCATCGTCATCATGTTCCATTGAATCTCAGTTTAATTAGGGTCGGGATAAATCTGGGTTGAACAATTATACCTATTAGAATTATCATCATAAAAGCTCTTCTATTTTAAGCGACCCTTAGTTTCATGTAAAACTGCAGATAGTAGTATAGCGAGACAATATTAAATATATATTATGTATTTGTGATATTTGCTTTGTTTGCAAGGTGTGAGAGAAAGCTCATTAAATATTTAATTGAATGATTTAACTCTTTGATATGAGATTTATGGGTAATAGTTGTATCAGTTAAACTTGAAATAGCTAAGGTAGCATTAAATATTTGATTATGGGCTGCAACAATGGTGAGCTGAAATGTCAAAATTATGTTTAGTGCTATGTTTGAAAATAAATTTATTTTGTAGTAGTAAATTGAACTTCAAAATACTAAATAGTGAAAACGGTTAAATTGTCAAATCAGCTTCTTTGTTCAACTAGTCAATTTATGGCTAGACTACTTTTTGCTTTTACGTTTGCTTCTACTGCTGAGCTCTCTAGGCGACTGTTTTATGTTGTAGTTATTTTATTTAAGTCTGAAGTACTTTCAAACTGTAAGTCATATAAGCACAGTATTTTGTTAGACATAAATGCATGTAGAAGTTCTAGTTAAGTTTATTTTTGTGATTGTAAAACTCTGTTGACTTCTATTGAACAGATGGAAAGAGGACAGTTGTTAATTTGAAAGCTGGGGTTAACAGCAGAGGTAAGAACACCCAGAATAACTCACCCAGCATGTCTGCGGCATCGACGAATGGTAGTGTGAAAAAGACTCAGCAGTTGTCTAAATCCTCGACCTCGCTGTCTGTGTCAACTAACAGCAACCGATCAATGAGAGGTGCAGCTGGTCTAGCCAAGTCTAAGCTCATTCTGATCAAACGTCAGCCTTCTAACGAAGGTTGTTTTCCTTTTGTATGCATTCATCATAATAGCATTTATTTGTCTATTGAAATAGTTAATTCCATTTGAGTTTATGAAAGCCTTTTATTATTTTACACATAAATTTAGTTGTTGTTTGAATGGCATTGGTTTATATAACTATCAGGTACTTTATTCAGGATGGCTTATGTGACCTATATAATTTTCCAAAAGCGGGATTATGTTAAGTAAAATCGTATGTTTCTGTACCATAATGATCCAATCATATCAATTCACCGCTTTCATAGGATTGGTTACAAAAATGCTAGCCCTTTATTAAGGGCTATCAATTTTTTTTGAAATGATGTAAGGTTTATATATTTTGCAATCGTTTTAACTTAGATTTTTATACTCAACTTTTTAAAGAAATCATCACTAAATTCAGACTGTTGTTTTCGTTTGTGCGAATATTGAATTTCATGGAAATATTGAACCCCACTCTTTACTATTCCGTTGTTGCGATGTACTGTGTTGGTGCTCTTTTAGCTAAGATATACATTTTAAAGAAGCTACAAATGGTCTGACTATAGAGATACACAGTGTTATGTGTGTAGACAGTTTTACTGTACTGATTATTACTTGTTGTGTTGCAGACGCTCTGCCGAGGCACCCTCTGCCCTATGCAGGACGTAACATGTACTTTGATGAGAGATGGATGGAGAAGGAAGAGAGAGGATTCATCAAGTGGATCAACTACATCCTCACTCCTCCTGATCTCTACTTCAATGCCTACAAACAGTCAGGTACCTCTGCTCAATTTGCTGGCTTGAGCTGCATTTTGTTTAGTTAATATAATTATTTTACTAGTTTCCTTGCAAGGAAATTACCGCCTTTTGTTGTGCAAATTTACTTCTATAGGCAGTGGTTTTGTTAGCGCATTATAATTTTTGTTAGAGTGTGGTATTATTATTTGTCACTGGAACGGCTTCTTTTACAATATTATTTCTCTCTTCAACACATGCTTTTTCAAATCTCTAGATGACTCGATTTGTTGTGATGCGTGACAGAGGGATGTCCCTCACCTTCTTTTAGGAAACGGGGGTTAAACCTTTGCTGTTGCTACTATTACTATTACTGCTATTACTATTACTGCTATTACTAATATCAATGAGGAAACATTGATCAAGTGCTATAGCAAACTACTAGCATGTTAATAATGTTGTAGTTGATGTTGGACTTCTGTCACTGACTGCTGCTGAGTCGTCAATGCTGTACTCTGTCAACACCACAGCTGCCTCGACAGCTGTCGCGGCTTCATCTGTGAAAGCTCCGTCAAAAGAGTGTCTGTCACTGAGTGTGTACTCAGCGAGACGCAAGTTGAATCGCTTGAGGCGACTAGCGGCAGGGCTCTACCAGAGTGACAGTATTGCCAGAGTGGTGGAGAGAGTGGAGAGAGAAGTGGACAGCGGCAGGATATCTGTCAGATCTGATAAACCTCTACATGCTGACATTGGTTTGTCTTTTTCCTGTATTGAACAGAAGAATCATCATCATCTTCCCTTAAATCTCAGTTTAATAGTTTTATCGCAGAAAAGAAGAGTAATTTAGTAAAATGTGGTTTACATAATTAAATTTGTAAAATTTACTGTAATATTTATGAATTTGGAAACATTAGTTAATTTTCTTGTGCAGTTTACATATCTTAAATTTTAGATGATAATGCTTAAATTTAAGTGATTTATAATCATGTAGTTGAAGTAAATTGTATGAAAGAGAATGGTATAGCTTTTGTTAAGTCTTCTGTGTATTATACACAATATACCAATAAACCAATGCAATATACCTGTGTGTATGTTTATGTGCTATTATATAGGTAGTGTATGTGTCGGTATGTATTTATATGATGCTTGGGTGATTGTGTGTATTTGGATTTTATGCATAGTTGTTTGCATATATATATTTTTGTGAATGTGCATATTTAAGTGTGTATTTTGAATGTATACACATTTTTTACTGTATATGTGCTTAGGTTTAAAGAGGCAAATGTTGGACATGATGATGTCATACAACCCGCTGTGGTTAAGAGTTGGTCTGGAGACGGTGTATGGAGAGCTTGTGGCACTGCAAAGCAACACGGACGCTGCGGGATTGTCTCACTTCATTCACACTAGACTCTTGTCATCACCTCATCTCAAAGCCCAATACTCTCACCCGTCTGTTCCTCATCTCTACATGCAAGGTTCTCGCTCATTCAGAATCAATTGGCACCATTTTATGTGACTCATGAGAGCCATGATTTCAATTGTACATCTTACTGAAACAATAATAATAATAATTTTAGAATCTTACAATGATTCTATTCTTTATCCGTTGTTTGGACTTCACATCTGTGAAAGTTTATAAATGTGTATTATTTAAAGCAACTGGAATTGTCGATGTATTGGTCTCAGTCCTAGCAGACTGTCGCTGTTCTTTACTCTTGCGGTAGGTAACTGGAGCGAACAGATTGCTTTTGTAAACAATCCTTTGAAAGCTGTGAATTGATATGATTTGATCGTTATGGTACAGAAACATACGATTTTACTTAACATAATATATGTTACTGATTTGGCTACCCTTTTGGCAATTTGTGTTTTGAAAGACTACGAAGACTTTGATGCTTCTATAATTCAATATTTAATTAATTTCATATCTACATTTACGCATTTATAGTACCATCTTGTGGGTTGTTAAAAATTTATGATATTTTATGTAGCAAAGCTGAATGCATGTAAAGTTCATAACGGCATATTAACGTCTATATTTGTTTGCGCAGGATATGACGAATCTACTGCCAAGTTTACTGTGAAGAAGTTTTTGGTTCTTGTGTACTTTCTGGACAGGGCAAAAATTTCTCACCTTATTGATTTTGACCCATGCCTGTTCTGTAAAGATTCAACTTATAAGGTACAAACTACCAAAATTACTTAAATGTACTATTAACTAAGTCTAATAGCCGATCTTATAAACGGAAAGATATTCTCGCCGATATCAATCTCTATCATTTGACTTTATCCTCGAGATAACTACAAATCTGCTTCTTGCATCTTATGAAACTTTTCTATTCTCAACTTTATCTTGAGCCTGTTATATCATATTTCCAAGAATTCAAAATGTTTGCGTGGATTTCGCGCTCTCCTATTGGCTGGAGCAACCTGCGACGGTTGAAAGTCAGCCTCCTGGCGACGACTTTGTTTTAATTTAATGGTGCCATCCGCTCGATCTCGACTAGATATAGTTCCGTCACATGTAGCTGAAATCAGCTCAGATGCCGAGCGACATCTCGTTCATAGTATGCAAAAGCGACTTTCGGCGTCGATATCGTTCTGATTGAAGCTTCATAGGATTGCCAATTAGTCATTTTCCCTAGTTCACTTTTCGCTAAGCAGATGATATGAGGGATTTATTGCGATATTATAGGTGTGTTGTACAATGTTTATGAACTTCAATGTCTTGTTCTTTCATATACTGATATATGTGCACATTCTGAGGAAGTGTATGCTAAATGTTTTATATTTTTTTAATTCAGATATTTATTTAAGAAATATTTTTATGTAAGTGATGTGTGAAATATTGTTTTACTATATCTAAAGATTATATTTTTTAAATGTGTGCGTGTATATATATTTTTATATATTTATATACATTATGATTATGTGTGTTTTTAGTCGAGCAGAGTTTTGCTGCTGACACTGTCTAATCTCTGTCTGAAGGGCGAGGGAGACATAACGAGACATCTCTCTAACATTGGCTACACTGTCAAACACGAGCAATCAGCTCTCGATGAGTTTGATTTCTCTGTTACCAACCTTGCCACTGATCTCAGGGATGGAATACGTCTCACGTATGCTTTCTGCCTCTTTATTTTCATAACTTAATTGGTACTTCTTATGTGTTATTATTATGTAAGAAAACGCAGCTGTGTGTGTGTGAGTTTTCGTCACTTCATGTGCTACTGGATATATATTTTTAATGACTTGCCTTTGAATAATGCTATGCGTAGTGTATTGACATTGTTCACCTGCGCTATTTGATGGTATAGTTATGACTACTTATTTTCCATAAGACTCCATTAGAAGTTACTTGTGTGTGTGTTGTTTGTAGTAGACTCTATGAGATGCTGACACAGAGATGGACTCTATCAACAGAACTTCGTTGTCCTGCTATTAGCCGGCTGCAGAAGATTCACAATGCTTCAATAGTTTTGCAGAAGCTTCAACCAGAGAGCGCTGCCTGTGCTTCAGGCTTGGCAGGCTCTGGAGGGGATCTGAAGCTGGATATAGACGCTAGAGACATTGTGGATGGTAACAGGCAGAAAACATTGAAACTACTCTGGACTCTTGTGTACACATTTCAGGCATGAAATTTATGTTATTATTCAGTTTAGCGGATTCTTTGTGCCTACTTCTATTTTTTTTCCATTTCAAAGAAATTTGTTTGTTAGTTGCATTATCTGCTCAATTTTTGATAGATTAAAATCAACAGGAGAATTATATAATTAGTTATTGTCTATTTACAGGTGGATTTGTTGCTAGATATGGCTTTGCTTGAGAAAGAGGTAAAACGTCTAGAAAGAAATCTATCCTTAGATCAGCTGACTCTACTCAACTCCATCAACTATAAGTTCTCCAGTGTGCTGCGTATGTATCATTGTCAACTCTTGTCATTTCCTCTCTCCACTGATTTGTTTCTTTTTTTTCACTAAAAAGTGAAAACTCTTTCAATGGAGTTGGGTTAATAGATAATAGATAATATTAGGTTAATGTTGGGTTAATAGATAATATTAGCATTGCTTTTTCTTTCTCCTTCTGTATTTTATATCTTACGGTAATATTTATGTGCTACATATACAAAATATAAAATATGATGATTTACTATTATATCATGAGAGAAAGCAGTGCAGAAATATCTGATATATTCTGTTTTTAGACTTAGTGAGGGACAACAAGAGACAGTCGTTGGCTAAAGATGATCAGCACAACAAGCGTTCTCTACTGTTGTTGCTGCGTTGGGTCCAGCTCATCAACATCAAATACTATCTTACAGTATGAATACAATCAAGTTCTATCAATATTGACTCGACTGTCTTATCATGTTGTTTCTCTGTTGATAAACTATAATATAATTGAATGTTATTAACACAAAATTTGCTGCATGATTCTAGTTATTCTCCTTAGTGTGTGCTTGCGCTTGTTTACTACTCAGAGGCCCTGATTTAATGTTATACTATAGACACCAGCTTCAATGCCTTTGGCTTGAATTCAGCCGATATATTCTTAGTTTTGCTTTGTACTGGCACAAATGGATCGTTGAATTAATTGCTTCAAAATTTAAATTTAGCATTTCAAGTACTTAATTGGATGCTTAATTGCCAGATGAAAGTTTGTTGTTTTAATCCTCTTTAGGTGGAGAACTTCACTGTGTCTTTCTCAGATGGCAGAGCATTGTGCTACATAGTGCACGAGTATCTGCCTGCTCTGCTGCCTCTTAATGACATCAGCACAGACACAACGCTGAACTGTGCGAGCAGAGCAGACATGTTCGGTGGCTCTGAGAGCATGGATGATAGCGATGAAGAATTCAGTATGACCTCTCTTTATCTCGCGTGCTAAACAGCTCAAATTCTGCTCTTCAAAATTCATTTTGATTTAGTACAAATATTTTATTAAAATTTTATTGTTTAATTGATATATGAGGTCCAATCAGGTTTTAATAATTGTGGTCTAAGAGTTTAGAGCTTAGCTAGTGGCATGTGAGCGAATTATTAGACTGCAGATCAGTTAGTTAAGGGTTCCTATTCAGTGCTCTCGCTGTCGCTGACATGCTTTTAAGACAGGAAACTGACGTTAACATGGCTTTTGCCTTTTACTGCCAAATTCTCTCTTTGAGTTTTATGTACTGCAATCTAGCAATGGAAATTAGGAAAATTAGTTTTGCGAACTGGGCCTGGGATATAGAATGATATATCTTTTGCCTTTAAGTTGACTAATTCTTTCAACTAATAATTCTTGTATTTTCTCACATATGCAAACACATGCGGACATATTTATAAACATATATATGTCTTACTTTCTTGCTACAGTACTTGAATCCAGAAGGTTGAAAGATTTTGAAATTGCCTTGATCTCACTGTAGTGTGATGATGCAAGTCTCTTGTTGTTAAAGTTGATGCTGAAATTATTTCAAATCATGTTTTTTTCTTCATTTTGAGCTATGCTAAATCTTACCACTATTATCTTTCTTGCATTTTGCAGCACTTTGTAACTTGAGTATTTAAAGGTAAGCGACATCACAATGAATGCCACGAATAACTGATCATCGAATTCTAAAGTTCTTGAGAATTTTCTCACATTATGAGATTTATTGAAGTGTCGATTTTGTCATATTTGAATGATGCTGGTAATGAATGACGATTTGATTTCTTGCAGGATTGGGGTTTTTCAAACCACCCCGATAACAGTATATATACTGTATGGATAAACGATACATATACTGCATAAATTACAGCTAAAATAACAACCAATACCAATAAATTATTTGTCTCAGTAAGCTTACCTATCTTAATAATGGTAGGCCACTACTGGTGAATAAATAAAAGATTTAAAATATCAAGACTTTTTGTAAATGTATGTGTGTTAAATTGAACTTGTTGCATTTCAAATTGATAGCAAATATATTTAAAATCAGCCTCATTCAGGCTCCTGTCAGCCTGATGGTAAGAATAATAGTCATTGTCAGGCTGGCATATTGCAGAATCACTTCATCAGGCCATCCATATAGACTTTAATAGCTAAGTCAGCCCAAGATGAAGAATTTATCAAGACAGTTAAAGACACAGACAAAAATCAATGACAACTAATCCAGTAAAAATTAATAAACTAAAAAACAATGACAACTAATTTAATACTAAAAATGCAATTTAAATACAATTACCATTGAATTTTTTAAGGATTTATTCAGGTATTAATGAATAATCAGTACAATTTTAAGTTTTGCACAGTGTAGTTGGCAAAACCTGGGTGTTTGAAGCTTTAACCAGCCCGGTTTAAACTGCATGCGGGCAAAACGTACCAATCATGATTTATGTATAGATTGAAATGTGTGTTTCAGTTGATGTAATGAGTAAGGAGGAACACAACAAAATGATTGCTAATGAGAAACATAACTTCAAACTACTACATAACAAGGTAATATCTCTAGTGTTGATGCTTTCATATCAAAGTTGTTTGTTTTTGTCAAAGAGTTTAAAATTTATTTCAAAAATTAAAACAATTATTAATTGCTAAAATTCCAAAAATTCTTTACTATTTTGACATGTAAATGATCTCTCAGATATATGAAAGGTGTTTTGAAAAGCATTGTATAGCATAAGGATTACTGAAGGTTTTTGAGTCAAAATTTGGCTTAAGATTTATAGTAGCCTCATTCCGTATTGCAATAGTAGACGTCATGATTTCTATTAAGTTTTATAATTACACCTTTTTGCTCTGGAGCACCTATGCCGTCTAAT
Source organism: Enchytraeus crypticus (assembly GCA_905160935.1). NCBI lineage: Eukaryota > Metazoa > Annelida > Clitellata > Enchytraeida > Enchytraeidae > Enchytraeus > Enchytraeus crypticus. Next base: position 2,151,038 of record CAJHZI010000382.1, on the reverse strand, counting down.
TGTTAGTAATTACTTAACTCTATGCAGATATATATTATGCGAGGAGCGCCTCGTGCACTGTGGTAGAATGCTAGCCTCATGAATGCCACGAGTTCGAGACTGCGTGGTAAAGTGGGTTTTTCTCTTCGAAGAGACTAATAAAAACCTAGTCTTGTACCCTTAGTAGCGTCAGGTCGATGGATAGACGACCGTAATGTTCCATTTCCTATCTAGTCCCCTCCGTGTCGACTCCGAATAGGGAATAACAGCTCCCTAAAAAGTTTTTTAATGCAGTTATATATTATTATACCTATACAATCTTGTATGAATAATACTTATGTATTACTTATCACTTGTATATTAGATGAAAGAGATAGGAGGCGTACCATTTATGCTGACTGCCGTGGACATGGTGGGCACAGTGCCTGATGAAAGGCTGGTTATAACCTATCTCTCGTACCTCTGTTCACGTCTACTAGAGCTGAGTCGTGAACAAGCCGCAGCTACCACTATACAAACTGCATTCAGGAGATACTTGATCATAGTATGCCCTCCTCTACTGAACAATCTAAATCTCTTAATTTTTTACTTTGTGTTAATATTTCTGCACAGAGCATTTAACTCTGTTTTATATACATGTACATTGTACATGCATGTGAAGAAGGTACAGCTGGTAGGTTTGATAGAAATTCTGAATTTTTGAGGATTTATCTAATTTTCTATTTTTTAACTAGTTCATTTATAATTGTTTTTATATGAAATATTGAGAACGATTTCAATATGGTTGTGTCACTTGAGTGTATTCTAGTTTCTTTTATTGCTGGTAGGTTTTTATAAAAAATACTACTAAATTTAGTATTTATATTTTATGGTTTTTTGGAATTGAAATTCAATATTCATGCAACTGGTTTAATTCACTTCTTGTACACTAGGGTGATGACTGTTATCATTATTTTTCGCTACAAAACTGAAACCCCATACATTCGAGGAACAATTGCATTCAAATGACAGTAGCAACATCAATTTAAAAAAAAAATTAAAATAGCTCCCCCACCTTTTACTTTTTCTTCTTCACACATATACCCGATTTTGACTATCAGTTTCAATTTAGCACCTAATTTTATATGACGTTCTAGACTGCTTTTAATCACATTCCCAGTTAATTTCTCATTTATTTGATGTCACCTACATTAAAATGGAGAATGGAAAAGCACGGAGGATAAAGAGTTCTGCCAGAGGCAAGTTAAGAGTGGAGGAAAGATTGGCTATTCAACAGTCAAACAAACCCTTTGGAATCGATCCATCCCAGAAAACGAATCCGACAATCAACAACTCAACCTCAAGCCAGTTCTTCTCAATCGCAACCCTTACAAAAACATAGTACTGTCTCAGAATCTGCAGATTCTGAAACCGATTCTTCACCCGGGTCGTCAGCCCACGTCATCTTCGCCTAAGTGCAAGTCGAAGAACCAAAGAGCAGGCACTAGAACAGCGGGTTTACTGGTACTGAAAGCAATATTTCTACACATAAAGCACATGACGTTCTGGCTATCATTACTGAATCGGGTCATGATGTTCCGGTTCCAAGTCAGGCGGGTGTCTGGAGACGAGTAGTCTCTGAAGGAAAGAAAATGAAAAACAAACTAATTCAACTATGATTGTCTTCAGGCTGATTACCACCTCGTTGCGACCGATGATGTTAACACATACAAGAACCTTGGATGGCGAGATCATTTCAAGTTCTTATATGAACTTTGTCAGGCATATCGTCATTCCAAAACAACTTCAAATTGGCCTCGAATCAGCTGGAAGAAACTCCGGAATTTACACCAGGCATGATGTAACTCACGTGCGATATATGCTGTGATAGCATTATTTCTTATACCAGAGTGGCGTAGCATTCTCGCTCCAGCATGCAACTTCATCTGCTACCAATGGGCAAATGCTTGGTTCCATTCACTTCAAATCTACAATGAAGCGTCCTTCAATGAACTGTTTACCTCACTCACAAAAATAAAGTGCAAGAAGGCAATTAAGTGTTTAGAGACAAATGGGTCGGTCGAGGAGTCATTAATTGACATTCCCAGATCAAACCAAAGTGCTGAATGTGCTGTAAAACTGATGGGGGAACTGCATGCAAAATTTAAACAAAATTTAATTTTTGAATCTATAAAGTTCATAGGAAAAAATAATTTTTAAACATTTCTTCTACATTGTTTAATGAATACTGACTGTTCTGCATCTTATTTGTTAATAAAAGTTCCTTATTTATTACTATTATTCTTTTGAATACAGAAAAAAACATCATGTCCCTTTCGGGGAAAAAAATTTCTTCAAATTTTTCTTCGAAGAAGGGGGGAACTTTTTTTTACAAAAGAGAGAGAGAGCGACATATGTTTATTTTCGACAACAAACATCAGTGTAAAGTCACATACATACAAAGTGTACAAAAAGAGAAATAAAAGTGCAAGATTACAACATAGGCCTAATCAATGATGCAAAATTAAAACAATCTAAATACCAATTAATCAGTCCCTAGTGAGAGCATTGCTCTATCTAGCTAGTCGCCTATATGGTTAAGGGAAAGTGCTTCTATCAGAGTAGTTTACCAGTTCTTGAATAAAAAAGATTTATATAGGATACTAAAATTATATACATTTCTAGCCGTTTTTTATGGAATCGGGTACACTATTCCATATTTGAACACTAGAAAAAGTAATCGAGTTAAAATTTTTCACATTGGAATAAGAATACAAATAGTTAGTTTGTGATAGTCTAGTCTCATACTCATGATTGGCAGTTCTGTTGACAAAATAATCTTTATTAATATTGGAAGCAGTCCTATTGCTATCAGATTGAATATATTTGTATATTAGTTTACCAATTGCTAATTTAAATAATAAATTAAGAGGAAGTACATTAAAATTTTGATGTAATTCTTTAACATTGCAAAATTTATTTTGCTCTTGAAGATTTCTTAGTACCTTCTTCATTGCAACTTGCAATGGATGCAACATCGATCGACTAGTATTGCCGTATATTTCAATACCATAACAAATACGTGAGTAAATAAGTGCATGAAATAACTTTAAGCGACAATTAATGGGTAAGAATTTTTTACGATTGAATAGCATTGAATTCAAATAATTAATTTTTTTAGCTAATTGATTTATATGTTCGTGAAATGATAATTTATCATCAATCCAAACACCTAGGAACTTAACACTATTAGATCTAATAAGTTCACAGCAATTTATCTTAATTTTAAGATTATTGATCTTAATAATTTCATTATCTAGATTAGACGGATAAAATAAAATGAAAGTCAATTTGGCAATATTAACAGTTAATCGATTACAATTGAACCAATTCAATAAATTATTACATACAATATTACCAGTCTTATATAGCTCTACAATGTTATCTTCACAGACAAAAGCATTTGTATCATCAGCAAATAGTTTTAACTTTGCGTTATTATACGAATATTGTATGTCATTGATAAAAATGAGGAATAATAGAGGCCCAAGAATAGAGCCTTGGGGTACTCCAGTACAAATGGGTAAAACGGATGAAATAGCTTCGTTTATGGAGATAAATTGATATCTATCATTGAGATATGATCTAAACCATTCATATGAAATCCCTCTTATTCCATAATATTGAAGCTTGCTCAGTAAAATTGAGTGATCCACTGTATCAAAAGCCTTTGTTAGATCAAGGAATATTCCCATAGTTTTTTTCTTATTACCTTTTTCCATATGAATCATATTAATACTATTATATAAGGCATCTACAGTTGAGTGACCTTGTCTAAAACCAAATTGGTTGTCAAAAAGAATATGGTATTTATTTAAAAAGTTCACAGTACGTTTATAGACTAATTTTTCAAAAATTTTGCTAATAGTGTTAATTAGTGATATAGGTCTATAGTTTTCCAAATTGTCATGTATACCTTTTTTAAAGATAGGTATTACTTTTGAGCATTTAAACGCAGTAGGGTATATTTCCAGTTCAAAAGATTTGTTGATAATGTAACTTAAAGGTTCAGCAATAACATCCGCTGAAATTTTTAGTACTCTATGTTGTCTGGACCAGTCGAATTAGTAGTACTAAGCATTTGAATAGCTTGAAATACCTCAGAAGAATCAGTTGGAATAAGAAACATAGTGTGTGAGTAATTATTGGTTAGATATTTTTGAAAGTCATTAACATTATAACATTAAAATTTGATGTTACTCTTCTGCCGATTGACGCGAAGTATTGATTAAATTCTTCTGCAATGCTATTCATATCACATATAGTGCCATGCGTTGTTGTTAACTTTGAGATGGAAGTTTTATTGTTGCTGGGTTTATAGCTACACACATTATTGAGAGATTTCCAAATGTTTTTTATAGAGTTTAATCTACTATCAAACATTTTTCTGAAATATATTTGTTTATGCTTATAAATCATACTTTCAATTTTACATTTAAATGATTTATAGATTTGCCAATCATTATCATTTTGGGTTTTTTTGAATTTCAGATTAAGCTTATTTTTAAGCTTGATGTCTTTTTTCAAGTCATTAGTCAGCCATGACTTATCTTTAAGACATTTCCTAGAGCATCTAGTGAAGGGAAAATATGTATCTATTAAAGTAGTTAAATTTTTTGTCATAGTATTTGTAGAATGATTTATATCATTGGTATTAGTAAAAGACCAGTCTAAAGTAGCTAAATTACTTTTAAATTTTAAAATGTTGGATTTGCTAAATATTCTTATCATAAGTCTATTTTTAAAGTTTACCCGTTTGCGAGGACGAACAATAGCAATTATATTAGCGAAGTGGTCAGTAATATCCGTAACTACTGTTAAACAAATTGTATTACATAGTAAAGGCGAACAATCACTGTTGAATGAAACAAAGTTTGAGAATACATGATCAATAATAGTACCATTCATGTTGTTATTATAATTAGAATTTGAACCTTGTACGCTATTCAAGCAATGTGTCGGCACAACAGACAAAGGAATAAAATTAAATTCACTCAATATATCAACATATCGTTTAACAGTATTATTACAATCATATTTGCCTATATGAATATTAAAGTCACCGCATATAAAACTCCTTTTGATAGATTTCCATATTGAAAGAAAATTAGAGAAAATCTCAATAAATTGGGAAACTGGTTTACTGGGATGTCTATAAAATAAATAGATTCTACATTTGGTTTCATTAACCCATACCTCTAAAACAATAAACTCAGCTAAAGAATTGAACATATTGCAATCAATTGAAGATGATTTAATTTCATACTTAAAGGAGTTTTTAACTAAACAGGCAACACCTCCAGCCATCTGATTAGCAGGAGTTATCGGAATAAATTTATATTGCAGGAATATATTCTCAAGAAAAAAAATATTCGTTGACCAGATTTCACTTAGCAGAATAATATCAAATTCAGTATCATATGATATAAGGAGATCTTTGAGACTGTTATAGTTAGCATTCAAACTTCTTATATTGACATGCAGTAAGAGTAAATTAGTTGATTGGATGCTTTTTAATTGAATTAGAATCATCTGGTGTATAATGGCCAATCCTACAAGCACTAATAAAATTAGAGTTTAGGGATCCAGTAAAATTTGGTATTTGATGATCAGACTGCCTATCATTATCAATAATACTGTCCAAAGTTATATGACTACTCATGATGACTTAGAAGATGGCATAGTATACACCCACTCAAGAATAATGCAGTCGATGGGCCATGTGTCGGCGTCGAAAAGGATGTTTTCATAACGTGCATCACAATTAATCATAAAAGCAGCAGAGTTAAACTCCCGACCACTTTTAGTGACACCAGATAATTTTCTACAGGAGTTAACAATAGCCCCTGCCGAAGTGAGATATTCCGTGACCATTTCTACAGTAGTTTCCTTGGCTAAACGACCAACGAAAATGGTTGATTTTTTTGGCACCACTTTAAGAGTTGAGATCGACGATTTTTTACCGGAAATGACGCGCCAGACCCTTTGATTTGATATTGCTGAATACTGGTTAGTTTTAACAGCAGGGTTTATTGAGGTGGCGATGGGCTGGAGGACTGAGTGGAGTCAGCCCAGGATTGGGTTGATGGAGGTGATGGACCAATTACCGAGGCGTAAAACCTAGAGGAGTGGCTGGAATCATGGCTGTTAGATAGCTGCTGCTGTTTTAACTCCCTTATTACGTCTTCCGCTTGTTGAAGTCTAGCTTTTATAGCAGTGTTTTCTTCTTGTAGCGATCTGATTACATCTGTAAACATGTTCTTTATGGAAAGCGCAACTATTGGCCCCAGGGCTTTCCCCAATTCCTCAACCACCTCCCCATTGCGAAGGGCATCAATGATTTCATCTCCCGTTGAGCGTGATTTAGGGGGCATAGTGAACGAAGTTACTGAGCACTGAAGCGTGGCGACTTACGCCAGCCAGAGACTCCAGGTTAGCGTTGTAAATGAGATCAAAGTCCAATATTAGTTCCTATTTACTCTAATATTTTCTATAGTATTAACGAGAGTGTATGATAGTAAGGAATAAAAATTACTTAGAAATAGTTCATTTACTTAGCTCTATCGATTGGTATAATAAACGCTAAGGTAGAAGAATAATTTCTAAGTTAAATATCCAAAAGATTAACGAAGTTCTTTCTGTTGATTGCATTTACCATAGATACGTGAATGGAGATCAAGAAGATCAATGAAGATCAAAAATACAACTTATATTCTTAAATTCCTCATAAAGTTTCCTCGATTGCAAGTGGTTTCATTAAAAAAAAATTTTGTCATCACCATATTGTACACTAATGTATATTTTAATCTTTTATTTTTTTTCTTTTAATTCTTATATGGTTCTCTATAAGTCCTTACTGCCTTGGATCAACTCTGATTTTGCGATTCTGTGTCCATTCTATGATTTAAACTACGTTGTATGTCTGCTATACAAATCAGATTTCTAAATGAAATAAATGAAGAAATAGCTGCAATTGCAAAGTGGTTTGTCTTATCATTGCCAAACGTTATTGAATGTAAAAATGCACCAAGCTTTATTTAATTAAAATATTAGTTCTGCTAAGAGACAAAAAATTGTGGAAAGAATTAAGTTCGCAGCATAGTGACGAGTCTCGATTCCAGTAGTTTAGTAATGATAATTTTATTATAAATAAGTTTTACTATAAATCTGCACGACTATATATTATGTATTTAAATTGTTATTTCAAGAAAACTAGGAGTTATTTTTTTTGATTCAAGTTGTGTCCAATTTAGATAATTAGTGACAACAGTTTTTTGATGTGTTTGATTGCAGAAGGTGAAAAGATGCATGAAGTCTAATTCTCGAGTAATGGCCTACCGATTTGGAATCAATATAGCTCATACCAGTGATGATAACAAGACAACTACTGAAGAAACATTGACGTCATTAGCTGCTACCAATGAGGGGAGAGGTATTGACTCGATTGCAGAGAGCGGATTGCAGGAGGGAGTTGCTGAGTCAGTGATTGAAAGCAGATTGCAGGAGGAGAGAGGTCCTGAGTCGATGATTGAGAGCAGATTGCAGGAGGAGAGAGAGGCTGAGTCAGTGATTGAAAGCAGATTGCAGGAGGAGAGAGGTCCTGAGTCGATGATTGAGAGCAGATTGCAGGAGGAGAGAGGTCCTGAGTCGATGATTGAGAGTAGATTGCAAGAGGAGAGAGTTGCTGAGTCGATGATTGAGAGCAGATTGCAGAATAATGACAGTAACCATCTCGGTCATGCTTCATGCTCTGAATCATTAGCTAAGAAATCTCTGTCTCCTGGCATGACTCTGATCTTTGATTCATCCTCATTCTGTACAAGTAAAGAAGCCACTACTGCAGCTGAACCTAGCTCTGCTGGTGCAATCAATGCCACTGCTGCAGCAAATAATGTTAATGTTTCTGCAGCCATACACAGCAGGATATGCTCTAATGAAGCCATAGGTGCTGCTGCTTCTGCTAGCAGTGAAAATTTCTCAAACAATGTTTTTGCAATCATACCTTCTTCAGGAAGCAATACTAATGATGATTCAAATTATCATTTCGGCTCAACTGTTTCGAGTTTGATTACCAGTGATAGAGTTGGTTGTGCTACAAACAGTCCAGTGACAGCTGCTGCGTGTACTGGCAGCATGAGTTCAGTACAAGACTGCAAAAGTGAGTCAGTTGCTGAAAAGGCTGCCTTAGTTTCTACATCGGACGCAGTTAATGCAGTTGATGGTGAAATTGACCGTGTTGATGTGAATCAAGAAAATGAAACTGACAGTATAAATTCTGTTTCTCTTAAGAGTAATCCAGAAGCAGTACTCACTAATGCTGAAGAAGTTGTACAGTATGTTGAATCTGCAATAGAACCTGTTGATTGTGAAAATATAACTGAAGTATGCAATGAAAATGTTGCAAATGGTTGTTCGAACTCTGAGATTTCTACTGAAGGACTGCCTGTCTTGAAAAAGACTTGTGAGAGAAGTTTACGAGGGAGTTCATCAAATAACATCTCGTCTAGTACAGTAGATTGCACCATCGTTACTACTCCATCGAATACTAGCAGTGTGGCAGTGGGTATAGCAAAACCCAATATCACCAGTCTTCCAGTGAATTCAAAGGCTATCAAATTTTTTGATTTGACAGCGCCAATCAAGAAGTCTTCAGATGATGTTTTAAAGCAGAATAGTTCCTCTCCCTTTATTGTTACTAGTGGAAGGGGTTCTTTGAAGAATCAGATGTATTCAAAAGATGGATCTCTTTTACAGTTGATGAGTCCTGCATACTTGGTAACCTCCGTGTTGGGAGAGAGTCTGATGCAGACTGATGATAGTCTACTGGAGCAGGTCATAGATCCTGTGTCTCCAGTTAATTACTTCAGTCCTTCCAGTGAGACTGAGAGTAAGATCAAAGCTGCTGACAGTATGTTTGAGCAGGTTATAGAATCAACGTCTGCTGTCATGAAGTATGCTGAGCAGAAATCTTTGGTTCAGACAGAGGACAGTGTATTGGAACATGTGTTAGATCCTGTTTCACCTCTAGACATATCACGTTGTAGCATCGAACAATCAATTGTCTGTGATCTGACCGCAGAGGAAAAGATTATACAAAAGGAGGGCAATGTTTCTACTTCGATGAACTTTTCTGAGAACGGTTCATTGTTAGCACAGACAGACTGTTGCGACTGTAGCCTTATTGTTAAGTCGTATCATGCCAGACTTTCCCTGCCGCCTGATGAACAATTAAACATGACTTACTCTATGGCCATGTCGACTCCTATAGTAGAGTGTCGAACAATGAGGCAACGTGAGGTGCTGTGTGACATGCTGCAGAATGAAATGAGTACTTGTGATATATCTTGCTACTCTTTGTCAAGCACACCTACAAGAGAATCCTTCCTACTTAATCTGGGCATGCATGGAGGGAGGACGATAAACGGTGACTCTCACAGTCTAGTGACTGGTTCTATCAACGAAATTTGTCGTCCTGCTTCAAGTGAAATGAATGATACATCAGTTTGGAATGCAGAAGTTGACCCTCTGTCTGCTTGTAAGAAACTCAGAGAAGCATCTGGTGACTTCATTGTAAAAATGCCACAATGTTTGGATGAAAGCAAAGAAGTATCTACAACAAGTCATATGACAAAACAATTGAGCAAGGTACTTGATGCTCAGCTAACTGAAGGAGAAGTGACTCTTGACGATAGAGATAAGACAGCAGTGATAGAGACATGTGAGCTACTTGACGTTAGTGATGTGTGTGCTCAAATGGCTGAGAAAGAAGAGTTTGACTCAGTCAAGCTGAATCAGTCAAAAAATCTGATCCAGGGGGAAACATTCAAGCAATTAAATTTATTTGGTGATGAGCATGACTCTAATGAGAAATTTTCTGTGAACTATGGAGGAACTGAATTATCAGAGGAACAATGCCTCCATGAGACACCAAAAATGACCTATGAATTGTTACAGAATGTGGAGTGTACTAAAGGAAGAGAAGCAGGAGAGCTGTTGCAATATAAACATTGCCCTGTGGAACCTGCGTCTTGTGAACTATTTCAACCTGCTTGTTGCTCAGAAGACATAAGTATAAGCGATCTGATGCAGGCTGAGTTGTGCCCTGTTGTAGCTGTTGACTGGAAAAAAGGTGACATTTGCAACACAGTTGAATGCAACAATGAAACTGATATAGCAACCACTAATTCAAGTGAAAATATTTCTGAAAGTAAGTCACCTGAATCTAGACTAAATAGTGGAAACCGTTTAATTCTGGATCAAACCTGTGTAGAAAATGACATGATCCAGAATCAACAGGTTGTAGAGAATGATTTAAATTGGAAGCAGCAGATTATAGAGGGTGATTTATCCATTTATCTTCAGAATGCTGACACAAGTGGTGATTTGACTATGCTTCTAGAAAATAGTATTGATTACGTGCTTCTAAGTCAACAGAATTTGGAAACTGATGTAAGTGATCAGAATACTGCAAGTGACAACATTGCTGTGAAACAAATTGCAGGATCTGAACTGTTTTCGGAACAGCAGCCTATAAATAATGAGATGATAATTACTAATGAGAATACAAAACGTGCTGTATTTGAGGTTGTGCCAGATATAAGAAACGACAGGCCTTTAGCTACACAGTATAAAGCTTATGACGTGAACATGGATCAATTAGGTAATGATGTTACTAGCTGTGTGCAGCATATTGATATAGATATGAACATGAGGCAGCCAATTACTGGAAGTAACATCTCACTCCTAAGTGGTGCCATTATGGATAATAACTTAGATAAAGTGACTCCTACACATACTCCTTATGAGATGCAGGAAATTGTTGGGCATTCAATTCGTGATTTTGAGTTCGCGAGCTCTGAGCATAACAGAAAGAGTATAGGTGAGACTGGAGAAACTACGCATAATACAGAGAGTTCAGTAGAGCCGGCAGAAGTTGATCTGATATTTGACAGTATGCGTTCAGGAGAGCCAGCAGAAGTTGATCTGACACATGACATTTCGGATTCTGTAGAGACAACAGGAGCTGAGCTGATGTGTGCCAGTAAGGGTTCAGTTGAACCAGCAGAAACTGAGCTAATGCATGAGTGTAAGAGTTCCATAGAACCAGCAGAAGTTGAGCTGATTCAAGAGTGTAAGAGTTCCATAGAATCAGCAGAAGTTGAGCTGATTCAAGAGTGTAAGAGTTCCATAGAACCAGCAGAAGTTGAGCTGATGCAAGAGTGTAAGAGTTCCATAGAACCAGCAGAAGTTGAGCTGATGCAAGAGTGTAAGAGTTCCATAGAACCAGCAGAAACTGAGCTGATGCATGAGGGAAGGTGCTCAATAGAGAAACTAGTTCAAGGGACAGAGAATGTTCTTGAAAATGCACTGGGAGAAAAAGATGATGCTTGTGAGGGTATAAGTAACAAATATTTTTATTCTAAACAAAATGTAGATCGAGTTACAATGAAAGATTTCAGGCAGAAAAATGCTGACGGAGATCCCTGCTCTAGCCCTAGGGACAGTAATGATGACATATCTCAAGGATGGAATGACGATGAAGATGGATGTAAGAAGAAGGATATAATTGTTGGCTCTACTGGTTTAGAAGAAGCGCATATGATACTTAACATCAACTCCATTGGCTTAACTGAAGAAAGTGGGGCCAGCATAGTATGTACAAGCAAGGAGTGTGCAAGTCCTGAACTAAATACACATAAGGATTCTGAGTCAAACGAACAAGCATGCGAATATTTGACTCAGAGTCTAAGGAATGAGCTTAACAGTGAAATATTTGCAGCTGAAGTTACAAATGGTGAAAATAATTTGACGTCTGATCTAGCTGATTTTTGTCATAATGTAAGGGGCCTACATGCTCTAAATCATTTAGATGTATCCATTAATTCAGTTAATCTAAAGAAAGGAGATGAACCAAATGAAAACAATGTATCGGATGACTTAACTGATAATGTACCTAGAACAAATGAGGAGTCTGCGCAGGTTATAGGCTTTAATGAAGAAAATCATGTTGGACAATCTATGAAAATAGTTCAAGGCATGAATGTAGATGAACATGACAGTGAAGAGAAACTGAAAGGAAGAGTAGTGCAGCCTGGTGTAGTGTACCAAGCTAGCTGTGTTTTGATGGAAAATCATGCAGAGATTTGCCTTGGCTCTGTTTTAGAGTGCGTGGCTGACTTAGACAATCTATCAGCAAATCCTATTAGATTGGATCAAGTTGAGATCTGCGACATAAACACAGGCATAGTTGATAGTGTAACCCTGCTACAGAGGAGATGGCGCGCTATTGTGATGGGTAGAAGAATTAGGCAGAGATATCTGCTGCTGATTGGTGCTGCTCTTACCATACAGAGAGCCTGGAGGAAATATCTGTCTATGAAGCACGAGCAGCAACTATCACTCAATAAGAATGATCATCTACGCTTAACGCTCAGTACTGCTAGTAGGGATTTGTCTACAACATCCAGTGTTAACGATGCTCAGGATCAGTTGTGTTTTGAAGAGAACCCTGAACACCAGACATTGTATCCAGAGAGTGGTGTTGGGACAGTCGATGATTCTCGTCTGACTGTTTATCAGAGCATTGCACAAAAATTCACTAACAAAGAACTCCTTGCGGTCACAACTATTCAAGTCTATTATCGCAATGCTTTATTAGCACAAAAGGATAGGCAGAGATTCATTGCTATGAAATGTGCTGCTATTAATATACAGCAATGGTACAGAAGGATTGTATTAGCTAGACAAGACAGGCAGAGATATCTAGCAATGAAGAAAGCTGCAGTTATCATGCAGCAACGATACCGCTCTGTTATATTAACAAACAACTCCAGAAAGAGATATCTTGATGTTAAAAGAGCTGTTCTTCTCATTCAGCAGTTTTATCGTGGCATTCTGGTTGCTAGAAGAGAAAACCAGAGGTACATGACTCTTAGGAAGGCTGCTGTTCTGATACAGCAACGCTATCGAAGTATGTTGAGAGCAAGAGGGGAAAGAGAAAGGTATTTGAATATCCTAAAGACTACAGCTTTCATTCAGCAGAAATATCGTAGTATGTTGTTAGTAAGAAGAGCAAGACAAAGCTATGTAGCTCTGAGGAAGGCAACAGTTGTCATACAGCAAAGTTATCGAGCCTTACTGCTGGGAAGAAAGCAGAGACAGCAGTATATTGCCATGAGGAAGGCTGCAATATCCATACAGCAACGCTATCGAAGTCTTGTGGCTTCAAGGAAATGCAGACGAAAGTATCTGAGCATGAGAGAAGCATCAATAACTATTCAGCAACGTTACCGTGCTGTCGTGACCGCTAGAACTGTAAGGCAGAGATACATTGACCTTAAGAGAGCCGCCATTGTAATACAACGATACTACCGTGGTGTGTTGTTAGGGAGACGAGAGAGAGAAAGATATCTGGCAGTTAGACAGGCAAGCATTGTCATACAGCAACGCTATCGTGCCAAGCTGTTAGGCAGTAAGCTGAGACAGCAGTATATCAGTATGAGAAAAGCTGCAGTAACTATACAACAAAGTTACCGCAATGTAGTGAACGCAAGGAATGTGAGAAATGAATATTTGAATCTGCGAAATGCTGCCACTACCCTACAGCGGCGTTATAGGGGTGTTGTGTTTGCACGAACTGAAAGGCAGAAGTATTTATCCTTTAAGAGAGCCACTGTTGTCATTCAGAATCAATACCGTAGTGTTCTACTTACAAGGCAAAATAGACAAAGATACCTTGACTTAAAGAGAGCTGCTGTAGTCATACAGCGATGTTATAGAAGTAAACTAGTTGCTCGAAATGATAGGCAGAAATATTTGCTTTTAAGAAAAGCCTCAATGGTTGTTCAACAAAGATATCGGAGTATTCTCATGGCTAGACAGGAGAGGTCTAGATATTTGGCTCTGAGGAAAGCCACGACAACCATTCAACAGCGCTATCGGAGTGTTATGATAAGAAGACAAGTCAGGCTAAGATATTTAGACATGAAGAGTGCTGCAGTACGGATACAGCGATGGTATAGTAGTGTCATGTTGGCGAGACAAGCAAGGCAGAGATTCTTGGCTATGAAGTCTGCTACAGTTACTATACAGAATTGGTACTGCAATATCCGGCTTACCAGATGGGAAAGACAGAAATACTTAGATCTTAGGAAAGCCGCAGCTACAATACAGCTACGATACAAAAGTATACTCTCTGCTCGAGTGGTAAGGAAAAATTATATTGACCTGAGGAAATCTGCAATTGTGATACAAAGGCATTTTCGTGGCATGCTTTTATGGAGAAGAGATCGTGAAAGATATTTGGCTGTTAGACAGGCGACCATTATTGTACAACGACGTTATCGAGCCATACTGTTGGGGAGAAGGCAGAGACAACAGTATGCTACCATGAGGAAGGCTGCACTGACCTTACAGCAACGATATCGTTGTCTTGTGGATTCAAGGAAGGAGAGACAAAGATATTTGAAAGTCAGGAGTGCAGCAATAACCATACAGCAACGTTACCGTGCTGTCTTAACTGCTAGAAGTGTAAGGCGGAAATATGTGATGATGAGAAATGCTGCCATTAAAATACAGAGGCGTTACCGCAGTTTTCTACTGACAAAACGGATCAGACTAAGATATCTGGATGTAAAAAGAGCAGCAATTATCGTACAGCAACGTTATAGAAGCATGAAGGTTGCTCGAAGTGAACGATTGAGTTATCTAACATTGAAGAAAACCACAATAGCTGTTCAACAGCGATATCGAAGTATATTGATGGCTAGACAGGAAAGAAATAGATATCTTGCTGTAAGAAAGGCCACTGTGATGATACAGCTGCGCTTTCGCAGCAATTTTATTGCTAGTAAAGAGAAACAGAGATATTCTGAAGTGAGAAAATCAACGATACTAATACAGCGATGGTATCGCAGTGCCAGGTTAGCTAGAGAGATCAGACTGAAATTTTTAGCTTTAAAGAAAGCTGCCGTAACCATTCAGCTTCAATACCGACGAGTTCGAGAAGCAAGTATTGAGAGTAACAGCAAGGCTATGGTATGTGTTCTAAAATTTTACGTTTTTTATGCTTAAAGATTCGTTTTGTAGTAAATTAGTTGATGCTGTCTATGATGCAGATGATGCTCTCGTATTATGTACTGGTTGTTTGAAAAATAGACCGACTGTACGTGTCATAGAAGTCGACTAAAGCACTAAAATCCAAACCAATGTCAGAAAGGGCATTCGGTTGGTGAGCGCCTAGGCTCCAGAAATTGCTACGGAGTTTTCTAAACGAATGGAAAAATAGGTGATTGATCAATTGATATGGTATGGGACAGAGAGGAGTGGAGAAGATCTATTCAGTATTCATATCCTGACCCTAGTTACACTGGGATTAAAGGGAAGATGATAATGATGTCTATGATGCAGAGAATTTATGTGTATATTTAGAGATATTGTGTTTCTAAAGTCATTCATTTAGTGTTTCTATAGATTGTCAGATAATTAATTCATGTGTATAATTAGAGATACTGTGTTTTTATGGTGCCTGTATGTCCTTTTTTCACGTCGTTTTTTGCGTAATGTACGATGTCATTGTGATTTTCATGAAAATAAAATATATCTATGGTCGTTGGTAGACATATTATAATTGAATTGTTATTGATTCACTAATAGTTACAGAGGAGTGAGATTGAGAGGAGACAGTTTGCTGCAGCTTTGTGTATACAAAGAATATTCAGGCGATATGTGGTGAAACAACAAGAGCAAAGACAACTACAGGATCTGAAAGAAAAAGCTGCGCTATGCATACAGGTATATATGACGTGCTGTAGTACATGTACATGTAGTTTGCACATTATATATATTCTTATTTCATATTCATCTAAATACTGAATTACATATGATATGTATTTTATACAAACTTAAACGAATGGAAAAACTTCAAAAGAAGGTCTAATCGTATCCTGACCCTGGTTCAACTGGGATTTAAGGGAAGATAATAATGATGATGATGTATTTTATAAATGTCGATATCATATACATAGTTTAACTTAAAAAATCTATATGGTTGCTAAATTTTTATGTGTAGAGTTTCTACAGAATGTATAGAGTGAGGAGACGTTACTTGAGCGCATGTACAGAGCTTATCACTTTTCAACGCCTGTCGAGGGCCTGTGCACGCAGGATACAGACTGGTTTAAAGATAAACCATGCTGCTTCCACAATTCAGGTTGACTAAATTGTCTAACGTGAGACGAATTTATATGATTAGCTGTTGTAATTTATTTACATGATTTTATCTAATTTTTATGCCTTCTTTGGTACACGTATGCTGCATTGTACCACATTAAATAAAATATTGATTACTTACTTTTTTATATGATTTGGGATATATTTTGTTCAGTTTGAGGTAGTCGTGCATTTATAACATGAAATCTGAAGAAATGCTGAATGGGCTTTCCATTATCTGATAGCAGTTATCAGAGTCCTGGTTTATTCTCTCAGAGTAGTTGAGTCATCTCTATATAAATCCATTAATATTTAAAACTCTCATTGTCTAGTATCGATCACTTTCGTCATTATGTTATAAACAATTTAATCAAAGTTTTCAAAGCGCCTAGAGCTTCTTAAGCTACATTTATCATTGTTTCCAGTACTGTGCAATCTGCAATATAGTCAGAAATTTCATGGTTTATTTTTTCGAAGAAACATCTAGATTATGTTGTGTTCAATTATATTTATTTGTGATAATTTTTTGCAGAAATGAAAGTGCTATGTTATCGTGTGTTTTGTTTTGTTGGTTTATATGAAGAGATGATGTTTTTGTTGCTAGGCTATATGGAAAAATTATATAATATTTGTTTCTTGGCTATGTGGAGAGGTTATCACATGTATTTATTAATAGGCTATGTGGAAATTATATCACATGTATACTTTAAGAGGCTATTTGAAGAGGTTATCACATGTACTTGTTAACAGGCTATGTGGAGAGGTTATCACATATACTTGTTAACAGACTATGTGGAGAAGTTATCACATGTACTTGTTAACAGACTATGTGGAGAGGTTATCAAATGTACTTGTTAACAGGCTGTGTGGAGAGGTTATCAAATGTACTTGTTAATTGGCTATGTGGAAATTATATCACATGTATTCGATAAGAGCTATTTGAAGAGGTTATCACATGTACTTGTTAACAGGCTATGTGGAAAGGTTATCACCTGAGGAAGAGTCAAAAGGATGAGAAGGTGACAGCCGCACGACACAAGGTGATGGAGGCAACGAGAAGAGCTGTGGACGAAGACAGATTGTATCAGAGAACTACACATGCACTGGACTACTTGTTTCACTATAAACAACTCTCGTACGTGCTGCAGGCTCTCATGCATCTAGGTTTGTAACTTATCAAACACTGGTATAATCAGTTTCTCTCGCTTATTCTTTTCGGTTTAGCAATGAAGTTTTAATGCTTCAATCATGTTTTGTATTGAGATTCGTTTGTATGTTTGTTTTCAGTGTTCTTTGAAAGTACTTTCTACTTTGAGTTACTTAAATGAAATTTTTTATACAGAAGAATAATATGAGAAATAACAACAACAAAATATGTTTAACGACGACTTCTTTTTCCAGGATGAAATCTAAGATGTCCAGGCATCGCTACTAATCAGTTTATCAGATAATTTAGATAATCGCTAATAAATAATAGTTTATCTAATCAGATTTTGAATATTTTAAGAGAAGTTCAAGATCTTGATGTTGCAAGTTCAGTGATAAGAAAACAGAAATGAAAAATATTAAAAATGTAAAGCTAATAGAGAAGTACCTTATTTATTCCTACTAGAGGATATGAAACTTTTGATGTAGGTTTGACTCTTCCCTATGTTATTAGTTTATGAAAGAGTACTCTATTAATAATAACTGCCTATTGATATTTTAATGTGTGCTCGGCAACCATGATTGGCATGTATATAGCAACTCTTCTAATGCATCATATATAATATTATTATATATTTATCATATATTATAATATTAATATTATATATTATAATATTAATATATATAATTGACTTTTGTTTGTTTGCAGAAGTGGTAACGAGGTTGTCTGCAGGTTGCTGTGTGGCGATGGTTGAGGGTAACGCTGTTCCTACGATATATCGTCTCGTACGAGGCTGTAACAGGAGCGTACCCCACATGGAACTACTGAAATACTCTGTCGACATTCTACTAAATCTTACGAAGGTTCTATATATTAGTAATATCTAATACATCATTGTATTTCGTTAGGCCGAAACGTACAGATTCAACACATTTATTCATGTGGGCTTCAAGGTCTTTAATTGATTTCTGAGTCAACATTTAATATAGGGTTTCTGCCGCAGATTATGTTATACTTTGCTCTGTAGTTTGATATGTAGTTTGATATGTTGCCTACACAAAAAGGTCAGATTTTGTGTATACGATGGTACAATTTGCAAGTCAATTAATTATATGTGTGAGTGTGAAATTGTATTATATTATATATTGCTATATGACGATACAGTATGAGAAGACAGAGTCTGCGGTGTTTGATGGTGAGGAGAGCGTCGAGACTTTGGTTAATCTCCTACAAATTTCTCACAGGGAAAAGGTCACCAAACTCTTTAACAACACCTGCATGCTCATTGGTCTATTGGCCGGCAGTAACAACAGGCGACAGGTATGCATTACCATACATTCTTGCGACATTATTTTAAAAAGTATTAATATAGGATGGATCCGGGTTATTAAGAGTCTGTGAAATGTGGAAGAAACTTATTTTAAATAACTGGCACAGCTAAGGAGAGCATAGCTAGTATGGCCATATTGCTGATATGCTGTTGTATTATTTTCATGTTTTAGTAACAATTAATTTGGCAACGTTTTAGGCCTCTAGTTTTGTTTTCAGGTCTCCCTTACTATCATTTCTGTGTGTGAATAAAATTTCAGACTTGCAGCGAAATTTGGCTATTTTATCCTACAAATTAAAAAATGTTTATCAACACTAGTTAAGGATTGTTCTGCTATGTTTATGATTGCAACAGACCTGATGGAGTATAATTTATTGACGTAGGTGATGTTGGAGTGGCCACGTTTTTCTGAGAGAGTCCAGCAAGTATACTCAGCTGTACAGCGTAAACAAGCTCTTGATCAGAAGAGACAGCAGCTAGCTGCAGCTGCTAAATCTCGCCAGCCAGCTGCTCCCTTGTCAGCTGTGCCTTCCAGCCCATCGAAGCGTCGTCAGCTGATGAGGCCTGACTGGTGCCGCCGTAGAGACACAATACACAGCATTGATGATCCATACGTCGCTATACAGTTTCTCATTAATTCTCTCTATCCTACACAGCATTGATGATCCATACGTCGCTATACAGTTTCTCATTAATTCACTTTTCCCTACACAGCATTGATGATCTCTACTTTACTGTATAGTTTCTCATTAATTCCCTCAACCCTTCACAGCATTAACGTTATATTAATTGATTGATTTCTTTGCTATAATATAATTATTAATTAGCTCGTTACTGTGCCGCATTTATTGAATCATTGACTTACTAATTGCTGTTAATTTTTTATTAATACTTCACACGCAGTAGCTAGTATTCCTTTATCGCTCTCTGAAATTTTGTCTCGTGACATTAACGATACTTATGTGGCTTTACTCTTTAGTTTTCTCTGTCTGGCTGCTTCAATAGCTGTAGTAATATTGAACTCGCCTAATGTAGAGCTTATCGCCGCACATTGACACTAGCTAGCTGCTTTCTTATATTGTTTAATTTTGTCGATTTGTACAGATCATCACTTCCAACTAAGAGATTTATGTACATGTATATGGTGTGGGTCGGTGTTTAGTTTATCGTATGTTAAAACACTGTGACTGCGTGTCTTATGTAATAAAGCATAAAGTTGTGAATTAGATGTTTTAGTTAGTGTATTGACTGCTTGGCTTGACATAATATGCAGAAATTGCATTTCATTTATCAATTAATGGAGTATTTGATTTGTGACAGGGGTCTTTAATTGTGTCTTGGCTTTAAAGTTACTATGACATTCCATTTTCGTTTTCAATTAGGCTTCTGATATCTTTATGTAATAATTAATGAGAAAAAATGTCCGTTAAGCGTAATTCATTTGTGGCCTACTTTAAAAAAAATTTACAGTATATTAGTAACCACATGGTTCCATGCTTAGTTTTTAAAGTAGTGGCTTAATGTTTCTGTGGTAAGGAGTTAATTTCAATATAGATGTATACAAATTAGCGTAGTTGAACTCTAAGATTTCTTAATTTTATGAACCACAGATAAATTAACGAGAATTTTGATGGCGTGTTAATCCGTTTTGAAATTACTATAACTTTAATTTGTTTTTAGCAATAATTGTGTGCTAAATTTGTTAAAATTGAACTCAACTTCAACCAATCGGTTTAATTAGTTCTGGCACGGTTTATAAGTTGTGCATTTATTTACTTTTTTAAATTTAGAAGCCTATTCATGTCTTATTCTAATTTGGGACTACAAAATTGACTTCGAGTGTCCATGGTCTTGTGGATGTTTGTATGAAGAGACAATTTTATCTCGAGAGAAGAATATAATTGAAATAAATGTAAATTTGTTTGTGACATATGGCGATCGCTTTTTATGCATTAAAACTGTTTAGGATTGTTTAGCTTCTGAAGTTGGTCATATAGATGGATAGATGGTAAGAAACGTATGGGTTTTGACGTAGTTTTTGAGTACTCTTAAAAGCAAATAGTAGCGAATATCAAACGATATCAAATTAACCTTCATCATATTTATTTATATATTTGTACAATCTGGCTAAAAGGCCCCCTAAGAAAAATTTGAATTTTTTATCCGTTTCAGAGGTCACTGCTTATTTGTGAATAGGCCTACATCGAGAAATAAAGTGTATAATGTCATATTCCTACCAAATTTCATTACAAAGTGTTAAAATAAGAGTGTTTTCTTCTTTATATAAAAATGTAAAATTAGCTTTCCTGGGCAATTTCTTTAATAACGAGAAAACTATCAAAAGTGACTAAGTGAGCTTATGTTTACTTGTGTTACGATGCGAGCTTATATTATATTTGTATTTTCTAACGTTTGTTTTTTTCTACCTCAGGTGTCGTCGTACATACATATTTATTAATATCGCCATCTTGCCATCATTATCAAAACGGTTTATTTCTAAATGTAAACGGTTGGTCCTCGAAAATTGAAGAAAAGGTAGGCCTATTTTTATACAGAACATGCATGAAATCCTAAACACTTTTCTTAGGGAACCATTTTGGCCACCCTTTATATATATATATATATATATATATATATATATATATATATATATATATATATATATATATATACTCTTACTTTCTTTGTATGTCAAAATCTGAATTAGTAATCAAATCGAGGATAGAAAGGGAGTAGCGGATAAAAATTGGTGGAGTTACATGCCACATTAATAAGACAAATATATATATATTTATATATATATAGGGTGCGCATTAAAAAAATAATCCCCTAGGAAAATTGCGATAGCTTGTTTAATGGTTAATTCTTAAAGTTTCGTCTAGAAATTTTAATCGTCTGTAGTCGAGGAATTTTTCAATGAGCACACCTATTGGTGTATAAATATTTTGAATAGGACTGGAATTATTCACATTTTACGACAAAATTTGATTGTTCTAAAGTGACAGTAGATTATAATTGAAGATACTTGTCGCTTTCCAATCAACTTCCTCTCGACAAAGTAACCACACAAATGGCTTCAGGCTGATGACAAATGATATCAAACTATTGGACTAGTAGCCTGTCTTAGACTAGTTAATAAGTACTGCTAAATCTTATGAAGGCCTCCAAGAAGAAATCTAATGAATGCGCTAGATTTTTAATAGTTGATTCATAATGGCACAAAGGGTCGAAAATCTCAAGCATAACAATGATTTCGCTTTAAGACCGGATAAGAATTCCACCGTTAATTACCTGATCTTTATGTCTAGGGTACCATGTTGGAAAGACATCATTCTTTCAAACGCAACCCCATAAACACGACGGGGATTAAAGACTGTTCTTCAAGAGATCTGAAAAGACCTACCAATTCTATCAGTAATAAATAGATTTCTGACCTGCATCAACGCTCTGGGCGCTCATTTCTAGCACAAAATGTTGCACAATATCATAGTCATCATGATCTATCGGCCCTTTTCAAGGCCAACAATTCTCACACTAAGTGGAATTGATTCTAATTGACGTTTTAGGTTGAGTGTTAAATAGAAAAATATGTTTTCCGTAAAACATGGGTAACTTCGGTTCCGTTTTAAATATTTCTACATAATTTGAAATCGTGTGGCAAAATTCCTTCTCTACAGACTGAAGGAATTAAAAGGCGAAGTGTCAAGAATTGACTAAGCTATCTCAATTTTGTTCGGTGGTTATTTTTTAATGCGCAGCCTTTATACACAATGTATATATACGGCCTAATGTTATGTTTTAGTATCGCCTTTATTGGGTTCCTGTAGTTTTGTTCGGTTCCACAAATTTTCAAGTGCATCATAAGATTCGACTAATGTAGATACCGAGAAATACAATTTAAAATTAAGACGTTTCTCCGAATCAGAATAAATGTATCACTTTAAGTGTTAAACGCTTAAGCTTGAGGAGGATTTGATGGGTTTAACTATGAGCGAAATAACTGTTTGAATGCGCTATTCTTACTTTAGATTAGTCGTATGGCATAATCTTTTTCTGTTGTTTCATCAAAGCTAGTGGAAATTGG
Source organism: Enchytraeus crypticus (assembly GCA_905160935.1). Lineage (NCBI taxonomy): Eukaryota > Metazoa > Annelida > Clitellata > Enchytraeida > Enchytraeidae > Enchytraeus > Enchytraeus crypticus. The sequence goes on along the minus strand of CAJHZI010000382.1, from coordinate 2,128,250 downwards.
TCTGAGATAAAAATAACATATTAGCTTGTTGCTTGCTTACAGATCACATTCTCCTCTCAAAGAATATGTTAATGCGCAATTGGAGTATCCATTGAATATTTATATATTCTTGTTGGCTAAAAGTCATAAAGTCATTAGTCATTAAAAGTCATAAGTCATTTACTATAGTTATACGACTAGTTGACGACCCTGACCTAGCTTTCATAAACAAGTGTGAACTACTTTATGATTTATCCTGAGCTGCTAAGCAGTCTCATCGAGGGTCTGAAATCGATTTAGAAAGTGCAATATAAAATAAGCATTAGTAATTCCTATATCTTCCAAATCGTAACTGTGATATATTTGCGGTGCAGTTTAAAGAATTAAAAATTATTCTTTGAATAAATAAAAACATAAAGCATTTAATTGACTCATTGATTGGCGTAGATGCCGCCATCCTCTACTACACTTCTATTCTGTTGATCACAGTATTTAGGACGTCTCGGGTTCTCCTGCTCTTCTGACATATTCTCATAATCTGACACGTTCTCGTAATCCTCCTCACAATCTTCATCCTCCGTTGGTTTAACAATATCTGCGTTATCATATATCTCTTCCACTTCTCCATATGAACTGATGGGAGCCATATCCTGGCTTCTCATTGCTGGAGGTAGAGGAAATAAATTTCTATTAACACGAGGATTTGGTAAGGACGACTTAACGCCTAAAGCTGGAATATAGTCAGGCGGCAATATAGACACAGGTCTGGGACATCTGTCTGAATCCGGTCTGATTAATTGCACTATCTGCGGATGATTGTCTCGCTCTCCTGAACTAGACTTTGAGCGAGCTATTGCCAAGCGTTCTTTCAGCTCGTCTATAAGCATATTCTGTTGCACGCCTTGTTTTAGACCTTCGCATGGATCAACAACGATACCAGGCATTTCCTCGTAAACTTCGCAAGTCATATCGTCAGCTTTTATTTTTTCATCGTCGTCAATGGTTTTCTCGAATGGATTATCTGATATTACCATCCCTGCGTCCGTGTATATCTCTTCTTCAGACTCTGTGTTTGGTTGTTCTGAGGTTGCTATATTCCTGCGCGTGGGACTATTTTTGCTGCCTCTTGTATGAGTAGTTTCTGAGGATGGTTGAGAGATTTGTTGACTTGGTCTCTGCAACAGATAAAAAATTGTTGAAGTACAACAGATACAAAATGGTTGAAGTACATTAAATTGATTATTAAAAATTTTCAATCCCTAATAACTCAGTCAATATCAAGTCAACTATTAATAGGGTCACGGAGGACGATAAACATTTTACAAAAAACGGAGTTCAACGACAGTTTTATCCCACTAAAGAGTACCAGTGACAGGCGAGCCCATGATTTAAACGCGCGCACATTCTGATCTGCAGTAATAAATCTCTTTAAAATTTATATAGGTCTATATCCTGTCCACGAAAAGCGGACTGTAACTGAGTTAATTAGGTCAAGGCAAATAGTACTAAATTTGATCGTGTATGTCAATAATAGCCGTTGCACCGCCGATGTCTACAGCATGAAGACTCTCTATAGTCTTAATTTTCAAGATATGGAACGAGAAAGGTACAACCGTAAAAATGTGTCAAATTGGCTGGAGAACGAATCGGCGCTTTTCCTCTTGAAATGTGGAAATTATTCTTTGGGTCTCTGCTTAATACAGGATGTCTTTTCTTGACACAGGCTGAGCCAACTGCTGAGTCATTCCAAACACGCATGCCCACCAGAATGCCTATTAAATGACTCGATCACTACACTAAAGTAAATTCCACATCATCAAAAGCGTCGTCAGTCACGTCATGCAGATCGATCAACGTCGGCAATATGGTAATGATTTAAATGATTTAATCATTTCACACAATAGAGTTAGAAAAGTCTCACAAAATACAGAAATTCACATGAAATGAAAAGGACACAAAGGTCCGAAAACTCTGTCATGTGCCCAAATAAGAGAATAATATTAAAAGATTTAAGCATCACTACAATACTATAGCATTTACAACATGACATTGGTCAAATTATTTGTTGTAAAATACATATATGCTAAGCTATAAAAACATCAGCATCTTTACTCGAAATCAGTCTGTAAATAGATAATTGCTTAGCAAAACTTTCAATATTAAGTTCAAAATAAAATACAATGTAAAGAATTCTGACCGCTTGCCCAGCAGCAGCTCTGCCAGGTTCAGGAGTGTAGCGAGGAGGGTAGACTGCGCTAGCCGGGTCTATCTGCGTCGTCTCTTCAACCTTCGTCAACTGCGAGAGCGTTGGTAGCAATGGTCGAGTAATTCTGACCAGGTTCTGCATGCAGCCTTTCCTCACGAGACACACGAAGAGAGCTATCAAGGACGCTAATCCCACCACAGCCACCACTACTATAACTGCTATTAACCAGGCCGGTAGGCGGTTTGTAATTAGGTCACATGTGACGTTATCATAGCCAGGCGAGCAGGCCAGACATTTGAGCATTGCTTTGAGAGAGTTGTTGAGTGGTTGATCGTATTCACAAAGACAGCAGTTTGGAATCTCCAGAGCGCATAGCCGACATCGCCAAACATCGGCGGGTCGAGTTGTTGTTGAAATATTGTAATCAGGCGCATTAAGATCTCCGATGGCTAAATAAAAGCAAAAAACACTATTATACAGATTCTTATAACCAAAGTAACTAGATTAACTCAGTTGCATAAGTCTAACCTTATCCTTACATACATGTATTTACAAACAATTATTGTTATGACAGAAGAAACTGGGCTGCAGACCTATACATGTTTATAGCGTTCATTTTCTTTAAAAGTAAAGGTTAGCAAATAAGGATTGCTTATTATAATTATAATAAGCAATCCTTATTATAATTATAATTTATAATTATAATTTCTCCGTAGTTATTTACTGTAACTGCTTTAAAATCAACGGGACGCGTGATGTTTTCATTTCAGTTTTATTTATCAGTTCGTCAATTTTTATTAATTGTTATATTATTGCTATCGACCAGTTCCTCTAAGGACACACGCATCTACCAAGAAGCAATGAAAAATGCAGACCTACATGTACATGCTATTCAATATTAATAGATTAATATATATTTTAATGTCATATAAACTAAAAGCTTCCTGATTGGTTAAACTAATCCGCGTGCAAATAGAACATAAAATTTTCAGCCGTAGAAATTTACCCGGAACATGCAGCGCTAACTTTTCTGCTTTAATAAATATTGACTTAGACTCATTTAACGAAGTATTTTACGAAGAACTAATCTAAAGAGCATTGCATTCTCATTTTACAGTACATGTAGTGATGAATTTGATCAGTATCAATTAACAAATCAATCTCTCATGTAGTCGGATAGGTGATGTAGGACATGTTATACCTTCAGGGACGGAGTAGGCCAATCTCTAACGAAACCATAAAAGGCCTAAGAGTTACAATTTTGCAGGCATGCACGTACTAACAATTATGTAACTAATGTGCTAGTGTCGTCTACGTCAACAATGATCACCAATATATCAAAGTCAAGCTAATAAAAAATCTAAACTGTTCGTTATAATAATGCAAATCCATTATCTTGAAAACCGTTTGAAGATGAAGACTTATTACAGAAGATTGAACTTAATTGTTTCTAACTCTTTCAGAGGGTATGATACAATACGATATGTTGCTTTGAACATAGTTCAAAACACTATACTTGTATATAAGAGCATTTCTTAAGCACAAGTTCGTTGTAATTAATGCCTGGCATCAGTCATGCATGGCAACAAATGTTAACCATCAACTTTTAAATTATCTTGTCACTTCAAATCCCTCTTTAGGCTTAGCATGGACGACAAGAGTTTATCGACAATTATGAAAATGAAAGAAAGCAACCATGCACTGAGCAACAATACATGATTTAAATGGACCTAAACCTATATGCCATGACCTCAGCGGTTGACACCATAGAACACACAATAGTTGAATAACCTGATGTAGGCCTAGTTCGTAACCTTCTGAATTTCAAACAAATCCGTCAGAATTCACAAAATCCTCAGCTGTCATCTGGCTGCTGACCAATTTATAACTACTTCATTTCATGACATGCCTTAATCATACAGTTTATAGGTGACCATATTGTTTATGATTGCTGCTCAGTTAACATGATAGTGGACAACGAATGTGTATTGTACTCATATAGCCGATGTACCTAGTTATTTCATGCCCTCGAATGATAACTATAATCGTGTTCATAATCCATACAACAACAACACGATTGAGGTGATCGACACGGAGCGCTGATAACTTGATGACTAATAATTCAAATGAGCCTCATTATAAATTTGCTTCCGCTAACTGGACATTTATCTATTTCAATGTTTCTAAACCTTCTTCATATTTCGAAACATAATATTTCGGAACATTTTCTAATAACTCTTCTGAGCACTAAATGCTTTCATATAAAGATTTTCAAATAAAAAAGTTTTAAGAAAAGAGTACAATGAGATAATTGTTTTTAAAAATACGGTAATCTGCTAGTTTAACCGCAGACTCTAACAAATTATGCTACATTACATACATTATTCATACTCTACGGTATGGCTACCTGCCGTCTTGTTCTGGATAGCTAGTTCCAATAATATTAGCAAATATATGTACACTGTACAGCGTTCAGTATATTATAAAACAAATCAATGAAATATAGCAAAGCACTGAAGCATGCAGCGCGGATGAGCATTGCTTCTCTAAACTCTAAAGGATCGAATCGGTCTTAAGTACTAGTCTTTCTGTGCGGCTTGTGGATTTTTATTTATGAAACTATCAATTTCGCTATGAAGGACTACAGAAATATTTTAGCATCAAATCATTTATTCTATTTCTAGATCGTGAAGTCTACAATGCTTGGGTGCTGAGAATACCGATGCTACGACAGTTTTTTTCTGAATTCAAAATCCCCAATAAACTTGCTCTACGTATCTCCGTGCTATATCCGGAATCTCCGTGTAGTATCTTGACTTGCAGAATTAACCAACCGAAACCTTCATGTATCATAAGAAGCGAAGAAGATATGCAGAAGCTGAGGAAGGTTCGCTATTTTTATAGGAAATCAATGGGAAATCACACCAGAAGTCATATTTTCTCATGCTTGAGACTACTGTAAGGTTTTATTAGGACTTAACCTATATGATTGGATCCCCAGTGGTTGATCAACGGTGTGCTCTTATTGAGCGTGAGAGCAGGCTGTAAGTATAAATATGTATATTGTACCTCCACTTAGTAGAACGTAAGAGAGAGAATTAATTGATATAGTTATTATTTGTTATAATTTTATTGGGGTAAATTGAAGCAATATCAAAGCCAAGCTAATGATTTCAAATTTTAAAAAATGTCTTACAAAACAGTGAATGTCATATAACTGGAAATCAGTCCAAAGATAAGTAATTTAAGTACAAGTGATTTTGATATGGAATATGTATGCTAGATCAGTTAGCAGTCTAACCTGTGATATTGTAGACACTGAGCGGAAGATAATAACCCGGTGGACACTGGCTATGAGTCGCAACAGTAGTGTAGCAGTCCACGATGATATCGGTGTCATTGAAGCACGTAATTTGGCATTCTGCAGAAGTTGTGGCCCATTGTTCTATTGAAGTCATGCTTTGTTGACATTAATTCAGATGTATAAATAATTAGTTAGTTATTCGCCGATACGTGGTGGTGTAGATAGTGATAGTAGATCCAACGGAGTATGTTTATTAGATTCAAATATAATTATTTGAGATCAGTAAAATATAAGTTAATGTTGCTCAAATAATAGGCCTAATAGCGTTAGAGGATGTATATTTGGTTATCCATCTCTTCGGTTTTCTATTGAATTCTGGATTCTATGCAACAATTCCTGCAAATAAAGCCTACTTTACAAACTCGTTCATTAATAAGCTCGCCATTTGACATTTGCTTATGATAATTGAATGATAAGGTTAGACTTCGGTTAGAATTAAGTCATAATCCGCCTAAGCTCTGGCGGATTAAGACGGTGGCATGATTAGTCAAGTATTCGGTTACTGCGGATCAGTAGATGGAGGTTCAAATTCAGCGCTCGTGCGATCTCCGATGCGCTTTGCGAAGCCTGACATTAAATTCGGCTTTAGCCGAATTTAATGTCAGGCTTAATTTATATATTATTTATTTTATTTATTATTTTATAATTTAATGTCAGGCTAATATAAGCTTTTAATGTCAAATTTAATGTTTAAGCCAAATTTAAATTACTGCTAATCTAAATTTTCAGTAATTTGTAGGAATTACATGCCTTTATTATTTGTCTTTATAAAATAAAAAACAGCTTTAGCTTTTGAAAAATGGAACGTTTAACGTGAATTTTCATCGCCTTGATTAGTACCCGCTTAAGTTGAACAGACGCAATGACAATGAAATTGAAATGAAATTGAATTGAAATTTAATGGACACTGGTCAAGAATGGACCCAAGAATTAGCGAGATCTAGTGAGGAAACAAACAGCGTCAAGGTAGCAGAATAGGCCTATCGGATCACCTACTGAAAATATCCTCAAATATAACATGATCGAAATTTCTAACAGCTCGTTTGGCAAGATCATACAGACACAGACAATGACGGCATTTACTACAAAGTTATAACCACTTCAATACGAAGCACTCACCAAAGGCCTAGTGTTTTAGCGTGACATGCGATTAAAGCTAATTCTTGATTGATACACTATTATATGAAATTCAGGCAAGCTTAAATACTGTACATGGGTTCGTCAGCATACTTTTAATGATCAAAATTACTATCAGGACTTAGACCTATATTGTAAATTACATGTTCGAATAGGACTTCAAAGAACTTATAGGTTTGTCAAATAGGCTCCATGTATATTGCAATGCTATCCTGTGTGCACTTAGCATTAGACTATTAGATATCTATTGATGTATATTTGTATAAATATATATATATATATATATATATATATATATATATATATATATACATGTACTTGTATACATGTATATACATGTATGTATATATATATATAATATATACGTATATATATATATATATATATATATATATATATAGGATATACAGCATATATATATATATATATATATATATATATATATATATATATATATATATATACACATATTATTTACTATAATATGTGTATATTATTAAATATATATATATTATATATATATATGTATATATATAATGTATGTATACAGTATATATTAAGTGGATAAAGTATAAATTTTCTGTTGTGGGTTTCTAAAATATTTTGAGCCCCTAAAATTTATTCATTAAAAAGCTATAATAATCCGAATTTAACTAAATTGTTGTGGGATCTTTATTGCCTGAATTCACATGGCCCAAGATCGCAGATCCCATGAGATTCCGCTTGCTTTAACTACTGTAGCCTAGGCATACACATTGTATGCACACACGCACACACACATAATATGTATATATATATATATATATATATATATAGGCCTATATAATTGTATATATATACATGTATATATAGGCCTATATATACAGTATATATATATATATATATATATATATATATATATATATATAGAGAGAGAGAGAGAGACTTATAGACTATATATAATTGCTACTGCAAATGCAACTTCAATCATTAATACGAAAAGCCTTTAAAATTTACATGCATTTAGGCCTATGCCTACAGAAAAATCTAATTTTTACTTTTGTAATACTGTTCGCGCTTTTACATGAAAACATAGTGCGCACCATTTGTGGTCCATAAAATTAAGTTGCGATTCTGCAAGTCTATACTTTGCGCACGATATATTAATTATACTTGAAAAAAATTCCACAATCGCCTCTTGAGCGATTACTGTTTAACCTTTCCGCTTGAGTTGCCTGATCCCTCTCTACGTAAGTCAAGCCCGACCCTGTTTGCCACATTGCGGTGGGTTAATAGAGCTCTGATCCCCACAGTCCAATCCCAGCAAATATACTAGACGTCTACTACCACGTAGTTATTTGTTTCAATGAGAAGTGTAAGGATAGGTCACTGCTACAACGGAAGTCCAATTATTAACAATGTTGCAGATTTGTTATTTTACTCTTTTAAATTGAGATGGATAATATAATATATATTATGAATATATCTGCCAAGTATTCGGTTTTGCAATCCTTATATATTTCTTATATTTATTTACATAATGTAAGCTTACACTGCATATTTTATTCATCCTTATAGCGTTCCTCCGCGTTGTGCTTGAGTGTGGTTGGACCACTGCAGAATAGAGCAACCGCACACAAAATGCTGTGTGTACGTAAGAGTCGACTAAGGCAGGACCTGAGGATGGCAAGAAGGGACCCATCTCACCATGAAATATTTTCCCAAAGGATTAAATGGTAATTAATCCGTCTAACTGAGGAAGGCAACGGGAAACAAACTCAGAAGCCATACTTTTCCGAAGTTATATGCTACATAAGGTATGGATACGGCATAGACTTTAAGGAATTAACATGTTGATCTAAGGAGTGCTCTAATGGAGCGAGAAAGCAGACTTTGAGTATGAATTTTGAGTATGTACCTTGAACCTGCCACTTGGCGGTGCACTGAAGAGAGAGAGATAGCGTATATTGTTAAGTCTGTCTTGTTTGCTAGGCCCATATTTTGTATCTGGTACTAATGCTGTATGGACCTTGTTTACCACCTCAAATGGGAACTTTTATTCTTATTTTATTTTATTTATTTATTTATAGAAACCCTTTGCAAAACTGTCTCGAAGATGGATAGCGTCTGTGACATAAGCTACATAAGCTTTCGTAGTTAATAGTAATAATAATAATGATAATAACAATAATAATAATAATAATAATAATAATCATAGTCATAATAACAATAATAGTCATAATTATATTAATAATAATACTCAAAATTTTATAATTATAATAGCCATTAGCTTTAAAATCCAACAAAATTCTTACAGTAGGTTATAGGATCTAATTATGAGGTAATTAATTAATTAATTACCTAATCATCACTTCTTCGTGCCGTGAACATGGTACTTGAGAACGACATAGCCGAAAAGAAAAACTGTATTATTAATTTCGAAAATGACTATTCTATGTATGTTCAATTTAAGTGACAAGAAAACCTGACACTAACTTCTCAGTGCGAACTTTTAATTTTATCTACAAGTGGAAACTTGTGGCAAAGGGTTCTATTTACGACAAGATCAATTTTATATAGTTAACTTGTGTAGGTCTTGAGCTTATCGGACCAATCATTTGGAAAACACTGAAGAAAGAAGAATATTATAGGCTAAAGCCTAATGTAAGGCTGTAATAATTCGTAACAATATTTCAATCTCATGAATTTAAAGTCACAACTTCTTTCAATCTAATCCCTATTTTTAATACCTCATCGTTCTCTCGACCTGGTTTCAAGGGAATTGAGCACGACTCACATAAGATCATATTCTCTTCCGTGTTTTGTCGATCGATAGGCCTAATACTGCAAAGTACACAAACAGCGCAGTTGTTATAAGCAGGCATATATTTTCTTAACTTTCTCTCTCTCTCTCTCTCTCTGGTGTGTGTGTGTATATATATATATATATATATATATATATATATATATATATATATATATATATATATATACGTATATATACATGTATAAATATATATATATATATATTATATAAATATACAGTATATATATAGGCATATATATATATATATATATATATATATATATATATATATATATATATATATATATTAGTGCACTGCCTACTGGCAGGTCCATGGTATATAACGCCTCCACGCTTCTCTGCCTTCCACTTTCCTCTTCATGTCCACATACGAGTAAATCTTTAAATCATCTAACATTCTTAATCTCGTCCAGCCTCTGCCTCTATTTCCTTCCATTCAGCCTTCTATGACCTCTATTAATTAGTACACTTCCCGCATTAGAATGTATGATGTATCCTATCCAACACTAAGTCTTCTTCTTATTTCTTAAAACATTTATCAACTGTCTATCTGTAACAAATGTCTCCAGAACTTCCTCATTTGCATCCTTTTGAATCCAGCAAACCCTGTCCATTATTGTCCATATCCACATTTCTAATGCCTCAAGTTTCATGATATCTTCCTTCCTTAAGGTCCAAGTTTCATATCCATATAGGTCTTATTGCGTGGTCCAAATCAAGGTTTTCACAATCCTTATCGTTATGTCTTTCTTTAGCCTTTTTGTTCAAAGTTCTTTCCTATTACCGAAGGCCACATTTGCAGGTGCAATCCTACTGCATATTTCAGTCTCACATTTCCCATCATCGGTTAATAGTGTGACCCAACTATCTGAAACACCTTATCTGTTCCCGTTCCAATTATATATATATATATATATATATATATATATATATATATATATATATATATATATATATATATATATATATAGTATACAGTACATGTATATATACATAGGCCCTACATACATGTATATATGTATATATATGTATAATATATATATATATATATATATATACAATATATATATATATATATATATATATATATATATATATATATATATATACATTTATAGAGACCGGGGCAAAAAAAATAATCCCCTAGCGAAATCTCAATAACTTTAAGAAAACTCAAAATTTCTCTACGAAATTTACGGAGCTTCTAGGGGAGGAATTTCTGCGTATATCTAGCAAATTTGATGAAAATCTATTGAGCAGAAAGAAGTGCAAAATCAGTTTTAACAAGGCTTTTTTTTACCAAAAGTCTTAATAACTTGGACAAAACTCAAAATAGTTTTACAAAATTTTCGGGGATTCCAGAGGAGGAATTTCTACACATATACTGCAAATTTGGTGAAAATATATTCAGAAGTAACAAAAATGCGGCAAAAATTATATTATATATATAATATATATATATATGTATTATATATAATATATATATAAATTTCCCCGTGTTGTGCTCGGGTGTGGTTGTACCATTGCAGAATTGGGCAACCGCAAACAATCTGCCGCGTGTACGTAAGAGGCGACTAAAGGCAGGAGCTGAGGATGGCAAGAGGGGACCCACCTCACCATGAAATATTTTCCCCGAGGATTAAATGGTAATTAATCCACCTAACTGAGGAAGGCAACGGGAAACCACCTCAGAAGCCATATTTTCCCAAGCTATAGGCTACATAAGGTATGAATAAGGCATAGACTTTGTGAAAGTTTTAACTTGTTGATCTAGGAGTGCTCTTATGGAGCAAGAAAACAGACTCTGAGTATAAATATGTACCTTGAACCTGCCACTTGGTAGTGCACAGAAGAGAAAAGAAATATATAACCTGAAATATTCTATAGAACGATAGGCAAATGGTACATAGTTTTATGTAAGCCTTGCTACTAAGCTCACTATTAGAGAAATGTCCATAAACCTGCAAAACGCTGAAGCACAATTAAGATTTCAACAATTTCTCAAGCAGCCTTTAGTTCACAATGATTGTTTACACAAAGCTGTTATATGGAGCAGTTCAGACTGCAGATCGTTAATTATACAAAGTACTGTACATAAACCGTAAGTCTGAAACTGTTGCGTCTTTTAAATGACGCATTTATCGGACCTTTATTATGTCGACAATAATTTTACCATTTTTCAGTATAACAATTCGCACATACTTGTAGGTGACAGCCATTGAGCGAAGTCACGTATCGGGCAGTTTAAACTTCTGTATGGACATATCGGTATGTATTATTGAAATAGTTTTATGTCCTTTATCCTATTACAAAGGAAGTAAGCAACAATGAAATTCAACTGTAACGTTACCCCCGTTGCAAAACACTGTGTTATAAATACGATAAGGTATTATTTATACCTTATTTTAACTCACTTTACTGATGTAATTTTACCGGTAAAATCCCTGCCATTAAAAATGGCAGGGATTTTACCGGTAAATATGAAGGCAAGTAAAAGTAGTTAATAAGTATGTAGTGACTTGTAGTCCTATAAGTAAACAAGTGGTCAAGGTAGTTAGGCCTATATAAGAACACGTAGCCAAAAAATTATATTAGTCTTTATCATAAACTATAAAATATGAAATAGATCTATCAAATTCAAATGCCCATATTACGATAAAAGTATTGCTTCGGTATCTTGACAGTATCATACTGTATTATTATAATTTGTAATATTATGACCGTATTATATTGACTGTATTATATTGCAATTGCAAACTTAAATACGTATTACTTCAGCAGTTCTCAACCTGGGTGCCGCGGCACTCTAGGGTGCCAAAATAACAAGGATGGAGTGTCGCGGTGCAGTTAGCAGAACGACAAAATCTTTTTCTTCTTTAATATCCATATCAATTTCATTGACAAGAAAATATCACATTTTTCATGCACTGGCAACAAGAAAAGCGGCGTCAACTTCGTAGCTGCTGTATACACTGTTATGCAGATATTCGTTGGCCATCTCGAGGTGGAATTTTATCTCGAGACTACAATCGTCGTAATGAACTACATATATTTTGCATGAGTGAAAAACTGGAAGACAAGTTCATCACGATGCTACCTGATGAAGCTCGGTGCACTAAACTGGCGTATCTGGTTGGCATGTTTGCTTGTCAGAATAAGTTTAATTAACATACATTTGTAAGAACTAGTAGCAATTTACTTTCAGCATCCGACAAACTACAGGCTTTCAAATCTAAACTGAATTCTATAGCAACATGATATTCCATCAACTGACTCGGTAGCAATTCTCTACTTCAAGCAGATACTGACGAAATAGTTTTGCGGGAATATAGCACATCATCTTAGCACACTGAATGAAAAGCTGCAGCAGTACTTTCCATTACTCAACACATCAAAATATGGCTGAATCAGGAACCTTTCAGTCAACAGCTATATCTATCAGCACTTAACCTTCAGCATCACGAGCAGTTGATCGAGACTGCAGCAGAACGTACAATAATAATGCAATTCGGCGAAATTGCTCTGCCTGCGTTTTGGATTGCGGTTGAAAACCCAAAGCCATAGCAAAGTTTAACGTCAGTTTCCAGCTAGAATAGCATGTCAGTGACGGGGAGAGCACTGGATTTGAATCATGCACCGACCTACTGATCTCAAGGAGAATATACAGCACTGTCATCAAAAGCAGTGGATATTTTGCTCCTCTACTCAATAACTTCTCTCTCTCTCTATCTCTCTCTCTCTCTCTCTCTCTCTCTCTCTCTCTAATGTTCTGTCATGTGGTAGATCTAGAGAATACAGGATAACTTATTCAACAATTTAATCGTGCTAATCATGGTTTTCCCGCATGATTTCAATTAAAACAATTACAATTGCTTGTATAATCTGTGCTGAGATGAACAAATAAACAAAATGAAACAGAAATCAACGATGTATGTGTGCTTGCTATCATTGGAGTATGATTTAAGTGTGCGCCTGACCTGATTTCACCTAGAATTGAGAAACTATCGAACCTTATGAGGTCAGTCTTTCACTAACCAACGTATATGCGAACGCCAAAGTCTCTGTTTTGAAGTGATTGCTTGCAATCTTTTGTAATATTAATCAAGAAATCAATAAGAACTTAATATCCGGTTCCTCGCCATAAGCCAATGTTAGGGACGTTTCAAGCATATTCTGCATCAACACACGCCAACGCACTACACGATGACGACTGAGTATACAAAAAGAAAGCGAGATCAAAACAGTGTAAGTCCATGATCCAAGGCAAGAGAGTTAGAATATTACCCATAGCAGAAAGAGATGGGGTTTAGCTTGCCCAGGAAAGTGCTAATACAATTACAAGATTGAAGAACTTGTGGTACAGAATTTCATAATGCTGGAGCAGAAAACATGAAGGAGCATCTGCTAATGGCAGATCTAATTTCCGGTAGAGTAAGAAGATTTTTACTGAAGGAGCAAAGACTATGAGAAGGTTTAAAGAATGATAGCACGTCAGATAGATATGATTAATGTTGTGCATATTTAACCTATTTAGTCTGAAACTGTTCTAATCTAATTATAAGATTAAAATGTACCCAGTATTCGGTATAGAGTACTGCGATTACACTGTGAAGTAGTACGTTTTTCGTAACGGGCATTGATGATAAAAGTGATGATATTTAATGTAAGGAATTCAAACATAGTCATATAACACACTGGGGTGCCACAGCATGGAAAAGGTTGGGAATGGCTGGAAGTACTATGCACGTATCTTTGAAACAATTATTACATTATCTTTCCTCTTTACACTGATATTTGTTGTCGAAATAAACATATGTCTCTCTCTCTCTCTCTCCTCTTATTTTCTATGCATTGCTGAATACTCGGTATATTCAATTAATTAGTCAATTGATTTCTTCACTTTGTTAGAAATTGATTTTCACTCCGTCATCGAATAATTTAGACTTTCCTAACCGATTTAATATTACGATATTGATCGTCAGCTAAGTCATGCCAATTTTAATTTAGACCCACAAATATCAAGAATCATCTGACGTTCAAGTATGACGTTCTATGTGCTAAGAGCTAAAATTTAAAAGTATTAAACTAATCTCTTAAAGGAAATATGGAAGATTAAACAATAAGCTTCGAAGAACTACAGGCAAAGAAAAAGATTATTCGTGGAAGGTAAACTGTGAGGAATTGGCAGAATATGATAGAAGAGGGAGTTCTGATCTATTGTACTAGCAATTGAACTATGAATTGAATCTATTGTACTAGCTATTGTACTATTGTCAAGCAATTGAGAGGAACCGATGAGAAATAGAACGGAGATGCAAATTAGTATAAATGGTAAAGATGGGGAACTTGTGACAGAATTGGAAGAAGTAAAGGATACATATACATGGAGCGGATACATAAAGGAATTGTATGATAAGGGTCCGAAGCAAGTTCAGCAGGATTTTAAACTCCATGAAATGGCCCCTGCAAAAACTGCAAAAATGAAGGAGGAAATTTAATCTGCAATTAATAGCACGAAGAAAAGTAAAACGGTCATTCACACAATATTATGGAAATAACAATATTAGGAAAAATAATCACTTATAATTTTTCATCTGTTTCAAATACTGAAATGTAGCATGCACACGAATACTACATGTAAGATAAATAAAGGTGCACATGTCAATAAGAGCAGATATATTCCGTAGAATGATGGGATAGTTGACGATTGCTAGTCATGATTTATAGCTTTTCAGATTATTAATGACAGTAAAGTAAAAGCCTTCAAAAATAAACGAAAAACTATATAAAGACGCTTAAACCAATATAAAATTGATAATCCACATAAAAGAAATTCATAAAGCATTAGTACAGAAGTATAAGAAAATATACAATAAACAATTGAGAAGATTTGTGAATCAAAATTATCTTAATAGGTCTTCTATATATAAAATGCTTATAAAACTTAGTTTAAAGTTCGCTTAGTACCGCATAGGATACTTTCAGAGACGGTCAAGCTGAGCTCCGAACAGAGGACCTCCTACTTATTAAGCAAGTGTGCCACCCACTCTGTCATCCATACGATATACATGTATAACAACACATTAGAGATATTTTATGTTTAGCTAATTGCAAGCTTGGATAGTGTATAAACGTCAAAAGTGAAGTTCTAGATTGCTCAACAATAACCGATTTATAACTAAAATCGTAAATTCAAATAATTTCATCTTTACAAAAGATTAGCGAAGAAACACCCCTCTTTAAGAAGACAATAAGAGAAAACCTAGCGTTAAAAATTCGGGATAATATAATGCCTTGCTAGTCTCTCAACAGCCTCAGGGGCTTTCTTTCAGGAGTTATGAGGGTCATAAATCATAAAGCCAAAATTACAATTTGCAATATAACGTTCTGCTACAGCGAGTGCCTCTCCAAGTCCTCCTAGCAGCTGATGTTGTTCTCTGTCTACTGGCGGAATTAAAGACGATTCAAGTACATTCACGAACTTCGAAAACACTCATTTCATAGCACAACAGTGTTCATGGCTTATATATATATATATATATATATATATATATATATATATATATTTATATGATATATATATATATATATATATATATATATATAATATATATATATGTATATATATATATAGATATAGTTATATATATATATATATATATATATATATGATATATAGGCTTGGAGTTGAATATCAATTTCCGCGTAAGCAACTAAGAATATACATGTAAACTATACAGGGCCATAGCTATTCAACTCGGGTACATTATTAAATATTAAAAATTATACAAGTTGAATTATGAAGTTAAATCAAAATGAATGCCATAGAATGATATAATTTGTGCGAGAAACACACAAAAAACTAACACTCATTATGCATACATGTCACATATAGAGTGTCAAATTATTATCTGTGTTATTAATTATAATATAATTAAATCTCGGCACTTGCAAATAGCACGCATAAGAATTTCACATGAAATTTAATATATACGCAATAACTAGTCCATGTATGAAGCAGGAACTGCAGAGAGCTGGAATTATATAGAAAGACTAGGAAGAGAAAAAAGAACACGAATCACTCAATGACGTCGCAAAATGAATACGCCTATAGAACAGATCGGATCCCTGTGGTCTATGAGATGTGACAGGATTTATTCTCTGAACTTGTTCTCTGTTGGGCTCCTGTTTCTCTCTGAAACACAATAAATACCAAAAATATAAAAGTGCCAACGTTAGTAGCTTCAAAAACACCTAAATCGATGGTGTGCCCTTTATAAAGCGCGACACAGAATTGAGTACCTTGTACTATTTGTAGTAATTGTGTACCTTGGACAAATCACTTAGCAGAACACTTGAGAAAGATATAACACACGATCTCTTTCTCTACAAACACACACCCGCAAGCAGGCACGCACACACAATTATATATGCAAAGTGTGTGTGTGTTATATGTATATACAAATATATAGGCCTATATATATAAAATTTCCCTAATCCATAATCTCCCTAATAATCCATACTCTCCCTCAAGTAAATTGACACATGGCAGATAAGTAAATTCTTACTCACTTTTTCACTCTCGCTCACTTACGAGCACTCAATATACCAGCTGGTGGCTAAGTTGGTAGCAAGTTCGGCAGTATATCCACATAAGCAAGAAATCATGAATTAGAAACTTATGCAGAAGGAATGTCTGATAGGAAATTAAGAAGAAATTTGTGATAAGGAAACAGATGTTAATCTACGCTTTAACTGGCTTGTTTTTATTTATTTATTTAATAGTTTGTTTTGCACAGCTGAACAGCTACACAACTTCTACGGCAAAGAACAAATCAGTGAAAAATCTGGATAGAGGACTACCTAAGGAACAAGGCACTTGTTTCTTATAAGATCCCTCAATATAAATACAGATACAGATATACGTAAAATATCTACGATATAACCAGTCAATTATAGCAGCATGAAAGGAGAGCTACGTTAATGGAACTTAATTCAAATGACATATAATTAGTTAGCAATGGCAAAAGACACAGTTAAGTCAAAACTAAAAAATAGAAAATAAAATAAAATTGGCACAATAAAACTGACAAATTAGAAATTAAAACTCTTCAACTAGTCAAACTCTACTAGTGCTCCATGTCATAGAAATACATCAAACTACGATTTAAAAATATTTTACTAGTACAGAAATGAATTACTCAAATATTAGGAAGTTTAAAAAATCTTCAGAATTTAAACTGTTTTTAAAGGAGTAAAGTGATACAGAGGAGATGGTTTCCTCATTTAATGAGTTCAACACTTTGAGATTACAAAGACACACGCAGTGATATGTAGATACATACAGTTATATAGCGATACTTATAAATACATACAGAAGCATATATATACATACAGATATGTACATGTACATTGAGATGTACACAGCTACATACAGTTACATGTAGATACATACAGATATATACAGATACATACAGATATGTACAGATACAGACAGATAAGTACAGATACATACAGCTATACAGATACATACAGCTACATGCAGATACATAAAGATACATACATATAAAGATACGTACAGATACATATAGTAAAAGCTACATAAAATAAAGCTACATAAAATATGTACAAATACATACAAATACATACAGCTACATACAGCTACATATAGATACATACAGGTGTGCATAGATATATACAAATATACAGAGATAAGTACAGATACATACAGATATACAGATACATACAGCTACATGCAGATACATGCAGATACATAAAGATACATACATATAAAGATACGTACAGATATGTAAAGCTACATACAAATATGTACAAATACATACAGCTATATACAGCTACATATAGATACATACAGATGTGCTTAGATACATACAGATCTACACAGCTACATACAGCTACATATAGATACACACCGATGTGCACAGATATATACAAATAAATACATACAGATACATACAGCTACACACACATACATATAGATACATACAGATTCGCACAGATATATACAGATACATACAGCTACACACAGATACATACAAGTACATACAGATGCGCACAGATATATACAGATACGTACAGATATATACAGATACATACAGATACATATGTACAGATACGTACAGATACATACAGATGCGCAGAGAAATACAGATACATACAGATACATATAGATACATACAGCTACACACAAATACATACAAGTACATACAGATGCGCACAGATATATACATATAAATACATATACATACATATACATACAGCAGGTCTGGCCTCATATTCGCTCTCTTGGAGCGCCCTGGCCAGAGCCGCATCCATCTCCTCCTGAGCAGCAGAGTCACTCGTCGACTGACTGGAGCTGCTGCAGACACAAATAGTGCTTTCAACGTTAGATTTCTGAGCGAGAAATAGATCACAACAAGATATTGTCTGAGAAGTTGAAACAGAACTCTTGGTTGTGGAAAGGATCTGGTAAAGCTAGGTCTGAATTGATTTGTTATTAAAAGAGAATATTCAAATTTACCTTATGAATAGGTTTTTAATTTTGAATCAGACATACTAAAAGAACAAAGGAGATGAATAGGCTCAGAGTTAACAACTTAATTCAAATTAATTCTAGACTTACGTGATAGCTCATAATAAAGCTTTATGTTGCATTGATAATTAATGCAAGGAAATGTCTTGAGCCTAGAAATATGAACTATAACATCTCAATAGATCATTTTAAATCTCAACATAATTTGAGATTCTATTCCAGCTATGAACTCGTACTTAAAAGATAAACTTTAGGCAGAAATGTTAGAAATTAGGCAGAAATGTTAGAGTAATATAACAATTATTTACAAAAATCATTGAAAATCAGGTAGCATATTCATAGAGGCTGCACAAAACATTGATCTACTGAAATGTAGCGTGCACGATAACTTCTCGTTAACGTGATGGCTCAAATGTATAGAGTAGAAATTGAGACTTAAAGAGCTCGGTGAAACAATTCCAACAAGAAGTTACTCAATATGGTTAGCGTGGATACCGATGCAAATACTAACACACAGACTATTATACACAAAGTTGTAATCGGGTTCTTCATAGCTGTTCGGACTTCAAGTGAAGTTAATTATGCCGATTCTACATAGTTAAATGAATCTACCCGATATCTCTATATGTATCAATGTAGCATAAAGCTTTACCGTTAAATGAATCAAACGATTACTGTTTTAAATATAAAGAGCATTTCCAATGATATCTGACCTATAGTATTAAAAATCAACATGAGGAACATTTTTAAAATGGTATCTTCAGAATATAGAAGCTTGTTCTCAAGCCAAATCAAAAGCACAACGCTTGTGTTTCATTGTGAACAATAGTAATATGAAATGCATAAAAAGTGCCATTATTAAAATAAGCTAAACATTTTATGATTTTTATTTTATATTAATATGACAATATTAATTCAGATCACAATCTAGTAATGGCAAAAGTAGAGCTTCAGTTGAAGAAAATACTTAAGAAGAAAAGCAGTAAGAGATGGAATTTGAACGGATAAGAAAAGAAGTCAGTTTCAGGAAGCAGTGGAAAGAAAAGTTAAGGAAATGAAGAACTACGAAAGAACAAGGGTAAATGAAATATGGTGTCAGCTAAAGGAAGCTATTAAAATATGTGCAAAAGACGTTTACGGCTTTCTTAAAGCAAATACAGCTAAAAAACATTGGATCACAAGTGAGATGCTAGACAAAATGGATGAAAGGAGGAACTGGAAAAGTATTGACACCAGTCATAGCAGAAGGAAATATAAAGCTTCAATAGTGAACTTAGAAGAATTACAGACAAAGCAAAAGATCATTGGTGGAGTGAAAAGTGTGATGATTTAGCAGAATATGATAGAAGAGGGAGGTCGGATCTATTATACCAGGAAGTCAGGATATTAACAAGAACCGATAAGAAAAAGAAAGGAGATGCAAAGAACATTAGTATAATGGGTAAAGACGGGGAATTGAAGACAGAGCTGGAAGAAGTAAAAGAAAGATGGAGAGAATATATAGAGGAATTGTATAATAAGGCTGGGAAACCAGTTCAAGAGGATTTTAAAATAGAAGAAGAAAATATCATAGAAGACGTTTTATGGGGCCCCGATTTAATGAAGGAGGAAATTTATTATGCAATTAACAGTATGAAGAAGGGGAAGGCAGCCGAAATAGATGAAATCCCAGCAGAATTCTTGAAAATGTTGGAAGGAGAAACACTCAAAAAGTTAATGGAGGTATTTATGGAAGTGTACAATACAGGTATTTGGCCAGACGACTTTACCAAGTCAGTGATGATTCCAATTCCCAAAAAAGCCAATGCTGTAGAGTGTTCGGATTACAGAACACTCAGCTTAATACCTCATGCATCGAAGATCTTATTAAAGATAGTCAATAATCGCATTCAGTCGAACGCAGAGATGATACTGAGCAAGACACAATTTGGTTTTAGGAAAGGATGCGGCACAAGAGAAACAATAGGAGTAATGCGGGTTCTTTGCGAAAGAAGCTTAGAATATGGAAATGACGTTTTTGTATGCTTTGTAGACCTCGAGAACGCCTCTGACAGGATTGATTGGATAACGATGATGAATATCTTAAAAAGAATAGGAATTGACTGGAGAGATAGAAGACTAATTTTGAACTTGTACATGAATCAAAGAGCAGTAATCAAAATTCAACAAGAATACTCAGACGAAGGTGAAATAGGACGTGGAGTAAGACAAGGTTGTAGCATTTCGCCGCTGCTGTTTAACATTTATGCTGAGGCAATGATGGAGGAAGCCATGGAAGACTTGGAAGAAGGAATAAAAGTAGGAGGGAATTTGTTACAAGATTTACGATTTGAAGATGACCAAGGATTGGTAGCGGGCAGCGAGATTGGATTGCAGAAGATAATGGATAGGCTGAATGATACGGCCCTCAGACATGGCATGAAGATTAATATAAAAAGACCAAGGTTATGAGAGTGTCCAATAATAAAGGTGAAGTTAATATCACAATAAATGGTACAAAATTGGAACAGGTAAGGAGTTTCAAATATTTGGGTCATACTATAACCGATGATGAGAAATGTGACACGGAAATATGCAGTAGGATTGCACAAGCAAAAGCGGCCTTTGGTAGTAGAAAAGAACTATTAACAAAAAGTCTAAAGAAAGACACAAAGATAAAGATAGTGAAAACTTTGGTTTGGGCCATGCTATTGTATGGATGTGAAACATAGACCTTAAGGAAGGAAGATATTAGGAAACTGGAGGCGTTGGAAATGTGGATTTGGAGTAGAATGGAGAGGATTAGCTGGACTCAAAAGGTTACAAATGCGGAAGTCCTGGAGAGAGTTGGCGCAGATAGACAGTTGATAAATGTATTAAGAAATAGGAAGATGAGATGGATAGGACACATTCCAAGGGGGTAAGGTCTATTAAAAGAGGTCATAGAAGATAGAATGGAAGGAAAAAGAGGCAGGGGCAGGCCGATTAGGTATGTTAGATGATTTAAAGACCCACTCATATGTGGAAATGAAGAGGAAGGCGGAAGACAGAGAAGAGTGGAGGCGTTATGTACCATGGACCTGCCAGTAGGCAGTGCACTAAGAGAGAGAGATTAATGTGCTGAATCGTCTAATATTAATTGTACGAAAGTTTGGTATGATTTTGTAACATTAAGCAATGAAACGTCGTGTAACAGAAGGTTACTCATAGTAATAGAAAATATACTAAATGACATAAATTTATACTTCAATATGTGATTTGCAATGATACAATGATTACTGCAGCTCTTATAACTAAAGCATCTCATGCTTTGTGATCCTAAATCGATGACAACATTTTTAAATACCGCTAAATGACAACAATTTATTGTGAATTGTTAATTGGCATCGCTTGATGTGGCTCCATAAATGGAAATATGAGGCATCGTCACCTATACATGTTATATAATGTCACAATGTTACATGTTATAAGTATAAATTTGTATAAATTACATGTAGATAACAATAAGAAAAATACTAACTTGACAGGTTTCGTTGAATCACTCTGTAGGGATAATGCTAAGGCTCTTCTAACAGCCTCATCTTCTGACTGTAAATACCGAAAAAATAACTGCAATATTAAATTTATTACTAAATATATAAATTATATAAAGAAAGTTATTTTAAATATAACTTTCAAACCCGAGAGGAGAAGACAACGAAGCATGAGTATAGATGAGAGGAAGAAATTACAATCATCTAGAGAGGCGCAAAAATAATTACCCTGAGTTCGTAAAATTTTGAAACAGCGATAGTTTTGGCATCGGAAGAAAGAAGGCTGTGTAATGGATAAAAAGACCCAGAATTTGAGAGATGCATGATAGTTTAAATGTTTAGAAAGTCCTACTCCTATGTTTCTATAATTAAGTAAATAATAGCAGTGGTCAAGTTACAGAAAGCTAGTAGATATTAAAAAGTATAAATAGTAACATTGTGAAATCCTAAAATGAGCCAGGGTTGATAGATATTTGCTACTACATGACAAAAATCAGATTTTACCATGGTGCTGCATTATGTAGATAGATATAAGATAGCAGATAGGCTGAGTCATGTAAACAGATATTAACTAGTAGATGTAGATAGATATTAGATAGTAGATAAGCTCAGATAAGTAGATAGATATTGGCTAGTAGATAAGCTCAGATATGTAGATATATCTCAGTTAGTAGATAAGCTCTGTCGCGAAAAGTATATCGCTTTACAAGGCCCTAGATACTGGCTATCCCTTCCACCTAATTTACGATCATCTCGTTCCGTTAACTGTTTCAATATTAATCTTCGTCAGTACTTATTAAATAGTTATTAATGATACTGATCTTAAATGTATAATTATGCCTACCTATTATCATTAATTTTATTTATTTTGAATTTCTTTATTTCAATTCTTTAATTTCTACTTTATATTTTCGTTTTAAGTTCACCATGATTCACATTTAAATTGTGCTCACTTATTGCATTTACTTGTTTGTTTGCATTGCTTGTGAACTGTACAGGGTTGAATGACCCTTTTTGGTGATCTAAATAAGTAAATAAATAAATAAATAAATAAGCTCAGACATGTAGATAGATATCAGCTGATAAGACACACCAAGCCTGGCTGTTGGAGAGAGTGAGCGTGCTGAGCAGTTAGCCTTTGTGCACTACCATTCCTCATCTCTCTTTCACTACGATTCATATAATACCAACAAAAACTAAAATACTGTCATCATCCATAACAACATTAAGCAATTTTAACAATTCGAACTACAGACAATTCGGTACAGAATACAAAAGCAATACAAGAATATATATAAAATATCATATCAATCATCTATGTTAAAAATTTATAGCATTAAATCAGAAATTACTGGTAAGATTGGATATGTATTGACATACTTTGACTTCATATACCATGCCCATTTCAATACTGGCAATACCAGTCTCAAACCCAATTACATATTTATTGATTGAAGTCAATACCGTCAAGTCTAATCATTGTACAGAACTGGCATTTTCTTTACCAATGTCCTTAAATGAAAAAACCCATAAAAGTCCATTTATTCATCATGTCCATCAAATTCATCATTCGTTTATTCATTCACTCATCATTTATTTATTCATTCATTCATCAAATTCATCATGTCCAAGAAAAATGTCCATAAATGAAAAATAGAAAAACAAAAGTCCATAAATGGCTGCCAAATTTGTAAGTTATTTCAAATGTATTCCAGTTAGAGTCAATATGTATGCATATGTTATAATATTGTTAAGCAAGTCATACTAGGACTACTGTTTAACAGTTGCCTGGAGACAGCCTACCGATTAAGTTGAGCTCCTATAGACGAGAGAATAGAGCTGGTCTGAGGCGTGGTCGAGTTCTTGCTTGCAGTAGTTTTATTGGCGAGTGAGCGATTAACAGCAGCAGCTCTGTCAATAAAATTTAATCAATTTATTTTATGTGTAATATATGACATTGTTCCCACCATAGGGCAAGAAAGCCAAGATTCAACTCGATTAGGCTAGCCTATTGGACTACAAGAAGAGGCAAAGTGAGGTAAAAATAGAGAAAACGTAGAAATACAGTTAACTGCTTCATGATGCAAATAAGAATTGATATAGCGCTACTAAACTGTAACCATTTTTAGACTATTTGAGTTTTCATATGTCATCTCATGTATTTTAACTATCTGCGGCTGTCAGATTGTTGTGAAATAAAGATATATAAGTATATACGTTCTGTCTCGAAATTAACGAGCGCCCAGAATAATTTTCAATAATTTTAGAAATAAAGTACTCATTCCTTTACCGTTAGAGACCTCTCTAGAAATGCCAATTTGACACATTCATTACACTTTTAATACTAGTAATAAAGGTCCATTTCCTCATACAAGGATGATGTCAGGGACGTTACCCCATCACATGTCACTTCAAATCGATTCACCCCAAAATATCTGAAAATCTTGTGCTGAAGAGAAAGAAAAATATCCTAAACGGTGTCGGTCCGGTGATCAAAAAAACAGTCAAGCAAGATGAAAAAAGTCTATGGTGGGTAGAGATGTGTTTTCAACCCACAGCGGAAAATGGAAATAGTAGAACATGAGCGAAGATCAGGAGGCAGAGAGTTCCAAACAGTAAAAGATGAGAAAGAAATGAACGTCTACCTAACGAAGTGAGAATATTAAGAATTTTGAGCAGTTTGGCATCGGAGGAACGAAGCTTACGAGAAGGATGATATTGGATTAGAAGATCAGAAAAGTAAGAAGGTTTACCAAAGAGAAGTGTTTTGAAAGTGAACAGAGCAATTTTATACTTGATTCTTTGAACCACAGGAAGTCAATGAAGATTATTAAGCAAGTAACTAGAGGTGGCTTAAAGCCTTGAAGATCGATAGACAACACTTGCTAGAGAATTCTGAACGCATTGCAAACGCATGAGAGAAAATTAAGGAGGTAGGCCATTAGCAATGAGTTACAGCAGTCAAGTTTAGAATGAACTATTGAGTTAGCAAGAATTATGGATGAATTTAATACGTAAACATAAACTGTAGGGGAGCAGAATGGCAGAGGAAACAGTGCTTTGTTTTTAAAATTATTGGAGGGAGTTTATATCGAGATAGTGTTTTTATATATATATATATATATATATATATATATATATAGTGCATGTATATATATGTAATATTATATATATATATATATATATATATATATATATATATATATATATATATATATATATATATATATATATATATCAGAAAACAGGCTCACCCAGCTACAGAGATGCCATGTCCTGATCCCTGAAAACCCTGACATTGGTGATCGAGCTCGTTGCGGTGACGCAGACAAAAGTTTTGTCGACATTTGTCACAGAGAACTGGAATAAGCTAAAAGTTAATAAAATAAAAATTGTAAAGCAAATGTCAGTAAATTACGACAGTAAGGATTTTCTAAAACGATGACATAAAAACAATATTTGTCATTCAATAGAAAGAAGTCTTATATATATATATACTTATATAAAGCCAATGAAGACTATTGAACACTAACAATAAATACTATTAATGTTACAATGTCTAAACTAATTACAAAATATTTAGTATAAATACAAAATACATGGATACTAATTTGTTTTCTACTAAAACAAATAAAAATAAAATTTAAAAAAACTTTATACATAAACTATATATATATATATATATATATATATATATTATATATATATATATTATATATATATATATATATATATATATATATATTATATATATATGTATAAAATATAGAAACTTTGTTGACAAAAGCTAACTATTCATGCTGAAGAATTAAATATTGAAAGAGTGGGCAATTTTATATTTACTGTTAATTTATACTCTCCTCAATCACAACATACACATAAAATGTGACAAATATTTAAAAAGTATTACAACAGACCTCTTTTTGTTTACAACCTTTCAGAGAGCACTTGTTGTTAAATATCTAAAACATCAAATAAATAAAAATCTAGTACTAAGGCCTACTCTCAGACACTTCGGCCTATTCAAGAGTCATTGCTCCGAAACAGCAGTGAGCTAATGCATTTCATGCCTGTTAAAATATTAACTTCTAAATATACAGTATATATGGGCAATCTAAAATAAGGAATTTTAAAATCCTTATGTTTGCTCTATAATTGTAAAAATACGGAATAGGGAAAATAATTTAAATAAAATTTTTCCTCATTCTGTAAAGAGACTGAGTTTTTATTCAAATGGAAATATTTGTCATTTCTTTCCACAATGAAGGATTACAGGAGCAAGAAAATCTGAATGTCCTTTTTCAATTTATATAAACAAAGATATTTAAATAATAGAATGGTTAATTAACATTTTGTAAACAATGAAGCATTAAGGAGAAACTACCTCTTAAGCCATACATTCTAAAGGTATGGTTCAGCTATGGCAAAGGATATACGATGAGATTAGCTTGTTGGTCGATGAAGATAGTGCAGAGCTGTAGGTCAGTATAAGAAATAGACGTATTAAAAATATCGCCCCTTGGACCTGCTTCCCTATGTTGTTGACAGGTGAGGTTGGGACCACTGCAGAATAGAGCAACCGCAAAACAAGCTGCCGCGTGTACTTAAGAGGCGACTGAGGCAAGAATTGAGGAAGGCAAAGGGGACCAACCTCGCCAAATTTCCTCATGATTATTATTTCATTATTTTTTTTAATTTCCCCATGCCACACAAAAATAAACAAATCATGAAGTTCTTGAAAGAGTCGGTACAGAGAGACAGACTCAGACAGTTAATCGATGTGATAAAAATAGAAAGAAAAGCTGGATAGGACATGGTATATGGGGAATGGTTTGCAGATAGAAGAAAGATTGCAGGAGAAAATCGTTAAGAGGCAGGGGACATAGAATGTTGGATGATTTGATAAA
Source organism: Enchytraeus crypticus (assembly GCA_905160935.1). Taxonomy (NCBI): domain Eukaryota; kingdom Metazoa; phylum Annelida; class Clitellata; order Enchytraeida; family Enchytraeidae; genus Enchytraeus; species Enchytraeus crypticus. The sequence continues at coordinate 2,100,786 of CAJHZI010000382.1, read as the reverse complement.
TTCTTATATTGAGCTGATGAGAAAATCTGAAGATTGAATTGGTTGGAAGAGTTATGTGCCGTGGACCTGCCGTTAGGAGAAGCTCTGAAGAAGGAGAAGGAGAGCTCTGCTTATGTTCGACGGAACCCTGCAGAATTAAGAATTAAACATAAGTTATATTCCTCCATATGTAAACTTTTAACATTTTAATTAAGATGTAAAGTCTTTGCCTAAAAATCATAAAACGTGTCAATAATTGCTGCAAGCATGTTTTATATGCTCTTCTTATACTATAATACTGAGACTTAAGTTCATTTTTAAATATAGACGTGAAGATGCCAGGTTATGAAGTACAAGGATATCATGTACGACAGGATGAAGAGTTTTACCTTACGACGCGACTGAGCAGTGTCTGAACGACAGTCGTTGTCGATATGTTGCCCCACAACAGCGTCAGGTGACTCACCCCTGGGTATCAGCACAGCTGCATTGCACAGTGGACACACTGGCACCTGATTGTCCTAAACACGTTAACATATTAGACTGTTGAAACAATGTTACCTGATTGTCCTAAATACGTTAACATATTAGACTGTTGAAACAATGTTACCTGATTGTCCTAAATACGTTAACATACTAGACTTTTGAAACTAGGGCACCTGATTGTCCTAAATACGTTAACATATTAGACTGTTAAAACAAGGGTACCTGATTGACCTAAACACGTTAACATATTAGCTGTTGAAACAAGGGTACCTGATTGTCCTAAACACGTTAACATATTAGACTGTTGAAACAAGGTTACAGCTACAAAGATAGAAAGAATCGCCAAATAATTTATTATACACAGTACTAGGTAAAGTACAATAAAGAATTTTTATTTATTTATTTACCAGCTAAATGGTTTTTATAACATCTTTTAAGTTTTCATAACTTCTTTTTTAGTATATCCTTGCAAATACAAAACGACACAATGTGAACAATGTGGCTCTTGATATTTTTATAAGGAGAGTAATCAGATGTAAAATCTTCATTGATTGACAGAGCGGTTGTGAGAGCCAGAGACAGAGAATTATGTTTATGTTTAACACACCCAACACATGCATTGACAAAACAAGGCTGTCAAATAGGCTATAATTAACCTGTCTAGCAAAATTAACTCATCAGACATACTAGAATATACAAATAAACAAACAGAAAATACATGAAATCCCCCCCAAAAAAGTCCATATATATTGACAGTATATAGCGGTTGTACAACATACATGTATAAGTACACTCTGTAAGTTTGTCTAAAAAATATTTTTGTCAATGATAAATATCCTAGAAATCCAAATCAAAGTCAATAAAAACCAACCTTTTTGTAAGCTTCTGGACAATTATGCTGTGTGTACTTATAATGCACTGAGCTGCAATAACATCAAAATCCACCGTAACATATAAGCACTACACACTTCTATATCTAACATGTATTCATCATCATCATCATCATCATCATCTTCCCTTAAATCCCAGTTTAACATGTATTAAATCAAGATATCCCTAAATATATAGTATCCTACTGTATAATTATCCTTTCAGAACAATGAAACTCACAAAATTCCACACACAATCGATATAGTACCTGTTAGAAAAGTAAATATCTTCATATATGTCTCTTTAATTAAATATTTAATTAAGAATTAGAAATTCTTCACTATATGCTTGTGACATCATCTTTGCGTTCTCAATATCTACCTAGGATGAGAGAGTAAGTTCAACTTATTGTTATTCTTATATTTTTCTTTTTATTATTAGTTAGTTTGCATGATTTATTACAATAGTTAAACTGGAACTCAAAGGAAGATGATGATGAGGATGATGATTATTACATCCAATGACAAAGCCAGCAGCAAGATTGACTAGGGGTCTGACTGTATATCTCTACCTAAGGGGTTCAAAAACAGAGCGCTTCATGTCACTGACCTAATGTCGAAACAAGAAACTGATATTAAACTAGGTCCAAGTTTTAGCTCTACGATCAAATAATTAATGCCTGTAGACTTCATATCTCTCTCTTAGTGCACTGCCTATTGGCAGGTCCACGGCATATAACCCCTCAACATATTACTATCCTCAGCATTTCTCTTCATATTAAGATGAAATAATTATCAAATCAATCAGCATTCCAAGTCTCAGTGTTTCTTAACGTCCATGTTTCACAACCGTACAGGAACTTGTCCACACCAAAGTCTTTATAATCACTATCATCCTGGATTTCTTCAAACTTTTTCTTAGTAGTCCTTTCCTCTTTTGCTTGAGTAATTCTACATTTTATTTCTGTTCCACATTTTCCATCTTCTGTTATCATGTTATAACACTTGACAGTCTGAGGATATATTTGGTACAAAGAGTTAATGCCATGGAACAGCCGTTAGGCCGAGCACTAGAAGAATTTATCATGTGTCCTAAATATCTTAAATATATCATCTTCATTATCCAATTACCCTGTCAAGAGCTTTCTTAAAATCTACAAAGCATATAAAGCCTCATTTCCCTGAGCTCTAAGCTGTGTTCACATATAGCTTGCAGTACCCTTATAGCTTCTCTTGCACTGCATCTTTTTCTAAATACAAATTGTGATTTACTTATTATCATTTCTGCCTTTGATTGAATGCATTCGTTTATTCTTTTTCACAATATATTTTGCATGCGATATTAAGCTTATTGCTCCATAAGTCCAAACATTCCACTGCATTTTCTCTTTTAGTAATAGGGATAATTACTGATCTGGTAGCATCCTCTGGCCACATACCATTTTATACATCATACCCATATTATACATCCATGCATAGATTCAATAGTCTTTGCAATGTCTTTCTTCTAAAACTTCTAGGATCTGCTGGCACATTTTCGAATCCTGCTGCTTTTCCTTTCTTCACTTCAATAATGGTTATATAAATTGTTTCATTATATCACGTCCTCTTCGAATGTCTTCCATCACCAATTTTACTTCTAATTTAACATCTTCTGCTGTTGACTACTTAGCATTGGATACAACCTTCACATATTCTTTCTATCTTTCTGTTACATCTAATTTTTTCTGTCTAAAGTTAGTACCCCATATTTATTATCGACATTTACGTTTTTTGGTTCCTAGTCAACTGACGCACTTCTTCCTATGACAAATCAGAAAGTTCTCTTCCATTATATTCCACTAAACCATCACATTTTTCATCTGAACACTAATCTCTTAATTTGTTCGTTACTCTTCTCAGATTATTATTTAGTCTTACATATTCCCTTTCCCAAAAGATAATGGATAGGCTGGACGATACGGCTTTGAGATATGGCATGAAGATTAATATAAAAAAGACCAAGGTTATGAGAGTGATAAAGGTGAAGTTAATATCACAATAAATGGTACGAAATTGGAACAGGTAAGGAGTTTTAAATATTTGGGACATACTATAACCAATGACGGGAAATGTGAGACTAAAATATGCAGTAGGATTGCACAAGCAAAAGCGGCCTTTGGTAATAGAAAAGAACTATTAACAAAAAGTCTGAAGAAAGACACAAAGATAAAGATAGTGAAAACTTTGGTTTGGACCATGCTATTGTATGGATGTGAAACATGGACCTTACGAAAGGAAGATATTAAGAAACTGGAGGCATTGGAAATGTGGATTTGGAGAAGAATGGAGAGGATTAGTTGGACTCAAAAGGCTACAAATGAGGAAGTTCTAGAGGGAGTTGGCACAGATAGACAGTTAATAAATTATGTATAAAGAAATAGGAAGAAGAGTTGGATAGGACACATTCTAAGGGGGGAAGGTCTATTAAAAGAGGTCATAGAAGGTAGAATGGAAGGAAAAAGAGGCAGGGGCAGGCCGAGATTAGGTATATTAGATAATTTAAAGACCCATTCATATGTGAAAATGAAGAGGAAGGCAGAAGACAGAGAAGAGTGGAGGCATTATATACCATGGACCTGCCAGTAAAATGTAATAAACAGTAATAGGTAGTGCACTAAGAAGAGATTCCCTTTCCCATATTCTGTCTAAATTCTTTTTCATTTTCTTCTTTCATCCATCTGCCATAATGATAAAAATAAGCATAAGAGAAAAATATCATGTATATAGTGACAATAAGAACTTTAAAACTGTTAAGTCCTATCAAATTTCCACTGACTATTTTTAAACAAAAAATCTGAGAATTATATATAATAGACCTCGCTTTAACTTGAATCATACACAATATACATGTATATATCAATTTACCAGAAAACTTTCTTGCAAGCATCACACTGTACCGGCAGAAAATCTGCAAAATAATACATACAAATATCTTTAAATTGCTAAGTACTGCTATTTCAAGTATTTAAATATTTTCATACTAGGTATGAGGATGTAAAATTGAACTCTGAAATATTCCAGGAATTTATTTTAATTTAATCCACAAACTTTCTGAAATTTGATTTCAAACTCATTTTGGGATGTCTAGGTTCAATTTCGAGACATGCACAAATATATACACATATTTTAAGAAAAGTTTATTATTTACAATATGTAGAACTCATGACATCAACACATTAATCATGACATCAAACATTAATATAAATATTTTTTCCACTAACATTTTTCGACAATGGACTGGCAGAGGTGCTAGGCCCCCAGTTCTATACAATATTCTAACATTAGTAATGATTTTCAAAAGAGGCCAGCTTCAGCCAAAGCATTAGGTATAAGAAAATTGACTAAGAATACTTATTTAAGAAAATAATTTCAATATTTATAACTATTTTTAAGTCTAGCCTTTTTCTGGCATATCCAAACAATGTACATTAATGGCCCATTTTAAGTTGAACTTTTAGATGCCAATTGACGGATTTATCGAGGGGATAACCAATTTTGCATTTTCTGAACAATTTTTGACCTGCTAAAGTGTGCGAATTTAGAAACTGATTCATCGTCTCTGATGTCATCTGCCACTTAGGCCTCAAAGGAGATTTTTAACTTGAGCAGCCCATTGTTCTCGTTGAGAACTGGCATACCTGAGCTACAAGTGCGGAGTGACGAGGTAACTCTGAAATTAAAAGCGTCTCTGATATTTCATCTAACCGCTCAGGTGGCACTAGCAAATAGCAGTGTTCAAAAGCTTGAAGTTCTTGGAATTGTAGCATTATTGAGTCTACTTGAAGTTGGAAGCCCAAGCTGGGTCACAAAATGCAAAAATTGACTTTGAGTTTTCAGGTCTCCCAAGACCCAACTTCTAACTTGTTAAAAGTTATTTTTATTGCTGACCTGCAAAGCAAAATTGGCCATAAATTAAAGAATATGTTATTTTATTCATTATAGTTCATTTTATTATGTTAATTTTATTCCTTTTATTATTAAATTAATTTTTTATTACATTTTATTTTTAACATTTTATTTATAATATTTGATATGAATATTTTGAATAGTGATAGACAAGACTTCCTAAATTGGCACATTACTTAATTTTTACGAGTAAACAAAGTTCAAGCATTAATCAAATGATCACTACAACAAAAGTTGAGGAAATATGTATACAGCACTGAGCAGTGAGCATATGTGTAGTTAATGACCAAGGTTACATTCGCAATAATTTTTTAGGTTTACAAATATATGAAAATAGAGTTAAAACTAACCAAGCTGTTTGCAAGAAGATTCAGAACAGTGTTTGCCCAAATCAGGGAACTCCATTGTAGATTCTCTTATAATTATCTAATAGAAACTGTATATCCTTCTTTAAATATTTATTGAGCCAAATATTTTATTATCACAGATCTATGTTGAACTCAATTGAGTATTAAAGTTCTGCAAAATATTAATTGTAAGGTTTAAACTTCCTTCTAAATTTATTTAATCTCCTAACCACAGACATAAAAATGTGCTATATTTATACAATAGAAAAATATTAAGCAATACTTCTGCTATGATGTTTCATCAAATGTATCAGTACATAAACAAAGCATCAGTTAGTATACTTAGACACCAGCCACTGCTAGTCATTAAACTGATAATTAGTTTAACAATTTGTATATTTAATTTGTGTCAATAATAAACATTAATTTTCTAGATTTTAGTTACAAACTTGTGCATTTTAGCAATTCTTTCAAGAAAATATATTAATGTCAGTAAACCTAAACTAAATCTTAAATTATAGTTTTCATTTGAAGTTATCTGAGGTAGAAAGATTTTTTATTTATAGAGAATTTTCAGTTTTAGCCTATCCTACAGTGATGAGTCAGATAAATTCAAGGCACTGGATATTGTGTAACCAAAAACATGTAAACAAATGCTGCCAGCCATGAAAAGCTGAGTAGTATCTGGCATTGATAGTATAATTCTGATTAGGAAATTTCATAACAATAAAACCTCTAACTCTAACCATAACCCTAAAAGCTAACCATAATCTAACCCCTAAGTTGAAAACTAAAAATAGAAATATAAGCTATGTTAGAGCAAAAATTACGCAAGCAAGAATTGAAACCCACACGCCAAGATCTAAAGTTTAACGCTATTGCACAGTGCCACGAAAGCTTCCGGTGGAATGCAGTTGAATAAATGATATTAACAGATGGCAATAAAAAAGTTCGTAATTAACTTTTCAATATCGTTATCATCATCATCTTCTCTATATATAATAAATAAATGTGTGCGTGCATGCGCACAAAATTTGTTACACCATAGCCACTGAATAAATTCAAATAGTGATCAAAGAAATATCAGTGAATTTACTAATATAAAATCACAGCTCAACCGAAAAAAATGAACACATAAGTACTAGAACAGAGATGAAAATGAAATTTTAAGTTAAGTTTGAAATAGACTCTGAAAAAAGAATAAAACAAGATAGAGACTAGTAAATTTCTGATGAAACGAAAATTTTCACAAAATATTCATGCTCATGATGATCTCTCTCTCTCTCTCTCTCTCTCTCTCTCTCTCAGAGTACTGCTTATTGGCAGATCCATGGTAGGCTTATGTAACTCCTCAAAAAAAATTTATCCTCTTCCCTGCCTTTCTCTTCATATCAACAAAGGTTATAAAATCATCCAACATCTCAAGTCTCAGTCTTCCTCTATTTTCCTACCATCTTTCCTGCAATTATCTACCTATTTCAGTGAGCCATCTCTCAGAACATGACCCTTCTTTCTTTCCCTTCTGATATCTATCATTTCTATATTTATGTATTTGTGCCAATCATATTTAGCACTTCTTCGTTTATAATTCTATCAGTTCATGAGATGTATATTTTATACAATATTATAATTTGGCGTAGATATATATTATGGTCATTATAATTATATTTATATAAATTATCATCGACTGAGATGAACTATTTTAATGACTGATCAAATCCTTTTATATTTTCATTAATTTACATATAATTTATAATTGACATAGCTTCAAAATTCCCTATAATATTTGTAGAGTGCAACTAAATCGGTGAATGCTGTTAAATCCTGCTTAAACTTTTCTCTTAATCTTAACCTCTTATCCAGAATTTTTCGTTTTCGTACAATGTTTACATAATAAATCTGATTGTTTATATACATTGGAGGTTCAGCAAATGTACCATTCCTATAGCAAGAACCATAAATTATAAAACTGTTTGGTATTGAAGAAAAATGTAGGATATACGATATTCACCTAGGATTGGTGCATTTCCATGATGCAATTTCGCAAGTCATGTTTGAGTTAAAATGAAAAGACAAAATGGCAATTTTGACCATGGTACATTCATTCTCATAAGAGTCTTTTTTATTGTATCGAGAGAATCTTCTAGAATATTCTCGAACTTTAGTAGTAAGGAACTGTAAAGGATGGTAAGAAATCGTTGCTCGGTGATATGGTCCCAGATTTTCTGCATGCAGTACTCATGTTGCTCAATAAAATTAATGCTACTGACATCTGCAACTGAAATGTTAGGAAAAGTTTTTAAGTTGTGAATTAAAAGTGCTAAATATCAAAATGGTTGATCATTTCCCTATATTGAGTGGTATTTGATATGCATGCAGTATGCATATGAACTGGTGTGGTGTATATAAAATGCGTACGTTTGCTTCTAAAAATAAGCCCTTGAAAAAATTAGCATCTCAACTTATATCACAAAACTGTACTTGACCATTAAATCCTAGCTGTATAGCAGTATTCGTTCTTGAAGTTTTTGTTATTCTATGTGCTAATTACTTTGTGATACCTTAATTTACATGTAAGCTAATATGGGGCCTACGTACAGTGTATGCATCCGTAGGCCTACGTATGTATGTACTGCTAAGCAACGATACTACTCCACTATCATCCGCAATGCAGTAGACTCCATGAATCTATGAAAAGCAGTCGACACTTTATAGTATAGGTCATCCTCTCTGTCTCTTCCTTCACTCCCTGCTGAATCACTTCCTAAACGATTTGCTCTTCACTTTTCTGACAAAATCAACCATCTCCGGTCTTCCATCACTCCTCTCTTCTCTAGCTCCACACCTCACTATACTCAACCAACCAAATCAACCAATGAGCAACTCCATAGCTTTTCCCCTGTTACCATTGAGGAGATCACGCAACGAGTCTTGACTTCTCCCAAGCACTGTGATCTCGAACCTATCCCTACTTCTCTGTTGAAGAAGTGCATCCATGTTCTGGCACCTGCAATTTCCAAAATTGTTAATTTATCATTGTCCTCTGGCACATTTGCACAGTCATTTAAAAATGCTAGTGTCACTCCACTCCTAAAGAAACCCTCGCTCGACAAGGAATCACTCTCCAACTACAGGCCTATATCCAATCTACCATTCGTTTCCAAACTCACCGAAAGATTAGTTTTTCGAAGACTCTCCACTCATCGTAAGTCTAATGACCTCTTCAATAAATACCATATCTGCATATACCCAAAATCGCTCTACTGAAACTGTTCTTCTTTCTGTCTGTAACACTATTACTAGCGCCATGTGCACACAACGTGTCACTGGACTTTGTACTCTCGATCTGTCTGCTGCTTTCGACATCATCGATCACCAAATCCTCCTACAGCATCTTTCCTCATGGTTTGGTGTCCACGGCAATGCACTTGCCTGGTTTACTTCATACCTCACTGATCGTACTCTTAGCGTCAAAGTGCAAGAGTACGCCTCTCCGCCTTCCATCCTCAAGTACGCTGTGCCTCAGGGCTACGTACTTGGTCCTTTCCTCTTTAACTTATACACTACTCCACTTAGCTTCTTGATCTCTTCACATTCATTAGACCATCAACTTTTCGATGATGACACTCAGCTGTACACATGCTTTACCCCCCACTCCTATCCTGATGAAAAGGCTTGTCTACAGCAATCCTTTCAGCAGATATCATCCTGGATGTTTGCCAATTTCTTGACACTCAATCCATCTAAGATTGAGTTCGTGCCATTTGGAACACCTTAGCAACTTTCAAAACTGAACGAGGTGTCCCTGGCTCTCTTTTCCGATGATACAGTCACACTAGTTTCTTCTGTGAAGAAACTTGGTGTTGTCCTTGACCACCACCTCACATTCCATGAACACATCACCAAAACATCACAAGCATGTTTCTTCCATACTCGCGAGCTTCGTCGAATAAGACCATTTCTTTCTCTCGAGACTGCCACTACAATTGGTGCTGCTCTCGTGCAATCCAAACTGGATTACTGCAACTCCCTATTTCTAAATCTTCCCAGTTGCGAGATTGATAGGTTACAGTTCATTCAGAAGTCCCTTGCACGTGCAGTCTTTCGAAGCTCCAAATATTCTCATGTTACTCCAATCCTCAAGTCCTTGCACTGGCTCAAAGTTAGAGAACGCATTTTATGCAAGACGGTTTCTCTAACTTATAAGTCAAACACCACTCCCTGTAATAGTTACATGTCCCACTTGTCGTCTACCAGGTCCTATAAATTAGTTACTCTAGAGAGACTGAGCCTTCCTTCACGTAGCAAGCTGTTTAGGCGATCCTTCCAGCATGCTGCCCCGCAGATCTGGAATTCTCTTCCTTCCACTCTGCGCATCCCCTTATCTATTTCTGATCAGCCTTTCCTACTTAACGAACAGTTTCACAGGCGGTTGAAAGCTTTTCTCTTTGACTTTTCCTATCCCCCAAACGTCCACGAACTGAGACCAACACGTAAACCTCCATTCCGCTAGTATCCTTCCTTGGACTGACTACCCGGATTTTGGCTCGCACTGTTTATGGACCCCTCACTCTGCTCATCGGCTTTGATTTGATTCCACAGTGCTCAATGTTGTCATGGACAACAGTGGCACTCTAATGGTATTGTTGTTGTTACTCTGAATTCTAAAAATAGGTGAAAATTCATATTAACTTAACCAAATTATACTGGTACAGGAAGGCATTAATACATGTCAGTCTTAAAACTTAACTTGAATTTCTATCAACTTCTCGATGCAAAAATTTGTACGAGAATACCTTGGCGCGGACAATAAATATACATGTATCGTTTATTCTCGATTCCGCTAGTACTCTTCCTTGAACTGATTACCCGAATTTTAGCTCGCACCGTTTATAATATAACATAACGGCACACTGGGTCATGAAGCACATATGCTTGTTTAAGACCAATTTCCTTCTTCCTCTCCATGGTAATTAGTAATCGTTGTTTTTTTAAGGCGCACTAATTCCAGCCGGCACGGATTTAAGAATAACCTTCCATCACCCTGGTATTTTCCTTCAAAGCTGTCAACACTCGGTCTTCCAAGGTTGGTCACCCAAAGAGTGCTGACCGAGGACGATGTAGCTTTACTTCGATCATTGACGCGCAACTAAACCAAGTGCGCTAAATCCCGCCATCAGTGCGGGATTTAGTTTTTTATGAATCACCCACATGCTGCTAATCGGTTTTGATTTGGTTCCATAGTGCTCGATGTTGGCTTTGACAACGTTAGCACTCTAATGGTATTGTTGCTGTTGATATTAGACCTAAAGACATTCAATTGATGGGCAGCTTGTCTTAACTTAGGATTTGTAACTATTCCCAATAAGGCCAGCTAACTTGCCCAGTGACCTATATACATGTAACAGTCCTTATAGGACAGTCAAAGTATAAAGCTGTCAGCCGCCTGACTAAGTAGCAAATGTTTATATGCTAATCTCAAGTGCAACGTTAATCAATTAAGTGCAATCTTGAATCTCAGAGTTAAAAATTAAATCCTACTTCAGTCAACTTTCATCAAAACACTCTAACTTCGACGAGAAAGATGGACCTCACAGAAGCTTTATTACCCCTAACACATTAGGACCCATAGCGGATATCTTATGAACACATAAAAGAATCGCAGGGTTCATGTATGTACTAATTCATCACTTACAGGGGGGAAGAAACAGTAACAAGTTTAGCACCAATGAAATATCATCGCAACACTGTCACAGGCGAATACTTCTGGCTTGAATCAACTACCTTAACAAGCATGTATGCAGGGGAAAGGACACGAGGGACCGTCCAGCCGGAGTTACTGTATCAAGCAACAAAGTCACACACACGCTGAGATACAGGGACAAACACACGCACATATCATACTGGTACAAAATAGGATGGATCTATCAAGGGAATCTAAGTAGCATAAAGACAGAAACGATCCTTCTATATGTTAATGGTTTTATTAGGCTTATAGCCAAATAGAACGAAGCAAAAATCTACAAAATATATGATTATACAGATGTTTCAATAATATGTAATGTACCATTTATTACCAAGAAAAGCACAAAAACACGTACACAACACGCAAATGCCAAGCTGACTACAGAGTATCACCGCAAGCAAACTCTATAATAACTATACACCCTCTCGTAAAATCTTCAAATATCACTTAACAAATACCACAATGAATCAGTGGCAAGCATTAACTAGGACTAAGGTAAATTAAAACCTTTACATAACAAAATCGGTACCTTGTTTCTTATTTTAAATTAAATTATAAAGTTATTTAACTATGAACTAAAGAAATATTATCACTAAAATGTGAATATTTCAAGTTTTAATCGCAGGAAGCGTTTGAGAAAACCGATAATTAAAACTCGTTGAACGATTGAGATTACCAAACTATTCAATATTCTATAAGTAGTAATAATAAAAAGGAGAACATTTCCATATGTAAATACCATATCTTAGAAACGACGCGGAGACTTTCTATAACAGCGGAACTGCTGCACTCAAAGGCATGCCTGAGAAAAGATTTTCAAGATTATGTAAATAGCTAGGGCTTAAAAGGTTACTTGAGACAGAGTTCCCATCATTTAATGCATCTTTGACTATACATTTTCTAAAAACATAACATTATGAAACATAACATTACAAATATTACAATGAGATATATTTAAATCCGAAACTGTGTTTCAAGTAATAAAAATAGTGAAAACTATTTTCATATTAAATTAATTAACGATTTGCACTTGCTAAAAGTGCTGTAATTACTTATCCATTACATACAGTCACTTTAAAATGTAATATGGCGGCTGATTATATTGTATAATAAATGGAGATATATGCATTAAAGAGAGAAGACAATCTATCATAACATCTGCAAGGCAGCGTGAAACATTAACATGAACGCTAAGAAACAGTGAGAATATGCATAGAATGTATGTTATGAATGAAATGAAAAAACCGATACTACCAATTAAACCAATATAGCAGATAAAGCGTTAGGATTTGCAGCTCTACTTATTATCAAGGACTTACAAAGCAGAATTAATGGCTACACGCAAATTGTACAAACCAAGCAGTAACTTGCATATGATTACGCTAAGATAAAAGAAAGGCAAAAGTTGCGCAATTTCATTAAGCTTATATTAGGTGGCAAAATCTGTTTAAGAAATCAAACTGCGAAAAAGCTAAGTTTCAACTATTTCCCGAAAAACAGTACTGCTTCGAGATGGTCTACAAGCGAAATAATAGTAGGAATTAATAATTCATATCTTTCAAAAAGGCTGAAAAATAAAATCAGCAGCTGCAATAGATGTCCGATTAACAGAAAATTCTCATCAGACGCTTCGTAGAGGCTGATAATATTACAAAACATTAGGTACACAAAATAGTTGCAATTGTTACATTAATTTGTTGCACAAAATTGTTGCTAGTTTTAGAGAGGAAATTTTGAATTTTATAGGTGCTTAAAAATAGGTAGTAACATAACTACAGGCAATTTAGAAGAAAGTCAAATTATGAAATAGCAATTTTGTAGCGCTGCACATAAGACATTCTTTCTTTAGTGTGTACGCAATATAGCATATCAAGATACCAAGAGACATACAAGCTTTAAGAAGTAGAGCACTTTCACTACATGAAATACTTGCTCACTGATGTAACATCAGTAAGCAAGTGTTATAAACTTATCACTAAATATGCACAAATTTTATTAAATAATATTCAGCTCATCCAAGTCAAATTGTTGCTATTAAAATAATTATCAATTCAAAGTATACCTTAGTCACCTTGAAAACAATACTGCACTCAACAAGTCCCTGACAGATATTAGTATAGAAATCAACGCTAAATCCTCATTGATTTATGGGCAGTTATATAGAATCCATTACTAGGAAATGCTTTCACATTAGCTTAATTTAACTTCTATAAAAGTAATTGTAAGCCATAAACCAACATATTTTGTTATTAATTATTATTATATTTGGCAGTTATGTTGGCAAGCAGTTAGCATCAATTAATGCTTAATACAAACCCCATCATTTAGAAATAATAATATAGTTAATACTAACAGTAACAAAATAAAACAAATGAAGACTAGCGATAGATTACAAAATTAGAAATATGAAACAGGAAACACGGAATTAAATATAAGGCAACTTTGTGGTTTAGTTTAGCATTAAAGAGATCAAAGTTTATTCTTTGTTTCTTTATTTATTACCTTCAACCATCATAGCTTATAGACTACTCATACAAATATAAGCAGTGCAACAGAAAATACATCAAAAATTTTGCACAGAATGTGTTTAGTTTTAAGTACTTCAACTTACAAGTGCCACCTAGCCATAATACTCTCACGATTGGACATAAACTAGGAGCTGATTTTAATAACGCCTTACAGTATAACCTTACAGTACATTGATGAAAATCTTAGTTCTTAAAATAATAGTAATCAGCCTGTACGATCAGTGATCATATTCCATATCTTACAATAAGTGCGGATATTAGTTGCAGTTATCCAATATGTTATCAGTAAGTCAACCCAATACAGACTGGCTCGGTACTTCTATTTCAAATTCAAGAGTTACTTTTTGATATAATATATAAGAAAGAGTTCACAAACCAAACTACTCTCTCATCACAAAGTTAGCAACTCGATTGTTTGGAGCTAAAGACAGAACTATTATTAGCGAAACAACAAATTACAAAAGTTAGATGCTTAATTTAATTTTCAGAGAAATAAAAAATTAAATTAAAAACTTTGGAAAACTGAGAGACAAAGTAATACAATGAAGCATCACAAATAATATATAAAAAAGTTAAATGCAAATATTCAGTGAAATGCAGCTAACTACAAAAAGAAATAAAATATCACTATTAGAACTGAAATTTAATAATAATACGAGCTACTTTTCAGTGTATAGTTCGTACAAGAAGATATTAAGCTGTCAGACAATACGATCTCAACAGCACAAACTGCAACATAATTGGTATTAAAACAGGCTAAGAGTGAACGATTGTCTTTCGAACGCATACTGACAAATTACAACACACAGTGCCATAAAACGGTGCCATACAGAAATACAAAAAGTTCTTATTGCTATAATTAATTATAGAACAATTACATATTAAGCTGCAAAAATGATTACAGCTGAATGAAAACTCACGGGCAGAGGTTTCCCTTATCAGCTTTTGAGTAAATTTTTTATACACTCCAGTAGGCCTATGATCCAATTTTGAATAAAATTTTGAAGTTCATAAACATCTTCATCAGTTTCAGGCAAATCTTAGGACAAACAAAGGCAACACAATTAAATGTACGAAACGTTCAGACAAACTGATAGCAAATGATCAAGTATTGCAATTCAGTTAAATTTAATTACGACCAACAACTTACGTCTAAAATAGTTTCTTATTATACTATAACGTTAACAATGCTCTTAAATAAATACTCCTATCATCATCATCTTCCCTAGAATCCTAGTTAAACCAGGGTCATGATACGAATAGACCTCAAATCCTCTCTGTCCCACACAATTACACTATGCCCATACCATTCCTTTCAATTAAATTCTTAACAATTTCTGGAGATTAGGCACTCACCAACCGAATGCCTTTTCTGACGTTGGTTTGGAACTTATTTTTACATCGCCTTTTACGACTTTTACGAGACGTGCAGTGCACTGTTGGTCTATTCTCCAAGCAACCCGGACACAACACAGGAAAATACATACTAAATACATACTCCTATACTAAAAGAAAAGCTACTTAACTCAAATTAATAGCATGCTAAAGATGCTAGTAGGCCTAACTATTGTGTTAGAAAGAAACAAAGCAAGCTTGTAACGGAGAATAATGTAACAGTAAGCCTATATTTTAAATTAATAATCTAACAGTAGGCCTATATAATTGTAATCATATTAATAAAAAAACTTCAATCACAACTATAAGGTAAGCAAGACGAAAATTCTATGATAATCTCAATGAATGTTAAAATACAGATAGATATATGATTTGCTAAATTAAATTGCAACACACATAAGCACTATATATATAATATATATATATATATATATATATATATATATATATATATATATATATATATATACAGTATATATATATATACAATTATACATATATATACATGTATACACTGTGACACCTGTGAATGGAATAAGCTTGATTAAAAACTAGAATAAATATCACTATGACCACTGTTAATGTTAGGTTTACTTATGACAGGGCCACATCAAATTTTTAATACCTGTTCAGTTCCAAGTTTGAAACTGTAATCGGCTAATTTTGAGTAATGGGAGAGTGTTATTAGACTCAAGCTACTAAATATTAAAAAACATAATAGCCGAAATTTTTTTTGATTGCTATTTAACTTTTTCAACTTAGAATTTGTTGTCATTTATTATCATTGATCAACCTTCAAAGGTCTAAGTTATATTAGTCCAACTGATAATTAATAATTAATAATATTTAATAGTTAATATTTAATTAGATTAGTCCAGTTACATTCAGAACCAGTGGCATAATTTCCATAACACTAAACAGCAATTTCATTAAAAAGGCAAAATAGTTGGAAGAATTAAAAACACTTCTAAAATACTCCACTCAGCTTAAGCTATGGAACGTGATTAACTGAAGGAATGCACAGATTTGTAAATCATTTGTAAATATTTCTCTATTCGTCTTTAAACAAGGAGACTAGAGACAGTATATTGCAGTAGTTGTGAATATCCTACCGAGCAGATCATACATATATGATGTATATTTATGTATATATATATATATATATATATATATATATATAATATATATATATATATATATATCTATATATATATATATATATATAGAATAATATAATATTATATATATACATTGTATATATATATTATATATATGTAATATTATTATATATATATTAATATAATATAACTATATATGATGTATATATATGTATATTTTACAAAAGATGTCATATTTTCATATTTTTCAAAATACCAATAATATATAAATAGCATATTCTATCACGAGATAAAAAATGGAAGTCCTACCTATATAGCACAGAAAAGACATAAAATATGCCAATTCCATAACAACGTAAGTACAAAATATAAATAACTTAATGTCAAATCATGTACTCGAAAGTTCAATAGTGAAAATACAAAAACCTTAAATCATGGAACACAAATTAATGAAATAATAAAACACTCTAGACATATTTACAGGACTTAGAAGCCCTGTAAAGTTTTAACTCCTTAAAAACAATAATACCAAATTAAATACAAAGATAGTTAAAACGATAGAGCACATTAGTATCAGGAAGAAATGTCACACTGAAAGAAACAAACTGAGATAAAATCAAACAAAACAAAATATTCTTGCAGAGCAAACTAAACATCACTAAACCTAGACTTTTTATATTGCTCCTTTAAATTACGGCAAAAGAATATTGTATAACAAATAAAACGATAAGACAAAACCTTGACAAAGTATGCTAATTTATTTTCCAACCAAGCAAGTACACAAATATTATAATAAACCGAAGCAACTTAAATACACCTGACACTACGTATTGTGAATTCTGATACTGTGTACTGTGTATACACCAGATAATGTACAATTCGTACAGCCTATGGTTCACTTGGCTCAATTGCTATTAGATAACTTAAATAGCAACACAGGTAATTATTATTATTTACATCACAGCCTTTCATAGCACTGCCTTCAGATCTGAAATTTTGCATAAAATGCACTGGAAAATATATATTTATGCCAACTCCTTGGAGGCTACATCTAAGTCATCAGTATTCACAATGACATCCAGCTTCATCCCCATCACACCGCAGTCTTTCATCAGATCTGCCGTGCAGATGACTGACTCGAGATCAGACGTCAGCTTTCTCGTCAGACTGTAGTCTGTTCTCAGACTGTTTACATGATCCAACTTTGTACAAATGCACAATACGGCCACACCGTCGTTGGCTGCATTCGTAGCCAATACCAACACACCACGATCTTGTTCAAAATATCTGCAAAAATGCAATCATCCAGAAGGTTAAAATTCGTTTATACTTGGTATTGTCTTTGAATGGTATAATTAAAGCTAAAATTCATAAGTCTAGACTGCCACACGGGTTATGACTACATGTATTTATTCTAAATTCATTTGGTCACTTTGTGCCATCTTCAACTGAACAACCTTAGAAATTTCAAGTAGACAACAGCACTTAACTTAGTTTTTAAGGCTGCAATTAAGAATAAATCTGTCTATATAGTATTAAGTTTTAAATCAGAATTCTAAAAAGCCACTGGAGCATACTACGAGGAAGATTATAATAGTTAACTAGTAAAATCAGAATTAAAACAGTCCATACAGGGCAGCATCAACAACTATCAGGTGCAGAGCAAACTAGTGACGCTGATATCTATGGCCATTCAAAGATTAAATCAGGTGCTAAATGTATTGAGAGAATCAGAAACTCTCTATAAAATTATATATATATATATATATATATATATATATATATATATATATATATACAATACATTATATAATATATATATATAGGTTATATATTATATATATACATTTAATTTGACTGATACACATTTAGGGCGCACAACTGTCATGTCTTGATATAGCTTCAAATGGTTCCACGATCGTACGCAGTCAGATAGCATCTGCAAGTGCCGCTACTCCAAAAACTGCAGTTTTACTTAATAATAGGATATAGGGTACATGACTGACAATAGTATGTGTAGTTTTAATTGATAATAAGATATGAGGTACACAACTGACAATATATGTGTATTGTGTAGCTTTAATTGCTAATAAGATATAAGGTTCATGACTGACAATATAAGTGTAGTTTTAATTAATACTAAAACATAAGATACATGACTGACAATAATAAGTGTAATTTTACTTAATACTTGAAATTGGATACCTGACTAACTGCACGTGAGATCTGTGATTTGTATCAGCAAGATATGAGTAGAATCTCTCACTATGATCCTGTATACTGTGTGCCACAAGTCTTAAATCATCTACACTGGATTCCATGTCCCTATCTCCCTCACCTCTCTCGTTCAGATATCCAGTAGAACCCAGAAACTTCTTGTCAGACAGAGAGATGCACTCTTGACTCCTGGATCTGAAGCCTCCTTTCGGCTGATATGTTATCACAATAGACTTGTTTTCAGGAACACCTTCGTCTGGCTTCATATTACCATTATTTTCATCGACTGCTTTCTGGTTCACTTTAGATGTTTTGTACTTGTTCTGAGGCTTAGAGCAGCAGCAACACAAACAACATGATCCACCTTCGTCCGGTAACATTGCAGCCGTTGTGTCGTCCAAGTCTTGATGGTTGATAGATCTGTTAGACTTAACACGCTTGAGGGAAGATATCTTCATTTGAATGTCTTCCAAACTTATCCAGTCTTTACACAACAGCGAAGCCACAGACTGGAAACTTTCTTCATCCAACTTCACTGATTTAATACTTATCATGATGCTTATTTCACCTGAATTTATAAAAAAAATATGTAAGAGTAAAATCTGTAATTCTAGTCGAATTCACAAAGATGTTATATTATAGTTTTTAATGTCATACGTATGCCAAGCAACTTCCAATTAATTTAATAAACACATTCATACTTTAAGTACTACAAATTAAGATGGAATATGTAATAGTAATATAAAAAAACTGAAATATTAGAAGGAAAATAAGAACTGTCTCAAATCGACACTGAATTAAAAGCAACATTGGAAAGAGTGCTAGAGAGGTATTCTACAAATAAATAAGAAATATCTGACTAAAACGAAAAATTCATATATAAAGTTGAGAGTAATTTATATTGAAAATTGGATTAAAACATTACAACAACTATCAAAGGAAAATTAGGTTGAATTTAAAGTAAACTAAACCTAGATATAAATCGATCATAATTATAAGGGCATGACAGAAGTGATAGTGATTCCATGACTCATCTCTTTTTCTCTCATGTTCAGCCTTGTCACATGTTCAAGGTAGATTTATATAAGTTGATTCTATCCCAAAAGCTAAAAATTTATCAAGCAATAATGTAGACTTCAACTTGGAAAATATGGCTACTTGGTATGATTTCCCATTGCATTCTTAAATTTCCTGCTCTGTTACCTCATATCGAATGTCACTAATAAGCTTACATAGAAAACATGTCTTTATTTTTTGGGATACTTTAGCAGAGAGTGAAAATTACAACTCTTAAGCTTCTACAATTCATGAATTTCCAATTTACTCCCATCAAAATTAAGAACTTATGACCTAAAATTGTTACAATAAATAGTGTACAATCATTGCTAAATAAGTAGAAACTAACCTCTGTGCCTGTTCTTGCTTAGATAACCTACAATATATAATAAAAAACTTGGTAAGCATTATTAACCAATGCTTCTGCTCATTCCAGATTATATGTCATAGCTAGGACCTGGAACATTGAGTATGTAGAACATTGCTACAGCAGGCCTTTCTGCTGTTCAATTTTATTTCATAACAATGTATAGACTGTAATGGGAGATTGATAATTATATCATAAAATATTTCAATATGCACTTTTAACATACTCTAGGTAAACAATGAGAGAGAGATAGTTGGGTCTTCACTAGCCGGTAGAATATACTTGTTAGATTGTGAGCCACTAAAGCAATCCTGAGACAACCTTTTATCAAATGCAATCAGCTCTACAATATAAATTCCCTATCTCTTTCATGCTAAAAGAAACAAGCCAAGCTTGACCTGGCGCCTGGCCTTTATTTGACGGGCATTTATCACCTGACCTTGAACACCAACTCCTTGAACACAAACTGGTCACATTGGAGCGGTTTATTGTTCTAATAGAATTTAAATTTAAATAGGAAGTATTAATAGAAGCAATTACATAATAACAGCTATTTAACATGAAGATATTTCAGACAATGTACACATATTCCCTCTAAATTATTATATTATATACTATTTATTACATTCTAATTTATTACATTCACTCTATATTATTATATTATACATTATTTATTATGTTCTAAATGTATTAAATAATAAAAAAATAATAATAAATTATAGTATTTATTACAGTACATATATGCATAAAATTTTATTTATATATATATAGATACATATATATATATATATATATATATATATATATATATATATATATATATATATATAATACATACAGTATATATGCATGTGTATATAATATATGTGTATATTATATATACATGTATATATATATATTATATATATATATATATATACACACACACACACACATTTTATATGTATAAGTATATCACTGACACTAAATATTGCAATAAATCTATAAAATTTTAACATAGTACAATGTATATCTTAAAAATAGATTTTCATTTAATTTAAGCATAACTGAACGTAATGATCTGCAATAAATTGGAAGTCAAACCAAGCAAAAAGGAAAAGAGGGGGACCTAGAAGTAATTAGTTCAGCATGATCAACAAAGATTTGAAAACTTTGAACATTTCATGGGAAGATGCTGTGAGGGTTGCTGAAGACAGAAAATAATGGAGGAATGTTGCTGCCCTATGTTTTATTCAGAACGCAAGGAACTGATGATGATAATAGTAATTATCAGCTACTACTAGGTTTAATAATTCTGAAAACCTAACCTGAACCACTTAGAACTTTGATTCTAGTAGTATCATCAACCAGGTTAGCCAGATAGTGTTGACCAGTAAGACGCAGAACATTAGTAAACAGCTGACGAGATGATGGCTGAACTTCAATCAAACTCAAGAGAGCGGTGTTTTGCTGCACATGCTGAGCATGGTTATATATAGAGCTGACGTCATCCCTACTCAGAACACCGTTCTGTACGAGATAGTCCAGTATCGGCTCAAAGTCCAGTAAGTTAATCAGCTCTCTGTGAGAACTCAGCGGTACGTTACCAACGTGTATTCTAAGAGAGTCGCCCAGCATCTCTGATGCTTTTCTACTTGGTCCACTGTGCTTCAAAGAGCCAGTTTCATGATTTATCACACAGCTGGATCTCGATGGGTAATGCACTTGTGCTGAATCCACGAAATTTTCATTGAATTTATTAGCAACAAATGCATGATCATTGAGTTCATATGTACAACCAGTTGTTAGTATTATTTGTCGTTCACAGTTGGAATTATACTTTTTATGATTGTTACAGCTGAGGATATGTATTGGAGACTTAGATGATTTCTCATTGTTTATGCTGTCATCCTCTACATAGGTCAGAAATGTTTCATCGTTGCACTCTTCAGGCATATTATCTTATCCTCTTGATGCACAGAAACAACTAAGATGGACACTGTAAATAAACCAGAACACAACATGTATAAATAAATTATCATACAAACAATAACATCATTGAGGTTAAAAAACAGCGCTATAAACAATACAAGAAATTGATCATTTCCTTCTTCACACCAGTTAGACACTATATCAGTCTAGCTTTCTGTCACTCTCCATCTCTCTCTAATGTTCTGCAAAGTGGCAATTTCAAACTACATGTACCTACTTCAGGTTTTTTGTTGCTCATTGAAACAGTTGATCCCATCATAAAGGCTAAGCCTTTTCCATTTCTAAATGCAGCCATTCAATTGAAAAAAGATTACTGAGGTAGTTTTCCATTGTCATTTTACTTCTTTAGTCAGGATTTACGATAAATGCAGTTTATGGTTGGTCTATTCTTTTTCAGCCCTGATCACATATCAAAAATCCAATAAATTTTATTAATATTTTGATTCTTACTAAATTGATACAACAATATGATTAAAATATGCTAATATGAATTAATGACTTCACTATTGCTAGAAATTGCCTCCATATATAATTTCGAAAGAAAGCTGGGTAAATATTCTAAACTAGATAAGTGTATACATAACAACAATGTCTAAATCCTGTATAAATATAGTATACTGCATATCGATATAATATTACAGATTTTATAAGTTACCAGTTACCACTGATTATTGCCATAAAAATATAATTAGATAGATTCTTTACAACTGTCAAGTATGAAAAATTACTAATTTTCTCATACATATCTAATGTATGTCATGAAACTATTATATGTAAATTTTTTTATTAATTTCTATTAAATATTATTTAAGTAAGACAAACTAGGGCAGTACTCTTCCATATCATACAGGCATGCTTTTCCACAAACTTCGAGGTGATGTCAGCACCTAAAGCAGAACCTGTCCCAGAATCATGAACTTTGACACAGTATACTATATGTGAGCAAGAAAAAGAGAAACATTTTAGTATATACTAAGAAAGTGCACATACATCAGAGCTATAGCAAACTAACATGCTCAACATGATTATGATATAAAATACTGAAAATGATCATTAATCTCTTATGACTGTAGTTCATATATATTTCAAATTCATCAACTCCAACAGCTATATTCGTCTATTGAGAAAATTTCAGTCATAATTCTTTTCAACTAGCTTTCAACAGTCAAGCTAAATTAGCGAGTTACTATTGCTTGATCTATTATGATCTCATCTCAATCTTAAATTTCAACAGAATTTTGCAAGTGGTTTGGGGTAAATTGATTGGTTTTAGGGCATTCTTGACATAATCCTAAATTCCTTGGCTTAGGAAATGGAATTAAATCTGTATTATTATTTTTATTAATACTACGATTTTCATTTAAAAGGATGTATCTATAAATAAATAACAAATTAATGTATTTCCTACAATCCTGATTGTTTGTTCCTTAAGGGTTCCACAAAAACATACTGTATTTAAGTGTTGTACTGCCATATACAACTAAATAACACGAATGCTACTTCAGAGCTTTAACCAGATTTAGCTAGACATCAACGATCCTGCAAGAGGTATTTGTCCTCCAAACAAATTGAATTTTGAATTTGATGATTGCAGTGCTAAGAAGATTAAACAGTCATATGGCACCAATTTAATGAATGCACTGATAAGAAGCTTAAACAGTTATATATATATATATATATATATATATATATATATATATATATATATATATATATATATATATAAACAATCTTATACATACGTCTAGTATGATGGATCCGAAGTGGTACAAGTATAAATAAAATGAATACATATGAACGCTGCAAGTCAAACTCAAAAAATCCAAACTGCTACCAAGAAAATACGAAAACAAAGGCTAAGAATCCAGAGGCATGCACGACCACTTTCACAAACAGTCGATCGATAAGATAGCACGAAAACAGACAAATAACAATAATGCAACCCCAAAAGTCGAAAAGGAATCTGCCAGCATAAGTTATGCTTAATTAATATTAGAGACATATCAAGCAACTATTATAAGACTCTTCGGGTAAATAATCACATTCAAAGCTGAGCAGAAGATGCTCCTACAGCTCGTGAAGCTTTGTTTTTAACATCATACCGCATCCTCTAATGTCTGGTGTGATGTTTCTTAAAAATGCAAATTTCATTGAAGCTGATTCATATTTCTTTATATTGTTTATTTGTACCACAAATCTATTCACTCATTTTCACTCACAACCATAGATATACCATTTTAAAATGACGATAGAAATACTTTGACTCACGCATTTACCGAGTGTTTTTCTGTTATTAAAATAGCCTTCTTCAGTGTCAATTCAAATTGTCTTAATTTCTATTTTAATTTATTTTATTACTTTATTACGAATTTAAGTGAACTAATATTCACGTATATCAGCATCAATATTATCTTTGGTTCTGAACATTCTGGTTTTGAAGTTTTAAAGATTGTTCATAAGCTCACGATCGAGGTCCTGGTATCAATTCACGGCTGAGCTGATCGATCCAGATATAAAATCTCAGATATTCACAAGACTGCATGCTTGATTGCATACTAATACTAACATGGACAATTGCACATGTAAATGACTACAAACTGACGTTTCAAAATGTATGGCTTAAAAATGCCGTATCAAAAGTGATATGAAGCATCAAGGATAATAAATTCGTTATACATGTAATGTGCCTACAGCTGATGATGACTAATCAATTCAGAAACTTTTTACACTGACAGACTTCTATGACTAGACGCTGACCTTGCCTCTTACTCTTACAGCGATGCTAAGCCGCTGCCGCTATGCATCGAGTACAGTTCGAGTTTTTCCTAAGTCATGATTCAGGATCTACGTGGTAGCTTGTATACATTGACATCGATTCCGAGCAAGTACAAGAGGAGCAGAGGCGCATAGCCCCAACTAGGAGTCTTTTAAAACGCTGACTAAAGGAATTATATACGTGCATATTCAAAGACCGATGATTTACCACCCCCCTCCCGCACAAAAACCCTATCTACCTTTTCAGTGATTAGCATGCTTGCAGCAAAGTATAATCGAAGTGTTACGTACATGTATGTATGGGGTTTATGGGCAAAAAGGTTCACAACTTTATATTAAATGGGATGCAGGAGGAAGATTAACATTGCCACTTCAACACCAAAGTGCCATTTTTTAACGAGGTACATTTGAATTTCGACAACTTCATTCATTAAAAGTTTCTTTTTAAAATCTTTGCGTCAACCCCTCATCGGAAGTATTAAAAGTTTAAGTAATATAGGTTGTATGGCATTCAGTAATAAAAGCTAGTTTTCTTTTTTGAATTGTATTTAGCAAGCCATATAGTCAGTTAAATGCAGAAAAGAAATCGAATGCATAAATAAACATTGTTAGGAAGACTAATCTTATGTATGCAATTATTGCATTAACAATTAAATATTATATTACTGAATGGATAGCACGCTTGCCTGGGAATCAATTAAGAGGCCACAGATTTTAATCAGTAATAATCCCAGTCGAACCGTCTCTGACAGTATCCTTTATGATACTAAAACAGACGTTAAACTTATTGTCTGTGAAGTAGCCTAACGGAAACTCTAATATATGCGGAGTGCTTAACAGCATTTAAAAATTCTACTTGCCAACACATAATTTGAAAAGGGCCAAAGAGCGAATACAGAGAGACAGAAGGCGCCGTCCCAAAACTGAGATTAAACAACTAAGAATTTGTTCATTTAGCCTTGCTCATTGAATTTCTTTGCAGTCAATTATTTCTTGCTTTATTCTCAAGTGGCAGCTGTATCTGCTTCAGTGAAGGTTAGGTTTAACTAAGTCCCTTGGTGAAAATAGTATTAGGAACCGTGGTCAAAACTTTAGCTGTGCAGCACTTAACAAGTCGCTGCAACCTGTTGAGTACTAAGTGCGGTTCTGGCAGCTAACAGCTAAGTTATACCAAACAACCCGGAGCTCTAGAGGCAGTATCATTTTATCCTGGGCGTGGCTCATGAATGCTACAGCAGCTAGTAGCTCCAAAACAAATTTTACATATTGATGCACTACATAGTATTGCATGTAAATGTTATTATTGTATTAACTACATTGCTAAAAACTAGAATGCACAATTAATATTGTACATTAGCAACATTGCGTATGTTATTTCATAAATGTTTTCATTGAGAATTTAGTCATCATAATCTTAATTTAAATAGTGCCATCATTGAATTTGATGTGTCAATAAATTCTATGGCAAAAAGCACTTAAGTAGTAAATTCCAAATGCAATGTTAAAAAAACTAATGGAGGCTTACAACATGCACGAACTAAACATTTTTCTTAAAACACCTAAGAATTTGCTCTTTTTAAAAAATAATTTAGCTATATAATTTTGTTATAAACTGGTTTATATTATAAACTTTTAAAATAAAATTAATTTCTCTGCCCAGAAATTCGAACCAATTAAATATAATTCTCTCTGATAGCTTATACATTTATACTTCCGCATGGTTAATAAGATACAGCTATCATCATCTTCTTCTTCTGATTCTATTGAATCTCAGTTTGACTAAGGCCGGAATTAAAAAATTGTGTAACAAATTCTAGAGGCGCGAAGCTCACCAACCGAATGCCCTTTCCGACGTTGGTTTGGATCTTAGTGTTTTGTCGCCTTTTAGGACACGTGCAGTCCATGATTGGTCTGTTTTTAGTAACCCGGACACAACAAGGGTAAAATAATCACAGGTTAACAACATAGCCTATAGTGCAAATAAATAATAGGCATGCAGGTCAATAAGAATCTCGTCCTCCTACAATCAGTATGAATCAATTGCTACTATAGCACAAAGTAATGTGCTGGAAAGGCTATAGCCTATTACTCTACTATTATACTTTTATACTTACAAGTTTTCTTCAACAAGCTGATGTCTTGCCCCTTTAAGAATTTAGCTCAGTGAGATTTTAACCCTCTGAGAACATTGTCCTTTATGAGATCGTCTTACACCTTACTGCATAAATTTTGGGCTATTTATTAGAAAAATTATGTTATTAATAATGAATTAATTTTCTAATTCTATGAATAACAAACTATTCAAGTATTGTAAACTGTGCAAAGAATCTAGAATTAATTACATCCTCAGAAATGAAGGCATTTCCTTCTATACTCAACGGGAAAAGAGCTTGCAGTTTTAAGCACAGGCAGCAAAAGACTGGCAGGAGTTGCAGCGACCTACGTAACTTGATCGCTGTGCAATAGTAGACATGGGATTAACAGATTCTAAATTAAGACAACTTCACAATATGATGTGATTCCTATGTAGGCCTAATCGAATAATTATAAACTTAGATCTCTCTTCTTATTAATTTCTTATTAAAATATTGAATTATTCGTTTACTTCTGTCAGTATGTTTCGACATGATTAGATGGATATTGTTTATATGATAATGATTCTTTTAATGATAAGATGATAATGATAATAAATTGATTAAACCTTTAAAGACAATGTTAATTTCAGTTTTATCTCTCGAAGGCGATATCAGTGACGGCAGAGCCCAGGATTTGAATCCGCACATACTGATCCACAGTCAGATATCTTTCCGATATCGTCACTGGCTCCAGCCATGACGATACGATGTGGTTACATTTTTTATAATAATTAAGAGCCTACTACTGAGATTAAGACCAAAATAATTATTTGTAGACGCAACTAATTCAATAGCTAATAAAATTTTAATTCCATTCAAATATCATTCTTTACGATAACTAACTTTCTGATAAATATTTACATGATCCGGGAGATTTCAGAATAAACTAATCGCAACCTGCACATACAAAACAGACTATGCCTTAAGAATCCAAATGCATTGGCTTATACATGACCCGAGGAAGACACAGCTCAATCAATAATAATAATAATAATAATAATAATAATAATAATAATAATAATAATAATAATAATAATAGTAATAATAATAATAAAAAGCAAAGGCAAAGGCTTTCAATGACTTTGCAAAGATTTTGTAGCGAAATTGGACTTCCGCTTTGATTACGCTTGTTGCATTAAACCAGTATAAATTCGTACGCTTCCGTAAACCAGTATAGATTAAACGTAGCACCAGTCTAGGGATTTTTCCAAAGTATAAAAATAAACATAAATATCAATATTAGATATAAAGACGAGCTAGGGATAAAAGTAAAACTCCGATTCGTTAGGGATTTGTATAAAAGTAGATATCATTGGTTGTAAATGCTATAGGCTAGTGTACGTAGTTGACCTATATTAAAGTACAAGGACGTTATATTATATTTGAGGAAAAGTCAGCTAATTGGAGGTTATGAACGGTTTTATCTAGATTTCTGCATAATTCGATAAGATTTGCAGAATTGATGGGAAATAAAGATGATTGGTGGCGATAATTGAAGCGAGAGAACGACAATATCGTTACGGTATATTTTCGCCCTAGATCATACAATAGGTTAATTAGAAAAGAGCACAAAGTAGGTGGTGGTATAGGAAAATACCTAGGATTGTAACACAGTTTAAATATAAAACGTAATTTAGGGCACACCTTCAACCAATAGAATGGGGTGATACAAATCGAGTGTTTAATAAGGCTTTATGTGATTGGTCGTGTAGTTATCGTAATTTAGGGCACACCTTCAACCAATAGAATGGGATGATACAAATCGAGTGTTTAATAAGGCTTTATGTGATTGGTCGTGTAGTTATCCCATGTTAAAATTTAGTATAAAAGGCCGTGTTTCTCCATATTAAATCGCCTGGATTACTTCGTGGTAACCGCGGTCCAGACGCAGTTGATTGTGAGTGGAGCCATTTATCAAGAAGAAATAATATTCAGACGCAGTTGATGTGATTGAATATTATTACTGATCACTTTAAAGCACAATTCGTTGTGTGGAGAAGTAGAGTAGTTGTTATAGAGCTTTAAAACACGACTAAGAGTGTCGAGAAGTGATAGGAGGCCCTACGACTTTAAAATACAGTCGCATTGATTGTGACGAGAAGTTGTAGAACTGGAAGGGATCCCATTGTGTAAAGACCTGTGTTTTAAAACAGGCAGTGTTACAGAGGTGTCGGGGGTGGGTTGTGCTGGGGAACCCAGTGGATAGGGCGCCCCAGCGCTATTAGTAGGGGTGTCGTATTTTTGTGACGAGCGGCCAACTTCTGGACGGTGACTTACTAGCCGTTGCTGGTCGGAGGAGAGCGCCAATCTGAGCACTATACAGACACGACAGCATTTTGCTGTAAGATTTGGCAGGGTGGGACATCAAAAAGCACCCCTTATAGAGTGATATATATATATATATGTAGTCATATATATATATATATATATATATATATATATATATATATATATATATATATATATTTATATTTATATTTATATATATATTTATATATATATATATATATGACTACATATATATATATATATGTAGTTATTGCGGGCGTATAATTTAGAGCGAGCGGTACTTTCTTCAAATAAAGCGTTAGGGTAGGAAGAAAGAAGTACATAGTTGCCCAATAGGCGGGTTTTGGTCCCGATATTGGATGACCAAGGATTCAAAGAGTTGCAGGCGGGCTTTGTCTCTCTAATATAGGTTTTATAGGTCTTTCTTCCTGGTTTGGTGTTCGTGGAATTGTTCTTGATTGGTTTTCCTCCTATCTGACGGATCGTTCCTTTAGTGTGAAAGTGATGGAGTACATCTCTTCGCCTTCTCACTTAAAGTATGGTGTGCCTCAAGGCTCCGTTCTTGGTCCTATCCTCGTTAACCTCTATACAACACCCGTAAGCACTCTAATCTCTTCTCATTCTCTTGATCATGAACTATATGCTGGTGACACTCAAATGTAAACTTGTTTCACCCCTAACTCCTATTCTAATGCTGAAACCCTCCTGCAACAAAGTTTTCAGTCTATATCCTCTTGGATGTCTGCTAATTTCTTGGCACTTAATCCATCTAAGACTGAACTCTTGTTGGTCGGGACACCTCAACAGCTTCTAAAGCTGAATGGGAAAACTCCTTCGTTATCTTCGGGTATTAAAATATCACCTGTTTCTTCTGTGAGAAATCTCGGTGTTATCCTTGATAAACACCTAACCTTCCACGAACACATAACTAAAGCTTCACAAGCATGTTTCTTCCATATCAGTGATCTTCGTCGAATACGTCCATATTTGTCACGTGAGACAGCTGCTACAATTGGTGCTGCTCTTGTGCAATCGAAGTTGGACTACTGCAATTCCCTGTTTTTAAATCTCCCTGGCTGTGAGATTGATCGGTTGCAGTTTGTTCAGAATTCTCTTGCGCGAGCATTTTTTTGTAGTTCCAAGTACTCACATGTTACGCCTATTTTGAAGTCTGCACTGGCTAAAGATTAAAGAGCGTATCATTTACAAAACAGCTTCGTTAGCCTATAAGTCCATCACCATCCCTGGACAAACTTGTATGTCTCACTTGGCTAAAGTGATGCAGCCTGCTACTACTCGGTTTTATAAGTTAATTACTCTTGTGAGATCTAGCTTACCTTCACGCTCTAAGCTTTCTAATCGTGCTTTCCAGCATGCTGCACCTCAGATCTGGAATTCTCTTCCATCCAATCTTCGGAAATCTTCATTTGAATCACATCAGCCTTTGCTTTCCTATTAGCAGTTCCATAAGCAGTTGAAGACCTATCTTTTCCATCTCTCTTTTTCATCCAGTGTCCATGAGCAGCGACATGCGCCTAAACCACCTTTTCTTTAACTCCCTTTACTTTGGACTGAATTTCTGGATTTTGGAATTTGCACCGTTTTTGGACCTTCTTTTTTGCTCCCCGGCTTGATTTTGTCTCAATAGTGCTCGATTTTGTCATTGATGACTGTAGCACTCTAATTGTTGTTATGTTATGTTATGTTATATTGAATTAGGACTCCAAGAGTTGCAGGCGGGTTTTGTCTCGCAATAGAGGTAAACTAAACCTCGTCAAATATAAAATTGGTTTAGATAGAAAACAAATAGGGAAGAATACTATCACTTACTTAGTAGCCTTTACAAGTGTGGTCTCAGACCACGCTCCACACTCATTAACAGTAGGGTTAGGTTAGACTTGTATTTATCGTTTGACAAATTCCAATCACCATATTGAATTTTCCAATCATTACTAATTAACTAATCAAATAAATTCTACGTCTTTACACTTTACAACAAATTAGGGGAGATGGTCGAACAAAACACAGATAATAAGCCAGTGTCCCAAGCCTCTTCGATGTCGAACGCGGGACTTACCCCCGATTCAGGCCGTGACGACCTGGCACTAGCCCTGAATACCCACGAACCCACCAATAGGGCAGAGGAAATAGCCCTAGCACAGGCGGGAGACAAAAACATTCCCACCTTTAGTCGTGACGATCTCGGCGCAGTAGTAGAAAGCGGACATTCACAAATGGCCGAGTTCCTAGGCCTTTCAATAACCAGGAACACACAAGCCACTGACCTAAATATCCAAAGGTCATACTACCACAGCGCGCTGGAGGTCCCCATTAGCTCAGTGGGTGGATGGGGAGGCCCTAACCAACAAAAACATTTAATGTTGGAGGGAGCTGAGCAATACCGGCGTCCAAGACCAAGCTATGACCCCAAAGATATGGGAAGTGTGCACGCACAAGCTGAGCGTTTCGCGACAGATTTAATGCAGTCTGCTTCAGCAGTTCTTTTAAGCCGATTGATGACCTCGAGGAGCCGGGCGGCGATACAGCACGTATTGCTTGAATCGTTTTTATCAAACCTCAGGTTCTTTACACCGGGGTAAATAAAAAATAAAATAATAAAAAATAGTAATAATAATACTAAAAATAAAGGTTTAACGGTTTTTTCCTCATACAAGGATGATATCAGGGACGTCAAGGGTGAAGACCTTTGTAACGGATTCAACAAATTGGTCCAAAGAAAGCTTATACTGAATGCTATATAGCATGCTACGAATGTGTGCTTTCTACTATATGTGCTTTTTACTTGCTATTAGGCACAACACTGTTGCTAGACAGTATAAAAGTGTTTATTCTATAAGCAACATTCTCTACTACGTTTATTAAACTGCAGACATGTTAATAACAGGTCCATGAACCTAATTCAATTGTCTCTAGCTCCTGATTTCCTCTTCGATCCTATATAGGCTATTCATGAATGAATCACATCATCTATTATCATTCTTAGTCGTCTTATTCAATTTATTTCTTCTTCCTTTTTATTTATTGTTTACCTACAGCATTGTCTCCCATGTCTAGCATACTGCACACTTGGGGAACCACAGATTTGTGAGAGTGAATTACATGTATCAATCTGGTTCCGTTTACTTAAGACAATATCATGCAGGCTGCATACATTACATAGGCTATAGAGCAGCAGAATTATAATAGAAAGAAGGACATTAACATGCAATATAGTAACTACTAATACTATTTTAACCTAATTACAGCCATCTAATACGTCAATCTCTTTATTGTTCTGTCAAAACAGATCTAAGGCACATAGGCCTACATTGCTATTCATACATTTATGCCCGGTAACACTCTTAGCAATGTTCAATTCACAATCCAAAAATTGCTCCTGTTACAACGTAATGTACCTAAGATTGTATGCGGAAGACGCTAGTAAAGGCGAATACAGATCCAGCGAGTCATTTGCTAACAAATAAATGACATGGCCAGTATTTCAGTAGTACAAAGAATTTACTTTCACTAATATTGATACTAAACTGTGATATCTTCTTCTGCTTCATGGCCTATGTCGCACTTGCTCAACCAGTCTTTAGACATCACTTGACTATTGATTGTGTTGCGAATTGCTGTTGAAACGATTTTGGCCGAGATCATTTAAATTAACAGTGAAATTTGACCGATTGGTACATGTATGTTCTATTCTGCCCACAATATTCATGTTTGTGAAGTGAACAATTTCGACTGAGCACGACCTGAGTTATGTACGTTGAACTTAACTGACCTGGGCTTTGAGCCCAGACCACTTCCATCGGAGATGGACACTCTAACCCTTACACCATATCTCAACGTGCCCCCTCCTACTAAGGTACGTGTATAACATTGCATCACAGAAATCCAATGCCTGGAGGTACCCATCATAGAGATAAAATCTCACACACAAAACGACTCAAGAAATTATAATAATAAGATTAACGTCAGTTTCCTCACTCGAAAACGATGTCAGTGACGGGCGAGCCCAGAATTTGAACCCCGCACATACTGATCCGCGGTCGAGTATCTTACCAACGTCGCCTCTGGCTCCAGCCAGACACTACAAGATAAACACTACAGGTCTACTACAATAGGCCTATCTTTAAACTTTTTAAAGCAAATACAATTTGTAAAGGAAGTTACTCATAAACTTTATTGCTGTAGGTTTATATGTATAAGTGAATTTCGGTAAGATATTCGACCGCGGATCAGTGGCTCGCTCGTTACTGACATCGCTTTCGAGTGATGAAACTGACGTTAACATTAGCTTTACCAGCTTTGATTATTTTCAAATTATCATAATATATATTTTAGATCAGTATATATTAGATTTTAATTCGAAGCGAACTATATATTCATTTGATTTCGGTTTTGGCTCTGATTTAAGGTTTAAATAAAGCTCATATATCTCACGTGTGTAAAGAATTTAATATTGCAAAGTTTAATTTTTAAATATTATCATGATTGTTCATTTCACTAGAATATAAACCGCTGCAAGTGTCGATTTTATTAGCTTTCAATGTAACATTGAATTTGTTCTTTAATATTATGCAGCTGTTGAACTCTTTGAGAAAATTAGGTGCAGTACTTGCATGTTCAACCAGAAATATTGAATTCTCTGACGTGTAATGGTTTGTATCCCACGAGACTAACGTAAAGCGCTTGACTCCTCATCACGATTCCTCATTAAATCATTTCAATGCTGCTGGTAATTGGTATTGTTGTTCTCTAGTAGGCCTATAGATGTAGGCCTATATTAATTACTGTCCTCCGGGTTAAAGCAATTTGCAACTGACTGAGCATTCTAACTTCATATTGCAGAGCCATTTTCACTCTGCTGTTTTGTAGATTGTACAAGTATTTTTCTCTATTTTACACTTGATTCTTCATCTAAAATTTACTCTAAACAGTTTTTCAGAGACCCTTTGTTATATCTGAGATTTTCTATTGCCCATATGTCTAAGCAGTCATTTACTGTTGTGAATTAACAAGGGCTACTGATGGATAAAGAATCAATTGCGTATCGCTCGAATACTTATGACTCAATCAGTGAAGAAAGAAATAATGAGACGTCTGGTGTCATACATTATAAGACAATTTCAGTTCCAGGTGAGGCCTAATTCTGAGCAATATACCTGTTAACCCGCAGCTGATAGTTGATACTGCTATATATAACTGTAACTCTATTTCAGTTGCTAAATTAATACATCGCCATTTATACCTTACAATATCAAATTCTTAGAATATATTTTAATTTGTTTTTATTAATATTGATCAATGGACAATTAATTTTTAACCTGTTATACTTGATAATATTAGGAAAATAATATTTTAAGCATTAAAAAATTAAAAATTAATTTTACAATTTAAAAAACAGCGCTAATTGTTTAGTTTAATAAAACATCAACATAGGTTCAAGGACATTAGGCCCGATTTGGTAAATATATACATGTAATACACAAGAGACCGAAACAGACATACATAAAACATAATTTGTGATTTTATATAATGGAACGACTATTACAAATATGTAGAGAATAAATAAATAAAATATAATCATATACATCCAAATTATAAAATTCATTCACAAAGAATTAACCTCACTGTTCGCTTTATTTGCACATCTGATAAACTGCTAACATTTTATCGAGTTTAAAATAACGTCTATTGATACATCTGAACCAAAAAAGAGTATGAACATCATGCAGTCTAACTGAAAACAAGGATGAAAGATATAACGAAATAAAAGAAATAATAATTATAATTGGAGCTTCAGTGTTTATTTTACCCGCATTGACGATCGATAGTCATCTGTATTATGTTTGCCTGTGCACTGTGCAGGTTGTGCTGTACAAAAGATATCCGTAGCTAAATCTCGTAGACACTCTAAAAAGGATTGAAAATAATCTGCCCAGAACCTGTAAAGCAGTCTCGAAGATCGGTCACCGACCATGGCAGTGCAATATAAATTATCGGAGGTAATTATTAATTATTGTTATATAATTTACATCATAAACGAAATCTTAAATTTGTATGTTTCATAATATACAGTATACTGCTGAAATGTAACTTCTTAATCATATTTATAATAGAATAAATTATAGTTTCAATATAGTAGATATTTTAAATTCATAACGTAACCGTCAACAACCTCTGCACTAAGCCAGTGGTTCAAAGATGGCTTCAACTTTCACAAGTAGCGATTAATTTAAAACGGCATTTACTGCTTATGCTATCTAATACAGCTGTGAAGTGATAGCCCTTAAAAATTTACACGCTTATAACACTCTAAAATCTCCTTTACCATGGGCAGTTATGCCCATATATAGAAATTAGACCTTTAACTGTACATAAAGTACTGCTAGTTGATACAAGACTGTTTGTGAAGGCTGAAGCATAAAGTCACTTCTGAATCATATTATGAATCATGATGTAGATACCTGAATGCATAGGCCCTACATGTATGTCTAATGTAATGTATATATTTTATAATAAGCATATAAAGTTTATCTGTATAACAAAATTTACTTGGATGTATTTCTTACAGTATATCACACTTTAAAAATTGAGGTAATACTTAATTATACAGTGGGTTAGGTTATAAATTAAAGAGAACGTTATGAAATTAGTTTTCTGAAATGTGTAACTCTTTCTACGCCTCCGCTATTGTACACTGGGAGCTATTGCTATTGGTATCGGATAGAGAGGGTGTCTTTGATTGTCTGCCCTCTAATCTCTCTGACTGACTGTGTCCATCTGTGCTGTTAGTATCGCTATCACTCTGAATGGCTGCCTCCTGCAGCCTCAGTAGTATGTCCATCTGCACACAGCATCATATCAGCATCATATGAGCATCACCATCAGCATTATACAACCATTATTGGTATTTAGGCCTAAGGTTCTATTTCTTTAGAGAAAAAATTTAAATTTCTTTAATTGTTTTGTTTTTTATTCCGTATAGTTACACACATGACATACCGCATGTGCTATATTGTATCCTTTCTTAGTTGCTATTTTGTAGTTTTCGTTAAAGATTAAATGTTTTATTTCAAACTATTAGGCCTATTAGTAACATGTGCAGCCGATGTTAACGTCAGTTTCATCTGTCGAAAGCGATATCAGTGAAGGGCGAGCACATGATTTGAACGCACACATGTCATACTGATCCGAGGTCGAATTTGCAGCTTAGTATAATTTCCGCTTTGAATTAAAATGGATATTTTCAGATACGGTCCGGCTGAGATGGACAGTGACGGCACCTTGTCTATCAGTCAGCATGCTGTCCACTTGGTCACCCGACCACTATATAAAATATAATTTTGAAGTTTTTAATACTATTTAAATATTCATTAAAATTACATTAACTGAAATGATAATATCTTATGTTTAAAGGGTAAAGCGCAAGTTAACATCAGTTTCCAGCTCGATAGCATACTAGTGTCGGGAAGGGCAGTGGATTTAATCCTACACCTAATGATTCCTGTCGAACAAAATGCTAACAAGTCACCGGCTCAGCGAACCGTATATTAATCACAATTATTAGTAGTATTACCTTTATATTTTTATTAGCCGTCATCTGCCCTTAAATCCCAGTTTAACTAGGGTCAGGATATGAATAGACCTCCTCCACTCCTCTCTGTCCCACATCATATCGTCAGTCAATCATATAACTGAAAAGCTCCCGATACTTATAGTTATGATCAAAATAGTTGTTATTCTTAAAACTCTAGTAAAAATTCGGAGTAAAAACAAAACTGGGATTTAATGGAAGAAGAAGAAGATGATGATGTTGATGTTGATGATGATGTTGTTGTTGATGATGATGATGATGATGATGATGATGAAGTAAGAACGAAACTAGTCGTACCAGAGTGGTATCGCTTTCAGCAGGCTTATTGCTCGCGCAGGCACCAGATGTCGCATCGTCAGAGCCCGAAGGTTCCCTCACTGGCGAGGCTGAATCATAACCCACGTCTTCAGGTCGTAACCTGAGCAGGGACGGTTTGGAACTCTGTTTGGTCCATGGGTAGCTAGCTACAATCCAGTCCGCCAAATCTTCCCAGGGGGCTCTGCAGCCGTAAGCCTGAGACAAATAGAAATAAGCAGAGGTCAACGTGAGGTTCTAGTTACGCAGTTCTTCAGATTTAACTACTTAATATCTTCTATCTAATTATTGCATCTTAATTACTATTCATCAATTAAGTTGTCCATAATTCCATAATGTAGTGTAGTATTTGAGCTGTACAATTACACATTAACATATAAATATTAAGGCATCCATTAATTGCTGAGTTACACATAAAAGCAGTCGTCTATTCTTTAGTTAAATACTGACTACCTAATAACTTCCATCTAATTATTGCATCTTAATTACTATTCATCAATTCCTTAGTAAAGCATAGAAAAGATTAAATTGTGGAGTTAAACATTTACTCATAAATTCCTTAACCATGCTGTGATTAACTATTATCAAGCTTTTCAGTTCATAATAACAATAATAACAAAAATTAGAGTGCTACAGTCATCAATGACAACAGCGAGCACTATTGAGACAAAATCAAGCCGGCGAGCAAAATGAAGGTCCAAAAACGGTTCAAATTCCAAAATCCAGATAATCAGTCCAAAGTTATGCATCTAGTCATTAATAGTAGAGATTGGAAAAAATTAGTTTAAAAGTTCTCAACAACATGACTACCTGCTTTTTCAGTTACAATTTACTTTGTTTAGTTACATATTCTAGTACTCTAAAGTTGATCGTGAGGCTACTAAATGCTTCTTGTGTAGAAAGATACCGTTGTCTTGCCATCATTGTTAGTGACATGCATTGATTTTATTGACTCAAATCTCGCATACTATAACAAAAGCATACAATAAACCATATAGTAGTTTAAGAAGCTGTTAGTTACTTTCACGCAAGAGATTTATGTGTGTGTCCTTAGAATTTATTGCGCGATTTTTACATGATTTTAAAAACGTTTTTTAAGGTTAGTTAAGAATGGTATAAGTGCTTTTTAAAGTTAAAGTTACAAAAATTTTTAACAGCTTTTTAAAATAAAAAGTTTAAATGGTCTTCTAATGTCAATCTCTAGTCTTTAATTTATTGTTCGGTTAAGCACGACATTAGTAGTCAAGTTAGATTTTAGTAACGACCATTAAAGTTATTACATTTTTATTACCATTAAGATCACACCAAATTACTGCAAGGGATAACATACCAAGTTTTATAAGCGCATGAACACTTCTAACCTGAATGCCCTCTCTTACAGCCTCCAGCAGGTAGGGCACGATGGAATAATTCCAGAGGTCATTGAACCAAACCTGAGCACGCGCCGCATCCATAGGACATGAGAGAAAGAGTCTCGGACCTGAAGCACAGTTGAAAATGCAATACTTGAAGGCTAGTAGTTAGATTTTATTCAATAGCGCCACAGCTACTCTATTATAACAATCCTGATTGCTGGTAAAATAAGCTGTAAAGCTAAGGTTAACGTCACTCGAAAGCGATGTCAGTGACGGGCGAGCCCAGGATTTGAACCCAGCACATGCTGATCCGCGGTCGAGTGCCTTACCGACTTCGCCAATGATTGAATTATAATCAGTTA
Organism: Enchytraeus crypticus; assembly: GCA_905160935.1. Taxonomy (NCBI): domain Eukaryota; kingdom Metazoa; phylum Annelida; class Clitellata; order Enchytraeida; family Enchytraeidae; genus Enchytraeus; species Enchytraeus crypticus. The sequence continues at coordinate 2,061,919 of CAJHZI010000382.1, read as the reverse complement.
TTATATGAAAGATATGAAAGAATACAATTTCGTCTGGTTACCCTAGGCAGTACTCTCTCTTAGTGCACTGCCTACTGGCAGGTCCATGGTACATAACGCCTCCACTCTTCTCTGTCTTCCGCCTTCCTCTTCATTTCCACATATGAGTGGGTCTTTAAATCATCTAACATACCTAATCTCGGCCTGCCCCTGCCTCTTTTTCCTTCCATTCTACCTTCTATAACCTCTTTTAATAGACCTTCCCCCCTTAGAATGTGTCCTATCCATCTCTTCTTCCTATTTCTTAATACATTTATCAACTGTCTATCTGTGCCAACTCTCTCCAGGACTTCCTCATTTGTAACCTTTTGAGTCCAGCTAATCCTCTCCATTCTTCTCCAAATCCACATTTCCAATGCCTCCAGTTTCTTAATATCTTCCTTTCTTAAGGTCCATGTTTCACATCCATACAATAGCATGGTCCAAACCAAAGTTTTCACTATCTTTATCTTTGTGTCTTTCTTTAGACTTTATGTTAATAGTTCTTTTCTACTACCAAAGGCCGCTTTTGCTTGTGCAATCCTACTGCATATTTCTGTCTCACATTTCCTATCATCGGTTATAGTATGACCCAAATATTTGAAACTCCTTAACTGTTCCAATTTTGTACCATTTATTGTGATATTAACTTCACCTTTATTATTGGACACTCTCATAACCTTGGTCTTTTTATATTAATCTTCATGCCATGTCTGAGGGCCGTATCATTCAGCCTATCCATTATCTTCTGCAATCCAATCTCGCTGCCCGCTACCAATCCTTGGTCATCTTCAAATCGTAAATCTTGTAACAAATTCCCTCCTACTTTTATTCCTTCTTCCAAGTCTTCCATGGCTTCCTCCATCATTGCCTCAGCATAAATGTTAAACAGCAGCGGCGAAATGCTACAACCTTGTCTTACTCCACGTCCTATTTCACCTTCGTCTGAGTATTCTTGTTGAATTTTGATTACTGCTCTTTGATTCATGTACAAGTTCAAAATTAGTATTCTATCTTTCCAGTCAATTCCTATTCTTTTTAAGATATTCATCATCGTTATCCAATCAATCCTTTCAAAGGCCTTCTCGAAGTCTACAAAGCATACAAAAACATCATTTCCATATTCTTCTTTCCATAGCTTCTTTCGCAAAGAACCCGCATTACTCCTATTGCTTCTCTTGTGTCGCATCCTTTCCTAAAACCAAATTGTGTCTTGCTCAGTATCATCTCTGCTTTCGATTGAATGCGATTATTTACTATCTTTAATAAGATCTTCGATGCATGAGGTATTAAGCTAATTGTTCTGTAATCCGAACACTCCACAGCATTGGCTTTTTTGGGAATTGGAATCATCACTGACTTGGTAAAGTCGTCTGGCCAAATACCTGTACTGTACACTTCCATACATACTTCCATTAACCTTTTGAGAGTTTTTCTTTTAAACATTTTCAAGAATTCTGCTGGGATTTCATCTATTCCGGCTGCCTTTCCCTTCTTCATACTGTTAATTGCAGAATAAATTTCCTCCTTCATGAAATCGGGGCCCCATAAAACGTCTTCTATGATATTTTCTTCTTCTATTTTAAAATCCTCTTGAACTAGTTTCCCAGTCTTATTATACAATTCCGCTATATATTCTCTCCGTCTTTCTTTTACTTCTTCCATCTCTGTCTTCAATTCCCCATCTTTACCCATTATACTAATGTTCTTCGCATCTCCTTTCTTTTTCTTATCGGTTCTTGTTAATATCCTGTCTTCCTGGTATAATACATCCGACCTCCCTCTTCTATCATATTCTGCTAAATCATCACACTTTTCACTCCAACAATGATCTTTTGCTTTGTCTGTAATTCTTCTAAGTTCACTGTTGAAGCTTCTATATTTACTTCGGCTATGGCTGGTGTCAATACTTTTCCATTTCCTCCTTTCATCCATTTTGTCTAGCATCTCGCTTTTGATCCAATGTTTTTTTTAGCTGTATTTGCTTTAAGAAAGCCATAAACTTCTTTTGCACATATTTTAATAGCTTCCTTTAGCTGACACCATATTTCATTTACCCCTGTTCTTTCGTAGTCCTTCATTTCCTTAACTTTTCTTTCCACTGCTTCCTAAAACTGACTTCTTTTCTCGTTCAATGCTTTCAAATTCCATCTCTTACTGCTTTTCTTCTTAAGTATTTTCTTCAGCTGAAGCCCTACTTTTGCCATTACTAGATTGTGGTCTGAATTAATGTCGGCACCTGGATAAGCCCTTGAATTCTTCACACTATTCCTGTACCGTTGCTTTATCAGAATATAATCTATCTGGTATCTTCCCTCGTTTCCGGTGCTTCCTGGTTTCTTCCATGTGTAACGCATTCTCTTCTCATGTTTGAACCAAGTGTTGGACACCACTAATCTCATTCTATTGCAAAAGTCAACCAATTTCTGTCCTCTCTCATTTCTTTTTCCTAGACTATATTCCCTAACTGCATTTCCATCTCCCCCTTCACCCATCACCGCGTTCCAATCCCCCATAACTATCACTTGATCTGTGGCTTTTTCTCCTTTAATCATTCCTTCTATTTTTTCGTACATCGCTTCAATTTCCTCATCCTCTGAGGCTGATGTAGACATGTAGATTTGGATAAACACCAAATCTACTGGATCTGCTTTGATCCGCACTAACATCAATCTGTCACTGCACTGAAGAATCTTTGTTACTCGTTCACTTAAATTTCAGTACTATAGCTTGCTAATTCGCCTTTAAGCAAGTATTTAATTCCATGCCTTGTTATTTTATCATTGTATATTGCTAACATATTCTTTGATATTTAGAAGTAGGAATGCTGAAAGAGAATCACAGGAAAAATCGGAAGAATTTGAGAATTTGAAGGGCAAATAGATTAATCTGGGATTCTAGGGAAGAAGTTGATGATGATGAAATTAAAATGCTCTAGTATTGCTTTATTTTGTATATATTATATTATGTCTAGTTTGTGTTACCTTTTTTTTTTTTTTTTTAAGCTTGTTGATTTGTCATATTGCTTAAAAACTTCACTAAAGGCTTGATCTTGTCATAGATAGCAGTACCTATATAAGTAAACCTCCATTCCATTTAAATAAACGGACATTCACTGGACTGGTTACACGGAAAATGGAATAAATTGCCTATCGGTTTAAACATGTGGTACTAAAAAGTGATAGATATCAACATATTGGATCATTTCACCATAATGCTTGTTTTTTACTTGTATTCGGACGTTAAACTAAATTCTACAGTTTTCCATCGGCATTGAATGCACCAAAAAAGTGAACCTCTACATATCGATTTCTATCAAACTACGAAAAGCTACAATGAAAATATCCACTCAGCATGTGGAAAAATATACTAAATACCAAAGAAGTAAAATACAGAGTTAGTAGGTAGCTGCATAATTATAATCTTACCTATGGTGATATCACAGGAGCTGTGAACCTCGAGGAATTTGTTGATGTGCTGCCAGACCTTGGGCAACCAATCGATAACTTTAGTGAGCTCACTATCTATTGGACTATTTACTTCTACTGGAATCAATTGTCGTCTAAGATATCGACCCAGAAATGTTCGTACTGGCTCAATGTGATTGGCATACAGTACCCACCGGAAGTTGTGATGTAGCTGGAGATCAGTGCTGGAACACGTTGCTTGATTCATCGTACCTATTATATACGGACTATTCTGATAGTGCGCGTCTAGATATCCGCTGAATACGTCACTCATGGAACTTATATGATGCAAGTTATCCAGTATGATTACGTATGGGAGTTTCTCCTTCCTATTTTCGCACTTGGCGGCCATGTTGGAGAGGTACTGGCGCAGTTCTTTGCTGGACTGACTGTCGACACGGAAGATGGCGATAGATTCAGGGGTCACTTCAAGTTGTGATCTAATAAAAATAAAACGACCGGGCAAACTAATAGTAGTTTCTGAAAACCTAACCCGTTATATAATGTAATTCATTTTATAATATTTTCTAAATATTAATCTAATTATTTTTATTTTTGAATAGAAAAGGAACATTAATATAATATTATGTCGCTTCGGTATATACTTCGGATTAGCGTAACATTTTATGAAGCATTAGGCCTAAGCTTTAAAGTATTAAAAGCTAAATAATAGTATTTGTACTATAAAATTGCATACAGTTAGCAAAGATGTTAATTAAAAATTTTAAAATATAACAACTGAAAATGCACTTATTTTTGCAATAAGAATCTATGCCTAGACTTAATGTTTGCTGATCTGTTCATAAAGTGCTCGATAACGTGTTCGTCAATGTGCATAAGGCAATCTGTCAATAGAAATTTAAATCTTGGATAACTTGATTTGCTACTCACAGAATACTTCGATGGGAATTATAATTGAAATATCTCTATAAAACCTAAAATATTAATGACCTAAAATCTCTCAATGTAGGTTGCACCATTGGTGCACAATTTGTTGGTATGATCTTATACGCTGATAATTTGCTTCTTATTTCTCAACGGTGCACGGTTTGATGCTAGATCAATGTTCAATTTCGTTTGATAATTTACTATTAGAATTCAATATAGATAAATCTATGTGTGCTGCGATTGGGTTAGGGTCCGGCTGTGAAATTTCTCCAATGCCTCTAATGAAAAAACCATTAAAATGGGTAAAAAGTTTTAAATACTTAGGTATTACTTTTATAGCAAGTAAAAATCTAGTGGTTGATATCAATTTGATTATTATGAAATTTCACTCTAGTTGAAATAATATATTGAGTAAATCAGCTTATTTAACTGAGCTGACAAGATTGCATCTTTTACAGTCCTACTGCTTGTCCATTTTAACCTATGCCACTGTTAGTATTTTACTTAGCAACGATCAAATTCATGATTTAAATGTTGCCTGGAACAGTGTTTATAGAAAGCTATTTAACTATCATTTTACCTTGCCGCTAAAATAATTCATACCAATCCAAGCTACACAGCTACACAACATTCCTAAAGAACTATAATCCTGTTTCTTTTTTTCTTACTCCAATCTCCAAAAGCGAAACTATTAACATAATTAATTCAATGAATAATACAACTTCAACTGGTTCTGACAATGTTAGCTCAAAAATTTTGAAACTTTCCTCTGAAATCATATCTTCGCCGTTAAGTCACATAATAAATCTTTCATTTAGCACAGGTCAATTCCCAGTCAATTTTAAAATCGCAAAAGTCATCCCAATACACAAAAATGGAAATCCTGATAAAAAAGAAAATTACAGACCAATTTCCCTTTTGAGCAATTTGAGTAAGGTTTTCGAAAAAATTATGTACAAGAAACTAATTGGTTTTCTAGATAAAAATGGAATTTTGTATGAAAATCAATTTTGATTTAGACCGGGTCATGCAACAATCGATGCACTCTATAGTTATGTCAATATGATACGTATGGAAAAGGCTAATAAGAACTTAGTTATGGGGTTATTCTTTGATTTAACAAAAGCATTCGACACAGTCGATCACAATATTTTACTCGATAAACTTTGGCATTATGGGATACGCGGTATTACTCATACTTGGTTTAAATCATATCTTTCAGACCGTTGCCAATATGTTGTCGTTGATAATGTTAAATCTACTGTTTTACCGATGAAAATTGGTGTACCTCAAGGATCAATCTTGGGTCCTATATTATTTTTAATATATATTAATGATATTCAAAATGCCTCTATTGAAAAATGTCTCAAATTATTTGCAGATGATTCAAATACTTTTGTTAATGCCAATAATCTAACAGACCTCTACAAAAGGCTAACATTGAATGTATGCGAATTAGCGAATGGAGTAAGGCTAATAAACTAACTATTAACTGCTCCAAATCTGTCCACATGCACTTCTACCCATCCCAATGTAATGAGGATTATATACTAGCTAATAACCTTGCTGTTACTGTTAATGGAAATGCTCTGTCAAGAGTTAAACTGGTTAGGTTTCTTGGTGTAAATATTGATGATAATTTAACTTTTAGTGAACATATTAAATGTATAACCTCTAAAATCAATAGCATCTGTAGTATGTTATACAGACGCAGAGAGCTATTGAGTGCAATATGTCGTAAAAATGTATATTTTTCTTTGGTGTTCAGTAGAATTTCATACGGCCTTATAATCTATGGAAATAATTCGGAAAAACCACTCTGCATGTAGCGAATAATAGAGCCCTTAGGATTCTCCAGTTTCAAGACAGAAGGTATAAAACCAAGCTCCTTTATGAGAACTACAGTACCTTGCCGATACATCTGTTGTATAAGTTTATGACTGCCAATATGATTTAAGTGCTTATATCACGAAGGATTCATGTCTAAAGTTATAAAAGATATGTTTATATCTAATCTTTTAAATAGCGGCTATCAGACTAGGCTTTCGGTATCCAATTATCTTTCTTTACCTGCGAATCGTTCTAACTTCTCATCTAATGTATTTGAAGGATGCTCAATATCGAATGCTATACCTATTGTAATTCGCAACTTACACTCTTTTAATTCTTTTAAGGTGTCATACAGACTTTTCCTTATGGAATCTTGGTAATTATTGAATTACTATTTAAAATCTGATATATATTAGTTAATCGTATCATATATTATTTTGGGTAATATATTTACAATCCTAGTGACATATACGTAATATACTACTGTTGTCATGTTTTAGACAAAACTTTAGTGTTTCTTCGATCTCCTTCTTTCTATGTTTACTGCGGTGGTCAGCTCGATAGGGTACTGAAGTACCCTCTCTGATGGCCGTGGTGAGCAAATTTTAGTTTCTGTTTGTTGCTACATATGTTGATTCTCACTTTTGTCTACTGATTTTTCTGTTTTCACAACTATTTGTTGATGTTTGACGAATTTCTAAATAAGCATATGTACTACTACTACTACTTCTACCATAAATGGGAATCTGTTAAGCCAGTTATGATATGGTTGGGTAAGTTGGATTTTAAGCATATTAGAGTTAAACTTATGTTTAATTTCTTTAGAAGCAGCCTAAATAGATTCAGTATAAATATGATTTTAAAGCATTTTGTAACTAGATATGTCCTGAGGGATCTAGATAAAATGTGTCTTTGCTTTAGATTGCCTATAAATTGTTCGATGGTTCTAGCCAATAGAGTGTCTTATGGTAGAAGTGGGTATTTAATTTACGAAGCTTTAATGCTAGTGCTGGAATTAGGAATTCTAGTTAAGTTTCTTATATTTCATTTTGATTGTTTTATGATCCTATGTTCATGGGAGTATGTGTATGTATATATTTATGCGATGCATATTGATCCTGGCTGTTTTTGACGAATAAAGAAATGAATATATAAAACAAATATGATTTTTACCTGTTACAGAAGATTTTCAAATTTTGTGTGTAAATTTTAATAGCAAAAATCTATCATATTTATAAGCAATAGAGCATTACCGAATCAAGGACACAAATTAATTAATTTTTGTAAATTTTAGTTCAAACCGCAAAACAAATGTCAAATAATCATGCACATAATTATAAATTAAATACATACTAATAGATATGATAAATAGTCATGTAGCGTTTACTTCAAAAGAAATAATGGACTAGATCTATATAAGAGTGGTTTGTGGTTTAATGAGGAGCCTTTCGGCCATCGAGAAGAACACATATGAATGAATACCATCTGGGCAATATTGCAAAACTAGAATATACTAATGAAATATACGAAATACTACATACATTATGGAGTTTGGTTTACAATGTAATGCCCATAAAATAATTTATATTATTGGTGACTAATGTTGCATATTTTAAGATTTTACATTTGGAGACAAAAAGAAATTTTGATATAGGCCTAGTTAAATGTTATCGTTTCGAATGAAATTTCCAAAAGAATATTTTGTAGGTATGAAATCCACAACAGCATACTGCTTGCTTACCTTGCTACCAGACACTCTGCCAGTCTCTGAGCGAGGTAAGTCTTTCCTGTTCCACTGGATCCGCTCAATATAACGCGTCGATGTTCCATCAACAGCTTCAGGTAGCGCTGTATATAGGACTTGGGTATGAGAGTTTCGAAAGCTATCAAATCATCACTCTTTTCGGCATTACCTACAATGTGTAAGACCAGATGACCAGTAATAAGACCAGTATTAGTTGCCTATTAAAGTCTGTAATCCCAAAAGTACCGGTTATATTTATTTTATAATAAATGTAAGACATATGATGAGTAATATAAAGCACTGAAAGTTAATTTTTAGTTTAATAGAAACCTCCTTCTGCTGAAGAATTTATTTCTGCTAAATAAGTGTTACAGGCACAAATAGAAATCTGTAATGTAGCTTAATGATCACATCCAACATAATGCTTGTAATAATTCCTAACCCAAAATTTAATTAATGGAAATGTTTATAACGTGAAGAACTCAAACAAGTATGATTAAGGCTTAAACTTTAAGAGTAATCAAACCTTTTAGATTAATCTTGATGTTAGTTACGTCTCCTACCACATAACCAATGGGCAGTAGTTCAGGCGAAGCAGAACCTAGAGAAAATTAAGATAAATTAGTCAATCAGCTGGTTGACAATTCTAATTAAAACTTCTCTTACCAGATTTAAGGATCAACGGATGCATTATTAACAACTAAGATTTTAAAACATGTTTCAAATACAGATTTTAAGAGAAGATTGCAAATTTAAGAACTAATAGCCATAATTTCTAAGTGCTTGAAGTTATCGGTTAAATACTCGACCGCGGATCAGTATGTGCGGGGTTCAAATCCTGTCTCGCCCGTCACTGAAATCGCTTTCGAGTGAGGAAACTGACATTAACATTAGCTTTTCCAGCTTTTATAAAATATCCGAAATCAATTTTAATTTTAAAATTACATTCAATTTTGAATATTGAATATAGACCTATTTTAGAGGCCCACGTTGAGAGTTCAAATGCAGGTAGTAGTCGCTAAAATGATAAATTAAACTAAATTAATATCAACTGGATCTAATAGGAGAAACAGTGTTAAAAGAAACGTCAGAAATGTGAGTTGACGGTTGACATATGTAAACTGATGACACTGAAATTACTACAGAAGTTCATCTACTACATAACATAACGGCACACTGGGTCAGGAAGCACAGATGCTTGTTTAAGACCCATTTCCTCCTTCCTCTTCATGGTTATTAGTAATCGTTGCCTTTTGATGGCGTATCAATTGCAGCCGGCGCGGATTTAAGAATAACCTTCCATCACCATGGGATTTTTTCCTTCCTAAGCTTTTACCAACACTCGGTCTTCCAAGGTAGTCACCCACAAAGTACTAACCAAAGTACTAAGATACCAATTAAATATTAGTTTTATTTAATTAAACATTGAGCTTTCAAAGCTCATTCTACCGTTAAATTTGTAAGTTACGTGGTTGATAAAAGTTCTACTCTAATAGACACAATTAATACTCTTTCTAAAAAGTTTGCAGCTAAAATCCATTTTCAAGATTATTGCTTGTTTATCATTTAAATTGGTGCCGTACCTCTGGTTCGAATGATTTCTCCCACGACGTAACTGTACACGCTCTGACCATTCAGACCTAAGCTTGTGTTGGGATCAATACGGATCAGATATTCCTGTAAATACAATTGACATTGCATATCAAGAATTAGAGAAAGAGAAGACATGACATATTCGACAATTTAAATCATTTGATGAGATGTAGGGTGTCAAGGTAGGAGTAGAGATAATACTAATTATTACAATATACTCCACAATGACCTTTGTACTTTACTAGCACAGGGCTAGTTTCTTACCCTGCAGGCCTATTGTTCCGTGCCTGGGTCTGTGGCTGGAGTGAACACGAGTGTTGGGACTTAGAGAGTTGGCCGCAAGCGAGGAGCTTTGATTTTATTTTGTTGATAAACTTTAGTTTTCAGTTTTAAGATAAATCTTATTAGACGCTATATTTTTCGCTAGTGACTATTTTATTGCAGTGTACCTTTGTTTTGACTAGGTATCGATCCACATGAGACAGTAAGGTTATATCGGATTGTATGTTAAGAAAGGCCTAGGAAGTGTTAGACTCATTTAGAGGGGAAAGTCCTATGAATAGGTAACCCCTGAGTGGTGTTTATTGTGGTTTATTAGAAACTGCCAGTGAAGATAACAGGACGTTAAACGGCCATAGGGAACTGAGGGTTCTAGAGTCGTGCGTTGCTGATAGTTACTTCGAGAAGGGCCGAAGTTGAGTTGGGTATTTTGAACTCAAGGAAGTTGTGATAGATTTGTGTCATTCCATTAAGAGAGGATTCTAGGGTTTGATGCTGTAGTCATTAGGTATATTCTTATGGAAGAAGTGAGGACGTTGAATAGGAACTAGTTTGCCTTTATGTTCTTGTGAGATAGTATTTGGTGACAAGTGTTGCGATTTCTCTATAACTAAGTACTTCTCAACCTGTTTGTAGTCTGGTATTTAATTAGTAGTATTTTCGGTTCTTTCATTTTAGTTGGTATATTATTAAGTTATTTTCAATTCTATTATTAATATTGGATTATTAGATTTAATTCCGTTATTTTCCATATAAGGACAATTTTCAGTTTCTTGTAATATATTATTTTCTTATATTGTGTTTGAGTAAAATAAAATATAATAGAAGTGAACTAAATACACTTCATTTATAATACATTACCTATGTGTCTGTTATAATTTAACTGTAATTAGAAGTTACAAATGGAAAGTAGTTATCTACTATTATTGATCATTAACTTTAAGTTTAGAGTTTTAGAATTTATGAACCTGGTCCAGGCTAGGGTTCACCCTTAGAACCCTTCCCTGTCATAGGGCCTGCATGATTTGATTATATATACATGTAGAAATGAAGAGGAAAAGAGAGGATGAGATTGCGATCAAGTTATAACCTAAGGATTTGCAGTTAGGTTGTTTTCTTGAGGAAAGGTATATAGAAAGAACTGTATACTAAAAATCTCTAGCATTATCCATGACCCTGAATTTCATATGCTATCGCTAACATTTACTAGTTCAGTGCTACAAAATAATAAAATTAACCTGAAATACTCGACGAATCATGGAGTCCAAGGCATCCCATGTTGTGCTGCTGCCCACGTTTACACTGCCAATTACTACAGACGTCTCCCGTTCCTGAAATAGAAAACCCACATGCTGATTGGCTGAAATTCTACATTAGAAAAATACTGATTAGATTAAACACTTCATAAGAAGTTGTCAATTATATAAGCAGCTTACAAGCCAACTTAAAAAACAATTGTTTTCAATGATTAGCAACGCAATACAGAGGTATAATCTAACTAACCTGAATTTGCTTAGAAAAGTTAGTTTCTGGAGAGAAGGCCACTGATACGGTAAGTTTCTTTAAGTCTGTATTGCATCGTTCCATCGACTTCGACAATATTTCTGCAATGGACCATAGACTTTAATATTTTAGTGTTGCAAGCCAAAGTAATTCAAACAGAAATGCAAGCTTAACTCTTGAAAATTTAAATTCTATTAGGCTTATATATATATATATATATATATATATATATATATATATATATATATATATATATATATATATACACTGTGGATTTTATAACTGATACCCCAAATTGTTTTAACAATAAAGTCGTAAAAAGTTGACCGATGTTCATGAAATTTACAACACTTGACCAGCATACAATTCTACAAAACATAGAGAAATTTCGTTTGAATATTTTTAATAGCGTGAAAGTTATAGTTTCGCGAATATGAGTGGGGTTAGATAAAAATTTTCCAATACAGGATTACGGGCGTGTTATTTTTAGCGTAGATTATCTATAAAAAATACTAGCTAACACGCAATATAAAATTTCTGCTATTGCTATTTTGAAGAGCAATCATTTCTTTTTAAAACGACGTAAAATACGTGCTGATATGTTCTTAATTGACAAAGTTATTGAACTTGTAATGCATGCATTGCATGTCTGGGTACAACTGCTATCACCGCAGCCACAGCAGCGGCGTCCTCTTCTTCGTTTATTCTCTTCATGCAATGCATTCATAAAAAGTTCGATAACTTTGTCAATTAAGAACATATCAACACGTATTTTACGTTGTTTTGAAAAGAAATGATTGCTCTTCAAAATAGCAATAGCAGAAATTTTATATTGCGTGTTAGTATTTTTATAGAGATAATCTACGCTAAATGTAACGCGCCCTTAATCCTGTATTGAAAATTTCTTATCTGACCCCACTCATATTCGCGAAACTATAACTTTCACGTTATTAAAGATATTCAAACGAAATTCTTTTGTTTTGTAGAATTGGATGCTGGTCAAGTGCTGTAAATTTCATGGACATCGGTTAACTTCTTACGACTTTGTTAAAACAATTTGGTGTATCAGTTATAAAAAACACAGTATATATATATATATATATATATATATATACGACTATGTATGGAATCCATTAATCATTTACTACACTGTACATCTAATGTCCAACAATGACGTCAAATCTTGCAATTATTGAACTTAATGTATGAAGTGAAGTCTAATGTAATATGCAATAAAGACTTTCTGGAGACATGTCAAAAGCTGCCGGCTTTAAAAAGCAAAACTGATTCCAACGATTTCAACCACAAAGGAACTCAATTTCTGACACGAGCAGGAGCTACGCTCTTCCTTATGCCAACCTTTCTGTGATGCACTGCACCATAGCAGGGTCTAGACTCTAATTCTTAAGTGGTAGTTTCTAATTTGTTTGATAGTTGATACATGGTCTATTTTCCAAGAAAAGTGATTCGAAATAAGAAAAACATGTTTATGTTTTCTTCATGCACAATTAAAATGTTATATTTTTAACAGGAAAATCGGATTTTTGAAGTGGCTTCCTTTTTTGTTTTTACTTGTGTTGTTTGGTTGTATTCTATGAAGTAGGAGCACGCGTAAATTTCGGTTACATGATTACTAAATAATTGAACCTAGCATGAAAAAGCCACAGTATATATTCTACACATGCATATATAATATACATATACATACAGCCTATATATATATATATATATATATATATATATATATATATATATATATATGCATATATGTACATGCATATACATGTAAGTATATATATATATACTATTATATATATATATATATATATATATATATATATATATATACAGACTGGGGCAAAAAATTATAATCCATTAGCGAAATCTCAATAACTTCAAGAAAACTCAAGATATCTTTACTAAATTTTCAGAGCTTCTAAGGGAGGAATTTCTACGTATATTCTGCAAATCTGGTGAAAATATTTTCAGTAGTTATGAAATTACAGCATTTATACGAGAAAAGTGCAAAAATCAAATTCAACAAGGCTTTCGAAATGTCAGTCGTTCCTTTTTTAGGAAAATAACGACACTGAAAAGGGCCGTTTACTTAAGTGGTGGAGTATAAGCCTGCACTTCCTTGTTGGCTGCTTCAATAAAAGATGCTTAAAAGACGTTCTTCTGTTAAAATTATTCCTAAATTTTGAAGAAAATTTCCGGTACTTTTGTGTTAACAAGCCTTGTTAAAATTGATTTTAACATTTTTTTCCGGAGAAACGCTGTATTTTTGTTAATTCTGAATATATGTTCACCAAATTTGCAGGATTTATGCAGAACTTCCTCCTTTAAAAGCTCCGATAATTTTGCTAAATTATTTTGAGCTTTGTTGTAGTTATTAAGACTTTTGGTAAAATTTGCCTTGTTAAAATTGATTTTTACACTTTTTCGTAGGAAAGCTGTAATTTTGTTATTGTCCAGATTTTCACCAAATTTTCAGGCTATATGCAGAAATTCCTCCTTTAGAAGCTCCAAAAATTTTATATAATATTTCGAGTTTTGTTGATGCTAATGAAATATCGCTAGGGGATTATTATTTTTTGCCTCAATCTTTATATATTTATATATACAGTATACAGTATATATATATATATATATACAGTATATATATATATATATATATATACAGCATATATATATATATATATATATATATATATATATATATATATATATATGCTGTATATATATATAATATATATATACTGTATATATATATATATATATATATATATATATATATATATATATGTGTGTGTGTGTGTGTGTGTGTGTGTGTGTGTGTGTGTTGTGTGTGTGTGTGTGTTTTACTACTTCCACTTTCCGCTGTAGGTTGAAAAACGTCTCTTCCCACTGTAGATTTTTTATCTTGCGTGGCTGTTTTTAATCACCGGACCAGGAGCGCTTAGGGATCTTATTCTTTTTCTTCGGCACATATTTTTTCTGAGCGTTTGGGTGAATCGATTTGTAGTGACACGTGATATGGGGACGTCTCATACAGCATCCTTGTTTGAGGAATCGGACGCTTAACTCATTATTATTTATGTATAATGTATGTATATATATATATATATATATATATATATATATATATATATATATATATATATATCTTATAACGCATAAGTATATATAACGTCAGAGAAAACTCTAAAATTTATCGAAACTACATGTAATATTCAGAGTCTTCAGATTCGTAACTAGTAATCTCAATATACTGCTCTCTCTCTCTAGTGTTCTGGCAGGTCCTACTCACGTGCTGCTTTTCACGTTCCATAAAGAGAACACTATCGATTAACGAGTTATTCCCTTCACAAATGGCAATGCCTTAACCACACCATCATGTAGCCTATAGCTTGAGAAAAAATTGGCTTCTGAGGTGGTTTTTCGATGCCTCCCCAGTTCTATAATGGATTAACTGCCATTTATCACTGGGGAAAAAATTGTCCCCTCTGCCTTCCTCAGCTCCTGCCTTAGTCGCCTCTTAAGCACACGCGGCAGCTTGCTTGCGGTTGCCATATTCTGCAGTGGTCCCACCTACTCCCGGGCTCAACAAAGGGCGCAGTGCAGGAAATGAATATAAATTTTACTAAAAATTTGCAATAAATATATTGCAGGAAATAAATATAAATTTGACGCCATGTGACACATTTGTCCCAGAACTCTTCATGCCTTCAGACAAAAGCGCACTTACGTTTGGTATTCGAATTGGTTGCGCACTTGCAAAATAAACAAAATTTAACGGGTTCAAAACCTTCTCTGATTGTGTAAATCTGGTAACATTTATTTATGAAAATATATTCTACTAAATACTACTATTACATAGGAAAGCATCATAGCTAACGATTACCAAATGGTGAAGCGGCAGTTTTGTGTTCAATTGAGTCATTTCGCCTATGGGATAGCTTAGTGTTAACACAGCTGTCACTGTAAAGCCTGACACCATTCCGCGGTTGTCCCATTGACTGCACTGAACCAGTACAGCTTCTCACTGATCCCTTCTGCGAGTATGCAATAAATATAAAATAACGTAAAATTTACAAATAGAGAAAAATTCAGTAAGTTAAAGTATCATTAGTTTGAAGTAATCTGTGCGACTATCACAATTTAGTGTCACGAAAGTATAAAAATATTTATAAGAAATAAGACTAGGCCTATATTAGTATCTCCGTGGGTTATGCTGATACGCAGAGCCTAACGCTTGTAATTGAGCTTAGACAACCTTTTTCTCTGAAGAGACTATTAATTATCTTGATTTTAAGTGAGGGAAAAGTTTTAGCTCAGAATATTTTTGCATGAATATTCTGCGTCTGAAGTTAAATATTTGTTGAATGGGTCCTAATTAAAACAAACATCCTGTGCTTTTTGATCCAGTGTTTCTGTCATGAAATTCAATGTTCGAGCTTGAAGCAATAATATAATAATAATTGCTACCTAACTGTCCATCGAAGTCTACTATTGTGGTTTAAAAGGAGAATTAAAGAAAAAAGAGAGATAGAAATAGAAGAGTAAATAGAAAGAATAGTATAATAAGAGTAATATTAAATGAATAAAGAATAATATTAGGTTGGCTTAGTTGGGGCTTAGTTGGTTTGGATTTGGCTTCGTTAGTCAGTGGTGTCGGTTAGCGGATCGGCACGCAAGGCATAGTTGTCAGTTCGAAAATGGTTGTGCTTCGCTGTGTTCCTCCTTTGTAACTAAGATAGCACTTGAAAAAATAGAATAAGTACAGAAATCTCTAAACACTATGTTTTCTTTAAATCTCTACAGATAGTGTCATAAACACTAAATAATTGTTTTCTTATACATACAGATAGTAAAAAATGTCAAAAAGGGAAATACGACAGCGATACTGGTTACCGTTACTTGAATTCGGTTCCGTGCCTCTTCTTCTTCTACCGGAAAGATAAGACTAAACTAAAGAAAATTAACTAACTAACTAACTGGAATGACTGACTCTTACTAGAATGAAATGAACGAATGACCTAAACTAAGAAATGAAATGAACTGAACAGAATGAACTAAGAATCAGGAATCCACGTAAGAATAACCAATCAATATCCGCCCACTGTCTTATTTAGTAGCTATCTAATTAGCATAATTAACCAGATTCAAATTTGAATCTGATCGAACTAATTAAGAGAAGCCTCGCGGAAAGTTACAAAGAGCATTGACCTACAAATCGGAACGGCTTCAAACAGGCTTACGTGGTAAAGTTTACATTGTGTAAAATGGCATAGCCATTTATTACACAATACGACTTCATCTAATTTCTACTTCTACTTCATGGTAGTCTAAATCATCAACGGTTCTCTTTCGTCTACTTCACTACTTCTGGATAAACCCACTCAACTAGAAAAGAAGTTCATAATCATTGACAGTAATTGTCGACTATTATTGCCGAATTAACACCATCTCAACAGATAGCTACCGACGGGTTTATCGGGGGCTTTTAGTCACTTTTGGATTTTATGAACACTTGTTGACTTGCTTAAATCCGCTTAATTACCGGCTGACTTATCGTCTTAAATTCAGCCTGAAAAGCCTCTACTGTCTTTGTCTAATACAGTGGCGTCATTGTTCTCTTTGTAAATGTAAGTTTACTACCAATACAAATTGTGAGATGTATCAGTAAATTCTGCGATTCTGTTCGATTTATAAATAATAATAATAATAATAATAATAATTTTTTTATTAAATGAAGTCTCTTTAATCTTATTTTTTAGTCTAGGGCGGCCCTTTACAGCCCATGGCATTAAAAAAAGAAAGATAATATTAGGCCGCTGCTAATTGGGAAACTCTGAAGTATGCCGAAATCTCTAGCAGATATATTTTCATGCCTATTGCCTTTGAGACCCTGGGCCCCATCAACTCTGTCGCATCAGACTTTGTTGAAATGAACTCATTCCATTACAAATATTGAAGAGCATTTTAATTTCTCTAACCATACTCCGATTGCCTTGAGAATGGACATTAGTTTATGTGACCGTGTTAAAAACAATATTGGTAATGATATTACATCAAAAAATACCAATAATTATAATATCAATGAGATTGTAATTCCATTGGATTGGGAAGGATCCCAAAAAACAAATTATTATAATTTAACAAGATTAGAATTAGAAAATTTATGTAAACTTTTCCTTGACCCCGAAATAGAGAACATAAAAAAGCAAAGACCTGATATTTTTTCACAAAGAGGGAAATGAGTCATTGGAATGAGTTAAACAATATTTATAAGAATATTATACATGTTCTCCATAATGCCTCGCTGAAAACAATAAATAAGAAAATAAAACCAGGTACTAAAAATACTGGTGGGATCAATCTCTCAATGAAGAGAACAGTAATGCAATCAAATATTTTGAGATATGGCGTAAAGCTAATAAACCGATGAGTGGTATGTTATATGAAGAAAAATGTACTTCTCGCAGACAATATAAAACTGCTATCTTCAAAAAGAAAACTGAAAACAAAAATCGTGTTGGAATGAAACTACAAACAAAACTATTAAATTCAGGTTCCAGGTCTTTTTGGAAATACTATAATAGCCGTTTTAAAAAAACTAAAGGTAAACCAACTCTAAATGTAAATGGTCTCCATGATAATGTCGATATAGCTGAATACTTAGCTACTGAATTAGCCATAACTTGCACATCGAATGCTAGAACCAAACTTAATGAATTTAAGGCAAAATATTTTGCAAGAAAATACATGACTTCTGAAGGTGGTGAAAATATATCACTCAATGTGCAATCAGTTAACGAAGCTATCGATAGAATTGGACTTAATAAATCTGCGTGATTGGATCATATTTCTATTGAACATATAATTTTCGCACACCCATCAATCATAATTATCCTTACACGATTTTTTAACATCATGCTAAATTTGGGTGTGGTACCCGACGATTTCGGCATTGGCATATCAACCCCAATACCAAAATTTAAAAACATCAAAAAATACTACAGCGGAGGATTTTCGTGCTATAACAATCAGCCCTATAATATCAAAAATATTTGAATATTGTTTACAAAAATATTTCTCTAAATTGAAAACATCCAATATACAATTTGGATTTAAGAAAAATATAGGTTGTAATAACTCCATTCATACGGTGCGTAAAGTTATCAAATTTTTCAATGATCACAATTCAACATTAACTTTTGGGTCAATAGACTTTAATAAAGCATTCGACAAAACCAACATTTTCGGCATTTTGTGTATGTTGCAAGATAAAAGTATGAATATTAATATAATAAATATTTTAGAAAATTGGTGTAAAAAAATTCGACATATATTAAATGGGATAATACGAAATCAAGCTCAGTTTCATTAATGTGAGGTGTAAGACAGGAAGGAATACTTTCACTCCTTTTATTCTCTTTATATGTAGATGCTGTTTAAGATAAATTAGAAATTTCAGGTCTTGGCTGTTTTATCGGACGTAAATGCTACAATAGTTTTATGTACGCGGACGACTTGATTTTATTAAGTACTACCGTAACTGACATGCAACATTTATTTAATTTATGCAATACGCTGTTTTGTGCTTAGATTTGCCTATTAACAACTCAAAATGTCAATGCCTAAGAATTGGGCCGAGATTTAAGAATCCTTGTAAAAAATATATTGATTAATGATACTATCGTTCCCTGGGTTAAAGAGACAAAATTCTTAGGGATACGAATACTTGATAATAAAGAATTTAAATGTTCGTGGGAGGCAAGTATAAAAAACTTTTATTGGAAGTCCAATGCAATAATTGGCAACTTCATTTATTCCGCACCGCTGATGTTCTTTTAAAAATGTTAGATCGGCAAGCCACTCCTCATCTAATGTATGGAGTGCAGCTACTACTCTATCAAATAAAGACATGGAAAGATTAAGTTATGTATATAACTTGTGCTAAGATATTTCATACTAAAAATAAGGATGTTATCTTAAGTGCCAATATTTTACGAAATCTTTACCTTTTATGTATGCATACGGTTATCATAGATTTAATTTTTAAAATAAACTTTATGCATTAAAACTTATTAATCCTAATTCAGCTGAAGATATCAACGATTATGCGGACTATGAAACCTTAAAGCTGAAATATAGACTGAATTCATTTGATTCAAAATTTCATGTTAAGAGCAAAATATGGGAATCGTTTAATAATGTGATTTCTGGATAGACATAAACTTGATTTAATTAATTTAACATTCGGTTACTATGTTTGAATAATTAGATGATTAAGAAATACACGTAGATATTAATATCATAAAAGTGGAAGTTCTTAACAATTAGAATTTAGCAGTAATTATAAAAATTACTATTTATGTAATTCTGTTTTTTTCATATAGTCAGTTCACTTTAGTATAAGTCGTTATGTTTATTTCTTCCCTTTTCTTATTTGTGTCTACCATTGAGTTGGTGAAATAAATAAATTAATTGACGAAATAGACAGGAGGACCAGAGCCATTACTGGAGATCAGCGGGAAAAGCTTTTCTTTGGCAGCGACTGTCTATTGTTCTCCAGTGATTCAATGCTGTCTGTTTCAGTGGCACTTTGGCTAATGCAGCTTCCAAAGTGTACATGAATTATTTTAATCGCTTCATTGTTATAACTTTTAATTAAATAAAATCTCTTTTATCTTATTTTTAGCCCATGGCCCTATACAGTCCAGGGCATTTAAAATAGAATAATAAAATAATAATAATAATAAACCGCGAGCAAACCGGCGATAAGCGAGAGACCTCTTTTCTTGGCAAAGGCTCTCCATGGCTTTGCAAAGCTTTAATGCAGTCCGCTTCGGCAATTCTTTTAAGCTGCTAGATGACGTCGAGTTGCCGGGTGGCGATTCAGTTCATATTGCTTGAATCGTATTTATCAAACCCCGGCTCTTTACACACGGAATAAAAAATAATAATAACAACAGTCACTAGGCGACAGGCAAAAAAGCCTCTGTTCGAATAGTATATCTGAAAGACAAGCTATAATTAATTATTGTCTAAGATACGAATATATTTCTATTAGCAATGCTATATGATTAATCATCGAATCACTCATGATCTTCCCTTGAATCTCATTTTTATTAGGGTCGAGATAAAATCATTGAATTACGGTACACTCAAAAGACATGCAAATGATTGGCAGCCTATAGAATGTAGTTTATTTACCCTCTCAAGAGTTGGCGGTAGAGCTGATGTGGAGGATGTATGTGTTAGCCCGTGACTGCTGGAAGGTGCAGCCTTTGAGTAGCTCACGTGCTGTCGGTCTCCGTTCATCTGCGGCCTCACGTAGCTGCACATGCCGTGTTCATCAAACGATGAGTTCTTAGGTCTATACAGAATTACAGTAATTGTCATTCATCAATCAGGCACGTTATTTTGCTAATTGAGTCTCCGAACAATGTATGGGTTTCAAAAACAATAGGCAAGCAAACACCTTTAATCGTTTTTGCATGCAGAATACCAATGGTATTTTGCTTGGGAGGTGGGGATTAAGATAAATATTAAAATAGGGATTGACTAGTAGGGGACAGATAAGAGTGGAGATGGTCTATTCGCACTATTCGTATCCTTACCCTAGCTAAACTGAGATTCAAAAAGGAAAATGATAATGATGATGATGATGATGATGATGGTGATGATGATGATGATGATGATGACGATGATGATGATGATGATGATGATGATGATGACGGTGATCGATTGTTATATTTACATTATTCTCTGCCTTTCCCAAAATAGTGATATTATGAAACATGATTCATTATTTACAAGCGTAGATTGACAATGAAAGTTTCCTAGTGATTATTAACTAAAATTAGAATATTCATGAACGATGGCATTCAGATAAAGTTCAAATAAAGTGATCATTGCTTACGCAGCCTCAGGGTTCTGTGTGGAAATGGAAGGCATGCTGTTAGCATGGGACACGTTGGATGTGTTGGACGCCGTGTAACTGAACTCTGGTTCACCGGAAGATTTATGAGGATTCTTCCTTCTAGAGAACGCTTTACCAAATGAACTCCTCAGCTGCAAGTAAACAATAGAAATTAACATTTGTGGTTATTCATGTGGTTGCCGTTTAACTGAATGTTTAGTTAGAAAGTAAAGATTATATTAACATACAATGTAATAAGTCTAAGAAATTAATCCTTCAGACTTAAACAGCAAATGTCAATCATAAGGCTGAATCAGTGCAGAATTATTTGAAAACAGACTAATAGCGTAATATATAGTATGTATTGTACACTATATACAGAATATATAGTGTGTATAGTATATATACAGACTGGGCAAAAACAACCCCCTAGCGAAATCTCATATAATCAATAACTTCTAAAAAGCTCTAAATATTATTTTAATTTCGAAGCTTTTTGAGCAGGAATTTCTGAGTATAACTGACAAATTTGGTTAAAGTATATTCATTAGTAATTAAAGCTTTTCTGTGGGAAAAAAATGTAAATAAATTTTAGCAAGGCTTTTTGAAATGTTGGTTGTTGCACTGTAAGAAACTAACGACCCAGAAAAGGGCCGTTTATTTACGTAGCAGAGAATTAGCCTGCAATACCTCTTCAGCTGCTCTAATAAAAGATGTTTAAAATTCGGTCTTCAGTTAAAATTATCCTTAATTTTTAACAAAATTTCCGGTACTTTTTGCTTAAATAAGCCTTGTTAAAATTGACTTTAGTATATGTTCGTAGAAACGCAATAGTTTTGATATTACTATATATATTTGCACAAACTTTGTAGATTATCTGCAAAAATTCCTCCTCTAGAAGCTCCAAATATTTGTACAAATATTACCGAGATGGTATTGGAGGTGTGTATAATGGATATGGACGTGGTTTGAAGATGATGATGATGTAAAATGAATCTCTCGTTCTATGGGTGAACTAGCTCAAAACCTTGTAGAGCCTCTATTGACGTTGATGAAGCTGAATGAGTCTTCTGAATATGATGCTGATGATGAATGAACATTCTGTTGAATCTATTTTATTATGCTGACTCTATGAATATTAGAGTTTTTCCAACTTGATAGTTATGAAACAACGACGTCGGTAAAAATAAGCAGATGTTTAATATAGTGTAGAATTAACAACAGTTCACTTCTAATCAAACTAGTTTACTAAACCCTAGACTGTTGTTTCTCTTTCTTTAATTCTTTCATTCTAATTCTCTCTCTCTCTCTGTTTCTCTCTCTTAGTGCTCAAGCCCGAGGATCAATTCAACCCATGTCCTTCTGTCACCGAAACCCGACGCCCCGGACTCCCGTTCCCTGCTGCAACCCTGGTCTCCGCTTGCTGGACTCCTGCTCCATCCTCATGTAGGCTAAATTTCATCCATTTTTTATGTCTCCTTTATTCTTCTCATCTCAGTTTTCAAGTCTAAACTTTACACAACAACTTCCGGACCCTTCCCTCTCCCCACTCTAACTAAAAGTAAACTTTTCATTGTTTCTCTCAGCTTCCTTTACACGTCAGCGTCTTTTCCACTTTCCACCAATCGGCTACTTCCACATCTCAGCACATAATATTCATCAGTCCAATTTTGTCAACTTTTCATCGCGTTCCTTCTTCAATTGTGTTCATGATGACATCTGGGACCATATCTCCTTATTTTAATCTCATAAATTTAATACAGACTTTGCTACACAAATACTTTGAGTTTTGTCGAAGTTATTGAGATTTAGCCAGGGCATTTTTTATGCCCCTGTCTCTCTCTCTCTCTCTCTGTCTCTCTCTTCCAAGGATTCCAAGTGAAAACGAAAACGATAAGTTTGACTGTTTGAGATCCATAATATTAGTTAATATTATAATCTATAACCTCCTCACAGTCGTGCAAACACGTTAATAAGTAGCCTTCCATCGACCAACTACAGTTGATAAAGAGGTTATGCTTTTTGAAACTTATTCATAGCGTTCTGCTTAAAAATGTGACTCTTGGAAATGTTCCTATTGCTTTGCTCAGTTCTACCAAAAGTAAGAATGTATTGTATACGGCAGTGGATATTATGAAGGGTGATTATGCAAGTACATTTCCAGTTTATACCAGTATATAAAAATTATACATGCTGTTCATAGTCTTATAACTTTAAGAATTAAATATTGCGCTCAATTGTGATAAATGAAACATATACAGGGTGAGTAAAAAAAAAAGATAACACCTGCAAAAAGTTTGAATATCTCAGGCTATTGTTAATATTTGTACATTAAACTTTTACCAATTAATAAGGGACTAATTTCTGGTGGGGTGGCCAATTTTCATCCATTTTGGTGCATAGATTGGCCAGTTATGCAAGTTTCAGCAGAGCAACCCCCCATTTTTACCTTAAAATGGCGTTTGCTACAACGGTAAGGGCAGACTGCACTTCATTGACGAGAAGGTAAGGTTGAACTCTCAGTATTACGTCAGTGCTTTGCTTCCGGAGCTGTTTGATGATTGCCATGCTCTGCTACCAAATGGTTTCATCTTTCAGCAGAATGGTGCTCCGGCTGATGCATCTCGTCATGCACAGGAAAGGATCAGCGAGAGGAACGCCGGATTACATCAAGAAGAATGAATGGACTCCAAACTCACCCGATCATAATCCTCTGGATTACCATGTCTGGGGAACCATGCTGCATCTTTATCAGAAACACCAACCGAAGCCTAAGAACAAGACAGAACTGCAGGAGGTGCTTTACGCCATTTTTAGGTAAAAATAGGGGGGTTGCTCTGCTGAAACTTGCATAACTGGCCTGTCTATGTACCAATATGGATGAAAATTGGCCAACCCATCAAAAATTAGTCCTTTAGTAATTGGTAAAAGTTTTATTGTAAAATATTAACAATAGCCTGAGATATTCAAACTCTTTGCAGGTGTTATCATTTTTTTTACTCACCCTGTATAGGCTTTAGATGGATTCATTAAATGCATTTTATTTAATGAAATCGTCGACACGAAATTTCATAAAATTTACTAAAAATGCTGATTTTAAATGAAATCAATTACAGAGGTTTTTTCCTACATCTTAAACCTCAATATATTTCATCAGACACATACCCAGTTTTTGACCGAGTTCTTTTTGCTGAAGTGGTCAGCTTGTTCTGACTGATTGCTGAAGACACTGGCGGCAGAACTCTCCAAGCTGTGAACGCTGTCCTGCGACGCTTGTCTTGTCAAATATTCTGGACCTGATATAATAATATTAATCAGGGTTTAACGTCCGTTTCCTCATCCAAGAATGACGTGAGGGACGTCTTCATCCTTGGATGAGGATACATGCATACACAGGAAGTGCTCTAAGACATCCGAAGAAGTGATCCTAACGTTGATATTATTTAGTCAATTAAAAGAATATTTTGATTTCGTTACAGTTGAATATTGAATAGAGCAGTTTACTTTCAGTAAGTCGGGAGATACATGTAAGTCGAAGGCAAGAAAGTCCATTTGGAGTCGAATCGAAAGACAGTTAAGTCGCATCTTTGACAGTTAAAGCCTCCGATGAGTTTAATAATTACACAGCCATTTTCTGATAGATGAACTTATCAGTTTATGGATTATGTATTTCAGAAAGCGCTAAATATTTAAAACTGAGGTCAGAATCTTTGAATCTAATATTTAGATAATGTGAACAGCACTAGAGTCTAGAGAGAGTGAGAAAGAAAGAGAGAAAGCGAGAGAGAGAGAGAAAGCGAGAGAGAGAGAAAGCGAGAGAGAGCGAACCTAGTGATCTTTTATAATTATTCTACAAGAAGGCCAGTTATCTTCTTATAATAATATAATTATATTATTCTTTATTATAATTAATAAATTTGTATAATTATTCTATAAAAGGTTAGTATACTTTATCCGTGCTTTGCACGTTAATTTACGAGCTTTATTAGTGAATTAAATAATAACTTCTTTCTCTCTTCAGTGCACTGCTACTGGCAGGTTCAAGGTACAAATTCATACTCAAAGTCTGTTTTCTCGCTCCAAAAGAGCACTCCTTAGTTCAACAAACAACTTAACTAAACAAAACAACTTAACTTAACTTAACTTAATAATAACTTAATGGAAATAAAAAGTGATAGAAGGATGAAGTTCTTAAAGGATGAATGACCGTAGACTGCTGGCTAATGAACCGTTGAATTAAATACCTTAAAATAAATTGCATTTAGTGTATTAATTTCTTAAATTAAATTAATCTTTAAATAAAATGCTACAACCAACCGACAGCCCGGGTGCACGTTTGAGCCGCTTGCATGTTTCTAGACGAGCTAGCTGCTCCGCTAAGATTAAAGTTCTGAAGTCTCAATCCTTCCACTGTCCTTAGTAGTTCACCAAGCTCTGCGTCCTAGAAAAAAGAAATACAGAGAACAATAAATCAATCAATAAGAATTTAACATCCGATTCCTCGCCATAAGACAATGTCAGGGACGTCAACACAATTATTCTATCAGCAAATTTAAGAAATTCACTGGCGATGCTTAGTAGGTCTAGGTTTCACGAATAAATTCGGAGTCGAAATGTGGGAAGGGATTTAACATAAATGTAGTGGATATGGTCTGTATTTCTACATGTATATAGAAAGTAAGCGATTGAAATTAATAGCCTATGATAATTAATGATAATTAAGATTGTTCTTAATTTTATGTCTTTGCATTATTTGATATCATTGCATAAATGATTAGTCATGGCGTAAGTAAAAGTTAAATTTAAAAAGTGCAAAAGAAAAAACCTATATACAAGATCACAAATAAGATATTGAAAGAAATAATAATATTAATAATTTAATAACAATAATGTATATTATAATATTATAATATTATAATGTATAATATAGTGTATATTATAATATAATATTATTATAATATTATAATAATTCATTAAAATAATAATGATGACGTCGAGTAACAGGGCTGCGATTCAGCACATAAAATTATTGTTAGAATCGTTTTTATCAAACCTTAGGTTCTTTACACCCGGGGTATTAAAAAATAATAGTAATAATAAGTATGACAATAATAATAGTAATGTGTAATATTACTATTATTAAGTAATATTATAATAATATTTGCTTACTATTGTTGCGTTTCAAACAAAACACAAAATATACTTAGCTGACTGAATTAGTGATGATTAGCCCTGGAATATTTTCAACTAGTTTTCTGACAACTAACTACATGTTAGCCTGCTTTCTATCTCGAGTCACTCATAAAGTGATAAGGTATTTATGCTTAATTATTGTCCAATAACACGTTTACTTCTAAGCATGGTAACAATAATGCTTTGTAAACTTTATTTCTACAGGAAATTTATAGGATTAAGAAAGCTTCACAATTTACCGCATATTAAGCTAGCTTCTTTTTTTATAGAAAAATGACAACTGAGATGATTTTCCGTTGCCAACCTCTTTCTCAATCTGCCCAATTAAGGCTGTATGATCAAATTAATTATCATCATTATCTATATCGTCATCAATTACCGAGAATTACATTTTATTACATATGAAAGATAATATGGTTTTCGTAAGCACAACGTCTTCATCGATAGATTCTTAGCTATGATCCAGACATATGACCGGAGGCATTGAAGTGTAAGATAATTCCAATTGCATGCATCACCTAACTGTACACAATCAACCTTCACTCACTACCAGAACTTACTTTATTTTGACTGTTGGCCGCTACATTGAGAAGCCTTTGAGATATTGCCACCAAGCTTCTATCGAAAGCCTCCACAACGCTAGCCTGAATAAATATTATTTAAAAGTAGTTTTAGAAAGTTAGCTCTAGGACGATAGCATTTCAAATGCCAGCATAATGAGCCTACTGACATTCACAACCGTAACAAATTATATTATTAAAATCAATTTAATTTAAAATTCACTGGTTCAAAAAGGATTGAAAGGACGGTGTCATAACTGAAATAGTGAAAATGTTTTTTCTCCCGTTTAATTTTAAGAAGATCATCGAATGACAAATTATTTAAAAAATAAAACACCAGAATATTATAATATGAACCTTAAGGAAGGAAGATATCAGGAAACTAGAGCCATTAGAAATATGGATATGGAGAAGAATGGAAATAATTAGCTGGACTCAAAAGGTTTCAAATGAGAAAGTTCTGAAAAAAGTTGGTACATATAGGCAGTTGATAAATATAATAAGAAATAAGAAGAAGAGTTGGATAGGACACATTCTAAGGGGGATATCTACTAAAAGTGGTCATAGAAGGCAGAATGGAAGGGAATAGAGGGTTAGTCAGGCCGAAATTAGGCATGTTGGATGATTTAAAGACCTACGCATGTGGAATTGAAAAGGAAAGCGGAAGACAGAGAAGAGTGGAGGCGTTATATACCATGGACCTGCCAGTAGGCAGTGCATTCAGAGAAGACACCGGATTAATTGAAAACAATAATCCTGATTTCTTTGCATAAATATTCATATAATGAAAGAAATGACCGTTTGCATTTTCTTCATTATTTTCCTCACATATTTAGTCACTCACTCACTCACTCACTCACTCACTCACTCACTCACTCACTCACTCACTCACTCACTCACTCACTCACTCACTCACTCACTCACTCACTCACTCACTCACTCACTCACTCACTCACTCACTCACTCACTCACTCACTCACTCACTCACTCACTCACTCACTCACTCACTCACTCACTCACTCACTCACTCACTCACTCACTCACTCACTCACTCACTCACTCACTCACTCACTCACTCACTCACTCACTCACTCACTCACTCACTCACTCACTCACTCACTCACTCACTCACTCACTCACTCACTCACTCACTCACTCACTCACTCACTCACTCACTCACTCACTCACTCACTCACTCACTCACTCACTCACTCCTCACTCAACTCACTCACTCACTCACTCACTCACTCACTCACTCACTCACTCACTCACTCACTCACTCACTCACTCACTCACTCCCTCACTCACTCACTCACTCACTCACTCACTCACTCACTCACTCACTCACGCACTCACTCACTCACTCACTCACTCACTCACTCACTCACTCACTCACTCACTCACTCACTCACTCACTCACTCACTCACTCACTCACTCACTCACTCACTCACTCTTTCTCTTACAGGAACATGTATAGACCTATATCACACGTAATACTATAATCTGTCTACAATTAACTTGACGAATGAGGACTCCTTGTATAGACATTCGATCATAATGTTTTTACAAAAGAGCAGCCATGAAGTTTATACTAAATATGCATCATTTGTATATATCATAGCAGAGTTATTTGCAGGATAAACTTCCGTCTGCATATAGCAGTATGATAATATTATTATTCTGCATGTGTCTATTTACATTGTATCAGTATATACCTTCATTACGCGTTGTTTGCATAATACCTGCCATTTTCGATAGATCTGTTTAAAAAATTTCTTAAATCAAGACAGACGACAGATGACTTATCAAGTTCCATATAGGCCTACACTTCATTAATTTCTACGTTGGCCTACAGAAATGATTACTTATGCACAATGAATACTTACATTATTGCTTAATTTTGTAGTTAGCAGATTCACTTGTTCTTTTGCCCATGTGAGATCTTGCCTAAGACGACGTATCTAGCAAATGAATACAACAGGAAATTTTTATTTTGTAGAATTTCTATTTGGTAGAATTAGCATTAGTCTATGGAAGACTTTATCATAATTGCAAATGATTTTGCTGAGGAAGATTAATTAATGTAAGACTTCTAGCAGATACAGGTTTAGTAGACTCATACTCTGAGTACTACTCTATACTACTATAGGGCTATCAAATTACTATACTACTTCGAAATAAATAAAAATCTTGATCTCTAAGCCAACTTTTCTACAAATACTTCTTGATAAATATATAACTCCATTGGCGAGTCATGAACAGTAAACATGGATAATGAAGCACGTGTAGGGCTTCTCATGGCCTACGGCAAAAGCTGTTGAGAAAGTTAAATTGAGATAAATGCCACAGTTGAGCATATGGTAGGGTTTTGATAGTGAATGATTCATTCATCTGGGCTAAATTTCCAAAGAAATGTACTTTAAATATTAAATATGGATGCCATTCGGCCCGAAATAAGCTCCCTAGAAAAAACTAAACTCTGTAACTAGAAAATGGATGGTTTATAGGAATTTAATCAAATCGTCGTACATTGTTGAACAGTTGAGGTAACGGTTTCTCAAAGACACATATACAAATAAGTGCGTAAGTCGACATGCCAATGTCACCAGCAGATAAATATATCATACTGTTTTAGAGTTGTGTAGACTTCGAAAAGTCACATTCCAAGAATTAATTATATATGCATAAACTTCAAATTAGATCAGATTAGGGTCAGGATGTTCAACGTGGGCATATTGCTGCTGCTGATTACACAAGCGCCGCTATTCCTGGACTCCACAGTCCCAGAGAGAACTCAGTCTAACCATCAATTATGCGCTTAATGAGGGAAGAATCGTATTTCATATCTATCAACGTCTGCTCGACCGGATCCCTGCCACACCGGCGAGTAAACCGTTCCAGCTGTGAGGCCGGTCAGCGCTCGCTGGAAGAGAAAGTTTCCTACAGTGCACTCATTAGTCAGACCACTCGCCTATCAACCGCCCGCCATACACTAGCCAGGTTCATTCAATTGCAAGCCTTCCTAAATCCTATAGGCTGCAATGAAATGTTGAAATAGTAATGCGAATTCTAAAATAGTAATGTGAACTTAACTTGACACTTTCACTTGAGGACAGTGTCATAAAGTAAAAATTCATATCACAGTAAAGCAGTAATTCATGGCGGGATGATTTGCTGACAGATGAAATAGCAGGAAGAATGAAAGGAAAATGATTAAGAGGCGGCCCGAGGCAAGAGACTCCAAATGATTTAATAACAAATTCGTACATAGAAATGAAAAAGAAAGCCAAGGACAGAATTGTTTGGAAGAATTATGACATGTATTTGCCGTTAGCAATACACTAAAAAGAAAGAGGGATGGTTTATATCATTTGAAAGAAAACTACTGTAGTTTAGCCAATTTGATTGCATAATAGACTATCTTTCATGCGACAATCCTGTCAATTTTCCGGGATTTCAGAGCCTGATAAGCCGCCTGTCCAGGAAATAATCTGGACTTAAATGCATCTCAGTATATGACTTGAATATAATTTAGGAAAAGTGAGATGGTAATTAAATATAGACTTTGTCATGCAAAGTGCAATAAGGTAACAAGATAGAACTTCACATGCCTGAAGAAATCAATAAGATATTTATATAGAATTTTAGTGTATCGTAATTCAATAATTTTTTTGAAACTATGAATTTTAGTCTAATTTTTAGAAAATAAGAATTGTAAGCTTTTCAGGCTGGAAGTACAGGAGATTTTATTGTGAAGATTTGGATATAAATGTATAGATAAGTGCCTAAAGAAAGAACTTGAAAGGATTTGTAGAGATATATATATATATGACACGGTTAAAGTAAAAAAGCTAAGGTTAACGTCAGTTTCCTCACTCGAAAGCGATGTCAGTGACGGGCGAGCCCAGGATTTGAAACCGCACCTACTGATCTGCGGTCGCGTATCTTACCGACTTCGCCACAGGCTCCAGCCAGGTTGATAATTGTATTAGTATTAAGATATAAAACAGAACTTGAATAGTCCACGTACTAAGTGGGAAATGTTTGCCCAATGTGGTTACAATAAAAAGCTGGTAAAGCTAAGGTTAACGTCAGTTTCCTCACTCGAAAGCGATGTCAGTGAGGGGCGAGCCCAGGATTTGAACCCCGTACATACTGAAAAGAATATAAAAAATGAATAAACCAAAAAAATTGAATAAAATAAAATAAATAAATGAAATAGAATAAACAATGAAAGGGAAAACCATTAGAAAAATAACGAGAGCAACGTTGGATAAGTTACAAAGAAAATGCTACACGCGCATTCGTTTGTAGATGAAATTAAAAGATAATTGACAAACGGAAAGTGATATACATGTATAATGTATCATGGATCTGCCACTAGGCAATACACTGAGGTAAAGAAATGAACTTTAGGCCTAAAGCTTATGCCTCTCCTTTTAATAAACAGAATAGCAACTATAAGATAAACCTACTTAGTAGTCTGACCCTATATACACAACCTGAGCAACCTCTAATGGGCTCGGCTAGGTACATCATTTACTACACTACACTATACTATGATGTACTGTGATGTACTACTATAGGCCTATATGCATATCATCTGACAATACTCACAACCAGAGAAACCTCTATAATTATAGAGGTTTCTCTAATTATAATTAGCTTAACTAGGTTTATCATTCATACAATTAATTGAAGTGATATAGCCTCGAGACAAGTAAAATAGTTACCTCAATTGCTTGCATTTCTTCTGTCTGTAATAATAAAACATTAATGTAATTTTATATGTATGATTATATTTATTTTTAATATATGGATGTAATGTATGGAACGTCTAGGAGAATATGAACGCGCGATTCTTAATATTCATGAATACTACTAATGCTGTAGTAAAATAAGGACGTTCTTTATAATATTAGCTTGACGTTTTCTTTATTCGCTTTCGTACTATGAATTTAGGATGAAGAAAATAGTTCCGAATTTTATAGAAAAGATGCAAGAACAGGATATGTATTTATGGAGCTTTTGATTTAGAAATGTAGTGGCATATATATATATATATATATATATATATATATATATATATGTTTTACTACTTCCACATTCCGCTGTAGGTTGAAAACACGTCTCTTCCCACAGCAGTAGATTTTTTTCATTTTGCGTGTTTGCGTGACTGTTTTTAATCACCGAACCGGCAGCGCTTAGGGATCTTCTTCTGTCTCTTCGGCACATATTTTTTCAGAGAGTTTGGGTGAGTCGATTTGTAGTGACACGTGATATGGAGACGTCTCAGACAACATCCTTGTTTGAGGAATCGGACGCTTAACTCATTGTTATTTATGTATAATGTATATATATATATAAATATAAATATATATATATATATAAATATATATATATTAGTGCACTACCTACTGGCAGGTCCTTAGTATATAACGCCTCCACTCTTCTCTGTCTTCCGCTTTCCTCTTCATGTCCAAATATGAGTGGATTTTTAATCATCAAACATTCCTTATCTCGGCCTGCCTCTGCCTCTACTATCTTACATTCTGCCTTCTGTGACCTTGTTTAATAGACTTCCCCTCTATAGAAAGTGTCCTATCCAGCTCTTTTCCTATTTCTTAATGTATTTATCATCTGTCTGTCTGTACCAACTCTCTCCAGAACTTTCTCATTTGTAACCGTTTTGAGTTCAGCAAATCCTTTCCATTCGTCTCCATATTCGCATTTCCAAAGCCTCTAGCTTCTTGATATCTTCCTTCCTTACGGTACATGTTTAAAATGCATTAGAAACGTTTAGAAATGCCTAAGACGTTTTAGCAACACATTGACTTCTTAAATTGAAGTATGTTATTAATTCTTTTAAATTCATTTATTATAACTTACACCATCCTCTGTGTTATGTTCAAGAATTTTGGGAACAGTTCAACCGAAAATAGCAAGGGTCTCGTATGAGACAACCAATGGAGATACTAAGAAAATCTATGCAAAATCACATCAGAAGCCATATTTTTCAATCTGATTATCTGATTGCATTATGATGCGGATAAGGAAGTGCCTATTTGTTTTGGAATCAAATGTATAATGTTTCTATGGAGTGTTCATTAGGAAGCGATATAAAATCATATAGCTGATTATAAGTGTAAAAAATTTGTTGAATATGCCATTTGGTAAAAAATAAACTAAACAGAGTAATCAGAGAGAGGAGAGAGAGAAAGAGAGAGAGAGAGAGAGAAAGCGTATGTGTTTTTGTGCGGTGGGGGGGGGGGGTGGGGGGTGAGTGGGGAAGTGGGGAACATCAGTGAGAAATACATGTAATAGTGATTAAATAGTTAAACAATTCAAGTGGTATAACTGAGCAGAACAAATATTGCAATAAATTCTATAAATACAAAACGAATTCTTGAGATAAATTAAGCGAAAGGAAAAAATTAACATATGTAAAACAAATCTCCGTTACTGATCATATGGTATAGCTATTATGGCAATAAATTCCCTAGTGCCCTCAATGTAAAACTTATAATTTACATTACATGTCATATTACGCTACTGTCTGACATACTACACTTGTTCTTCCTAGCTTACCATGGCGCAAGATGGAGGCATATGATTCATGGCTGTCGGTGAGTAATCAAAAGTTACACCTCTCTCTCTATCTGTGTCTGCAACACAAAACATTTTTTATCAGTTT
The DNA here is from genome assembly GCA_905160935.1 of Enchytraeus crypticus. Classification (NCBI taxonomy): domain Eukaryota; kingdom Metazoa; phylum Annelida; class Clitellata; order Enchytraeida; family Enchytraeidae; genus Enchytraeus; species Enchytraeus crypticus. The sequence goes on along the minus strand of CAJHZI010000382.1, from coordinate 2,028,218 downwards.
ATATACTTTATCGACTATTACCGTAGAGTGCTTACTTTTATTCCGTATTAATTACAATTTTGCCCAAATATCATGAACATACTCCCTTCTAATTTTATTCTTCGGGCAATATGGCCAACTAATACAATCAAATAATTAAATATATCGCATTTATGTGTGCAAACAACGTACTCTTTGGTATCTTGCATCATCTAGTAGTTTGTTTTAGTCCTTTTTCGCTTAGTCCTCCATTTAATTATGCCATACTAACCTCATCAAAATCATTCATTAATTCATCAAAATCAATCATTAACTTCATAAAAAATCATTCGAACCTCGAGGGTTCGAATCGCCTGGTGCAACTTGAGAATCTTGCAGTATAAAAAATACGAAAGACGAAAATGCCTTCAATTTTTCATTGTTGTATCGGGCTACTTTTAATTAAAATACACTCAACGCAAACTGTTCGCGTTGTAAGAGGTGACTGCTTGTAGAAGATCAGAAAGAATAAAACCATGTCATATATCCAATTTTTCTCTATCATATGGTTATATTATGATTTACAAAGCAATTATCCTTTGTGCTAGAATCAACGTGTTGCTGGTAGATGTATCATAATGAGAGTAAAATATACATGTCATCCTAATTAGAGCCATGTTTTTGAAGCCAGCCATGTCATGAAGAAAAAGTTTTGGACACCATGGCATGAATATATGAATACGAGTGTATCTTCACCTATCGCAAGAGGCTGTACACAGTGTATACTATCCCGTAGTTGACTTTGGCAATGGAATAATTATAATAATAATAATAATAGTAAAGGTTTAACGTCCGTTTCCTCATACAAGGATGATGTCAGGGACGTCTCCCCATCACATGTCACTACAAATCGATTCACCCCAAACGATCTGAAAAAACACGTGCTGAAGAGAAATACGTCTCAATCACAAGACTTAACGGTCATATATTTCTGTGTCTTTTAACTATCTTTTGCCAGGTTAGCCCTGATTCAAGACAGATTATATACAATCAGATTAACAATTCTTTAATCTCTCTACTTTTATAAACAGTACTGAGATTGAAAGGCCATTAGGAAAACTTCAGAGGTCTGCAAGAATTCGAGGCCAGCAGTTCTCAGTCTTTCAGTGAAAGACAATGTGTAAACAACTTCACCCCAGCAGATAACTTCGACTTGTTTCAAGGTAATAAAATTCAACATCGATGACGTACTACAGAGAACAGGTGCAGAAAGTAAAGTTTACTGGTTGATATAAAAAATACGCTTAGTCCATTGGTTCGAACTGTAACACTTCGACCATTTAAGTACGAGAACGAGCATTTAGCGAGTTACAAACCGTGGTAGACATTAACTAATTTTTAAATTTGCTTTTTGAGTTAGCAATTAAAATATAAGTTTAGCTAAATGCCAGAACTCAATTTAATTACAAAATTAAATTCAGCTCAAACAAAAATAACTAGTAACTTTTTCATTTCCTGTACATGTATATTTAGTAAATATTGCGTGAACAATTAATTCAATAGGCTATACCTAAAGCTAAAGTACAGTTTAGCTTCAACGTCTTGTCTTGACTTGAGAGCAAACCATTGACGGGGCTTTCACTGCCTTTTAACTCAACTTCTAATAATCGGTAGTGGGACAACTTAACGACATACGACAAGCTCAGATTTTTTCTTGATATGGATGGCATATGTAGTCTACATGATATATGTATATCCCTACTGAATACAACTGAATGCACACTTTCTTCTGCATGAACTGGAGCATCTTCGCAGCAGAATCTTAGTATTTAAATTATATTACTAATAGTTGCAAATAATCTTTTAGAGTGCAATTAGTTCTCGAAATTGTCCTAGAGTTACTCTAACACTTAGTTCAACTTTTTGATTTAAGTTGAACTAATGCTCTTACCTAAAAAGTTTAACTGTAAGTTTATGACTCGGAAGTTAATTTCTGAGTTAATTTTCTATCTCAGGATATTAATTTTACCGCAAATTTTTAAAAATTACCTTGCACTTTTTTTTTTTTTTTTATAAGCGGCTTGAAATTAGTTGCTCATTTATCTTGTTATGTCTCTTAATAATTTAATAAACGAAAATTTGAAGATAAAATTGAACAAATTAATGTATTTCAGTATAGAGAGAATTGTAGAGAAATCATTGAGAGAGACCCCACTGCTGCTTGTAACAACTTTCTATTATTCTGCTACTCTAATCTGCCGCATATCTTATTGCACATCAACGCTTCGACTAATGCAGCTACTACAATGTTTAATTAAGACCACAGCAGATTTGCACTTACAGTGATTAAGCTGGAGGTCGTGCGCAGTTTTACAATGTCGTGCTGCTACAGGATTTCTTAGAGTCGCAAAATGGGACTGGTGCGAGTCAATTCCGGATCCGTTCATCAAGTACGGTTGATGCTGCTTGTCGACAGTGCCTCCGGGCATCGTCATCCCGCAGTGACCGGCCCGGTGGATGTAGCCGTAAGGATTGGAAGAGGTGGACGGCTGGAGAGTAGGTAGACGAAAGGTTTTCCTATACCCCGCTTGATGGTTCTGCCTTGCAGTGTATTTATTAGGCTCAGGCAGTGGCGTGGACGTCCCTTGTATAGGCGGCGACTGTAGGTACTCATCGTCGTCATCAAACTTAGATAAGGACGTCGCGCGAGCCAAGCGATTGCAGCCTGAGAAAGATGAATGACGAGTGGAGAATGCATCTCCATCTTCGATGTTGAGATTTCTGGAATTATAGGAGTCTTTACCTTGTTTCGTCATCGTCCATCTCCTTGGCTGTCCACTACCGTAAGGACTAGCACTACCAACGCGCTGCTCCTCTGGATCATTGCTACCACGCTCAGATTTTCTGTCAACTGAAATCTCTCTGGGTCTCGTTAGCGTTGAGCTGCCATCACTTTGAAAATCTCTCCTTGCACCAACACTGTTCGAAGCGTCGCGTGTGTTAACTGTAAATTTATTTTTTGTTAGAGAGTTTTGTCTGGGTTTCAGAAAGTTACCCGTCTTAGCTATCGTTTGATCACTTTGACTAGTTGTGGCGAATAGTTGTTTACAATCAGCACCGTTAGTTTTCATTTCATTATCCTTGTTTCCTAAATTAAATCCGAATAAGGAATTAGAAGAAGATGGCTTCGATGAATATTTATATCTTGCGGGCTGATTGGAGCTAACACTTCGGGGATCTTTACTTGATAGAGCGCTTTGATGAGCCGGAAATAAATCAGCCGGGGAATGACTAACAGAACCGCTGTAAGAAAGATCCTTCAACCTCTCAAAACTCTGCACGAAGTTCTTTACAGTCGAATTTTTGTTAGACGCATCTGATGACGCTGAGTTGTAACGTTTTGAACTACCAAAGGTCTTTGTTGATAATTCTTTGAGGGAATACTGACGCATCACATTTGAATCGAGATCTTCCTCGGATTTGTTCATGACATCAGAAGCGCTAACGACGGATGATGTCATGCAGGAATTGTTGTTAGGTAGCTGAGTCACACACACAGTGGCTGACCTTTCACTCCGAGGTCGTCGCACTAGGGTCGAGGTTTTGACTTCGCTGTTGGTCGGCTCTTTACGCTTCCATATGCTCTCTTCTTCCTCCACTAGTTCCTCCCCTCCGCCGCTGATCTGTCTCCGGATACTGTCCAGCTCATCCTGGATGGTAACGAGGACTTCACTGTCGGATTTGAAAGAATCCGGTGGTGATTTTGTGAGATTATTTCTTGGATCAGCTGAGTGAGATTGAGGAGAATGTATTCCGTTAAGAGTTGATTTGGTAGAATCCATACTGTACCGTTTAGATTATATCCGTTATATTAGAAACTTTATTATATTATAGCAACATTTTGAACTGACAGAATATTTCTATTAGTCCTTTTTATACAGAATAATTATAATCCTTTTGATTGAAACTTGGTCATGCTATAAATCTGGGAAGGATATTACAAAAATACTGAAAGAGATATAAATTATAGATATCTATTAAACAACGAAACATTTATTACCATATAATACCTAGCAAATTTAGCAACAATTGAAAGATAAATAACTCCTTCACACATTAACCAAAACTTCAGCTTGTGGCTTTCAGTTTGATAATCGTCAAGTTTAACGACGTCATAAGTTACATCTCCCAATCTATGGGCATTGATAAAAAGCTATTAAATCTAATATTAACATCAGGTTCTTCACTCGAAAGCGACAAGGCATAACCCTTTTGTGAAGGGATAACTTATTGATCTATGGAGTGTTCATTATGAAACGTGAAAGCAGACTCTGAGTATGAATATGTAATACATACTTGCCACTTGGCAGAGCACTAGAGAGAGAGAGAGCGAGAGAGAGAGAGAGAGAATCGACAAGTGGGCAACTAGTCACAGTCTGACACCACGTCGTTTTCACACTCATAACACTGTACAATGTGTGGTCGGTACAGCAAACTCTGCTGAAGTCTGTGGACTTAACATTTTAAGATGCGTTCTGCCCTAGGATTAGTTTCATGAGATAAGCACTTTATCAGTGTAGTGCTTATTCGGTGCTGGAGAGTTTACGCGCGATGTAACTGCAGGCGTGCTGCCACGTTTTAGCTTTTCATATACAATCCTCTACAAATGTGTACAAGTGTGCATGCCACTTTCTCTTAGCCTCAATTCCTTTGTTCTCTGTAAGGGTTAAGGCGTTCTATTCTTTGTTATCATGAACGTTGAACAGTTGCTTGCTAGAAACTGTTTCAAATTCAATTATGATATTTATTGCTATAACGTGGTCATCTAATTTATTGAATTACTTTAGATAATTTTACTTTCAAAGTAATACTATTAAAGGAAACTACAGTAGTGCAAAATAGTTTAACAACAACAATAGAATTAGAGTGCTACTGTCGTCAGTGACAACATTGAGCACTGTGGTACCAAATCAATCCGATGAGCAGAGTGTGGGGTCCAAAAACGGTGCGATCCAAAATCCGGGAGTTCGGTCCGAGGAAGGATACTAGTGGAATGGAGGTTTACGTGTTGGTCTCAGTTCATGTGCAATGATTAAATATGAGTGGTCAAAAAGAAAAGCCTTCAACCGTCTATGCAACTGTTTACCACAATGTTTAGACAAAATGGCTGCTACTTTAGTATCTACTATCATTGGCAAGATGTCTAATGCGTAAATTCACATAATATTGTATTTGTCCACATTCACGACGGCCTGCACTAATCGGCTATCAAGCAATAACATAGTAATTAAAATTTTATCATGTTATCTAATTTTAAAATCTTCACTTTTAGTTAGTTGGCCAATTAAATATATTTTAAATAGCAATATAAACACATCAATATCCATATAATATTATTAGGGCCTACAATATTTATAAGAAAAAATCTACAGTACATATAATTCATTAATTTGTTTTGAATACATTAAAATACTTAAGGAAAACCTACGTAAAGATACATCAAAAGATGATATTACTAGCTAATATCATTCCCTACCCTTTAAGTAATAAAATCTGATCCTTTCTCATTTCTTTTTAATTAATTTCTAATTTATTTCATAAATTTTTCTTAGTGATGCATAATTTAAATTGCCTATTAGACCTACCTACGCACAACCTCGCTGCCGAAGAGAACCGTTAATTATTGCAAATAATCAGAGCTACATTTTAACGTCTAGTCATCATTATCATCATCCTCCTCCCTTGAAACCCGGTTTAGCTAGGGTCGGGTTACGAATGGACCATTCGTTTAAGAATTTCTTTTAGTAATTTCTGGAGCCTAGGCCTTCACCAATCGAATGTCCTTTCTGAAGTTGGTTTGGAACTTAGTGTTTCTTCGCCTTTTACGACACATTCAGTCTGAGGTTGGTCTATTCTTCTACATTCCGGACACAACACAGGTAGTTTTTTAGCATCTAGTATTGCAATTTGTATTATATTTAATTCTAGTATTTTGTTATCTAGTATCATAATATTATTAAATTATAGCCTTATAATTACTATATTTAATAAGGTAACTTGATCATAGATAGAATTTTAAAAATCTTTGTAGTTTTTAGAGTATATCGTCTCTTTCATTTCTTTGCTTCGTGATACATATAAATAAAATCATCAAATGCATTGACATTCAAATAACTAACACTAGACTCAATAAGATATGAATTTTGCAATTTATATTGTGAAATCCAATAGCATTGCACCACTATATTATCTAATACTGACAAGAATATAAACGACGGCGCATTTTAACGGGCACTAAACGACAGCGAATCGTTTGCATGTCATTTAACCTTGAAGCCGATATAAGTCTGACTTATGTTACCTACTGAAAGATAATATTACGACGAGCAGAAGTAAACTCGTAATTTGTTTTCTAGAAATAAAAACTGTATACCGCACAGAAGAGAGATTATAATCTGATGTATACGAAAGACTCCACCGAGTGATCCTCGGTGAGTAATCAACCCGAGTCTGGTCCAGGCTGGAGGAGCTCCGAGTACTACACACACCCTCCTTCACTCATACACACATACAAACATACACACACGCACACATACACACCCTCCTGCACTCATACACACACTCTCCTGCACTCATACACACACCCTCCTGCACTCATACACACATACACACACATACACACACCCTCCTGCACTCATACACACACCCTCCTGCACTCATACACACGCACACGGCACACATACACACAGTGTGCACGCATTTAACATCGTTAACATTGTTCACGTATTTAACACTGTGCACACATACACACAGTGTGCACGTATTTAACATCGTGCACACGTATTTAGCACACCAAAATTCTGCACGTAGAATGCACAATATCCTTCACAGGTACTCAAACTGTACATATTATAGTGTTGCATTATATACCCATTGGCACAGACAATAGCCTTTTGTAGAATACACGCTTCCTAACTCTAGGATATTGGATGGTTATTCTTAATCTATGCTTACTGTAGTGTACATGTAAGTTGATGTAACTACTCTGAATTGTGCCGTTTATTTGCAATGATTATTAATAACCATGGAAAGAATTAACGAAAAACTAAAAAAACAGCAACTTCAGAAACGTAAGCAAAGAAGCAGCATAGCAAGTGCTTCAGTTACGTTGTCAGAAAAAATTAATTTTAAAATATAACTATATTTCTTATAAGAACGTTTGCATATAAGTGCGAAAGCATACATACAATTTCAAACAAACGATTACAATTTAAAATAGACGTAGACTACTTATGCTAGTGCACAGCAACAGCTCACAATTGTTCAGCTTATAATGCGTATCTACTGTTTGTGCTACTAGATGCATGATTAGGCCTATATTTAGTGCATCAGTCACTTTACACATGTAAGGTTAAGGAAGACTATATCGAAATGATCATTCATAATGGTATACTTTCATTGTCACATGTTGAAATCATTTGACAGCTTCAGTCAATTATCCACGTTACATCTGATAATTATATAATATATCTAAATATCTTTCCGTTTCACATGTTGAAATCATTTGACAGCTTCAGTCAATTATCCACGTTACATCTGATAATTATATAAGATATCTAAATATCTTTCCGTTTATCTTTCCGTTTTAAGATATCTTTCCGTTTATAAGATTGGGTAATCTATTACTATTTTACAATTTTACTATTTTACTACTATACATACTATTTTACTATTTTATTATACTATTTTACTATTGCATCGGCGTTGGATACGATTGCATACTATATGATAAACTATCGGATAAGCTATCTGATAAGTTCTAGGATAAGCTATCTGATGAGCTTATCGGATAAGCTATCTGATAAGTTCTCGGATGAGCTATCTGATGAGCTTATCGGATAAGCTATCTGATAAGCTTATCTGGGAAATAGAATTTAAGAGATTTCATACCGGGGTCATTTACAGTTTAATTTCAAAATGACATTGCACTTGTCGCACTGCACATTAAGCTCTTCGGACTTTCACAACATTTCTAGCATTTTCTGCACAATACTAGGGGAATTCAATGCAGTTTATTTGGTTTATATTTTGACAATGTAGTAATTATATTTGTTATTTTATAAACCATTTATATATCACTATTTATTAATAATTGAATATAATAAAATATACAGGGTGAGTAAAAAATAATAATTGCACCTGCAAAAAGTTTGAAAATTTCAGGCTATTGTTAATATTTTCCATTAAAACTTTTATCAATTACAAATGGACCAATTTCTGATAGAGTGGCCAATTTTCATTCATTTAGATACATAGATTGGCCAGTTATGCAAGTTTCAACAGAACAACCCCGCATTTTTTAATGTACTGTAAATATAAATTATATTTAATTTCATTTTAATTTTGGCCCTGAAAAGGGCCGTTGTAGTGGTTCAGAAAGAACCAATTGTATCTGCTAGCATTGCTGACTATTCGATATACTTTTCTCCCCCTGCTACGCAGGACTGCAGTCGCTTTCGGAACTCTAGGACAGCCTTGTTGATTCCAGCTTGGGGCACTCTCTCCCATACAGATTGACTGTAGCACTTCTTGCAGTTCTGTCTTGTTTTTAGGCTTCGGCTGGTGTTTCTGATAGAGATGCAGCATGGTTCCCCAGACATAGTAATCCAGAGGATTTAGATCGGGAGAGTTTGGGGGCCATTCATTCTTCTTAATGAAATCCGGGTTTCTCTCGCTGATCCATTCCTGTGCATCACGAGATGCATGAGCCGGAGTACCATTCCGCTGAAAGATGAAACCATTTGGTAGAAGAGTATAGCAATCATTGAACAGTTCCGGAAGCAAAGTATTGACGTAACACTGAGAGTTCACCTTTACCTTCTCGTCAATAAAGTGCGATTTGCCCTTACCGTTGTAGCAAACGCCATTTTTAGGTAAAAATGGGGGGTTGCTCTGCTGAAACTTGCATAACTGGCCAATATATGTATGTACCAAAATGGATGGAAATTGGCCACCCCATCAGAAATTACTCCTTTAGTAATTGATAAAAGTTTTATTGGAAAATAACAATAGCCTGAGATATTGAAACTTTTTGCAGGTGTAATCATTTTTACTCACCCTGTAAATATATAATTTTTATAAATAATTTATTACTTTAATATTAGATATTGTAGTATTTTTTATATTGCAGATTAAGAAAATATTAATTACTAATATAGCAAAACAAAATGATGCTTTAATACTTTACATCTGCACTGCATTTCCATTGTTTCTGTAATAATCGTCAGCATTTCCTCAAACAGTTTTGACCACGATTAAATTGATATCAATTGAATCAATTTAATTTGTTTTGTTTATTTTTTATTTTCCTCCTATCCGATGATGACGGATAAGGAAGTAGATGTAGGCCTATGCTCAATAATAGAATGTATGAAGTGAGTATTTTGATCCAATTAGGCTAACTGTAACTCTAACTGTGTAATAGGTGGTGGTTTATTTTTGATCCTACTTTTTATGTTTATGCTGTTTGATTTGTTTTCTGTTACTTTTCTTCCTGTCAAATGTTGACGAATAAAAATGTAGATATATATTACTGCTGCTTTGCTTACGATTCTTACGGTGCTGCTTTTGTAGAATATTAGGTCTACAAATATTATTCCTACATGCAGATTAGACAAGTAGACGGTATGGTTGTATATATGTAATTTGTTGGATTCAGTTTATCGCAGTATCTGTGGCAGAGTACTCGTTGTTCTAGTTCACAGGAAGCCGGTAAGCTAATCTCGTCAGCATGTGTTACTGTCTATTCAGTTCAGCACTAGTCAACATACATCAATGTTGAAACAACTCATTCAAAGTTACACGTTTAAGCGAACAGTGGCGTAGTTATTCAGAAATCAGAATCCAAACTTCTTGGAGGCTTTTAAATGTTTTATGCTTCTGAAAAAGTTATTCTTGTGAAACTGTACCATCTAGACTTTTGATGTTTAGCTAAAGTGCTATGATAATTCTGCCGGTCGATTTCTTTGTTGCAATATATCTATGTGTATTTCTTCAGAGTGGTAAAGCTACTTCTCTCTTTCTCTCTCTCTCTCTCTCTCTTTCTCTTTCTCTCTCTCTCTCACTCTAGTCTGTTCCAGTTGGATGTGTAAATTTTGACATGTTAGGCTAATTAAACTAAGGAAAGCTTATAACTACGATAAATGGTACTAAATCAATCTCTAAATATTAAGCACCCTACAGTGATCATTGAATCAGTCATCGGATTCTCAGCTGTTTTTTATGAAGGATGGACAAAAATGCCCTTTCATTAAATGTTAAGTTGACATAAAATTTAGCAAATTGTTTTTGGGGAATCTGTTAGTAGAGATAAGTGATAGGCTACACGGACGTTTCTGTCATAAACCTGTGTAGAAAAAATAGAAGCTAACCTTTATTTATAAAGTCATTTGTTTCTTGCCATTGATTACAGAATGCATTCCATCACACCAACTGTCACAAGTCAAGATTACGTTCTGCGTTGTTTCTCTAATATCGTATGAGTGCTGTTTAGATCTACATATATTTTCAATTATTAAACACGTCTGTTTGAGTGCCGAATCTTTACAATTCTATCACGGTCTAATACAGTTAGGTTATCAGCGTCTTCTGCATTCTTTTAGTTCTTTGCTTTTACTTTCAACAATAGATTTGTGCCCTGTCTGATAGCAATCTAAGCTCACCATGTCGTTGAGAAAATTCTTGAATAAATTGTTAAAATTACAATTCTTTTGATATTACATTTGATGTTTGTTTTGATATTATAATTTTATTGAACCTCAAGCAAGATTTCTATGTTTGAAATAGACACGAGAATATTGAGCAAGTAAAGCTGGTAAAGCTAATGTTAACGTCAGATTCCTCACTCGAAAGTGATATCAGTGACGGGCGAGCCCAGGATTTGAACCCCGCACATACTGATCCGCGGTCGAGTATCTAATCGACATTTATTTATTTTATTTATTTATTTAGATCACCAAAAAGGGTCATTCAACCCTGTACAGTTCACAAGCAATGCAAACAAACAAGTAAATGAAATAAGTGAACACAATTTACATGTAAATGTGAACCATGGTGAACTTAAAACGAAAATATGAAGTAGAAATTAAAGAACTGAAATCAAGAAATTCAAAATGAAGAAAATTAATGATAATAGGTAGGCATAATTATACATTTAAGATCAGTATCATTAAAAACTATTTATTAAGTACTTACGAAAATTAATATTGAAACAGTTAACGGAACGAGATGATCGTAAATTAGTTGGAAGGGATAGCCAGTATCTAGGGCCTTGTATAGCGATATACTTTTCGCGACAGAAGGTTCTGAACGATGGTATAGTAAATTCCGAAACTTGTCGAAATTTATAAACAGAATTTACAACATTATTTAATAGCAACGAATAGTTGTAACATAAAGGCATATCATTATGACTAAGTTTATACAGAAATACGCAACAGCAATGTTTATGAATATCACTTAACTTTCAAATTTTAAGTTCTTTAAATATATTGTTCGTATGACTACGAAACTCTGCATGTTGAATTATTCTAATTGCTCGTTTTTGGAGTACTATCAATTCGTTGAGCAAGGTTTTAGAAGCGTTCCCCCAAACAATAATACAATAAATTAGATGCGGATATATTAGACTGTATTTAACATACAATGTTTAGGTAACTTAGTTTTAACCCGATGGAGTAATCCAATGGATTTGGCTAAATTTTGTGCAGTATAAGAAATATGACATCGCCACTGGCTCCAGCCAGTGGCGATATATGGTATATATGCCGATGTATGCTATATATGCCGATGTCACCATAATCTCCACAACTTTTATCACTTTAATATCTTTATCTGAATTGTTTATTAATAATCATAATTTCATTTGCTTTATAAAAATGATATATCCTTGCCTCTTTCATTCCCATTCGATGGGTTTCCTGACCCAAAGCACAGACCTAATTTCTTTCTTCTTTATTTCAGCATTCTCATTGGGGCACATTTCTACTTCCACATCATCAGTATATTTTAGTGTCGAAAACATAATTCAACAGCGAATCTATTGGTTCTGCTCTAATTGCATGTTTTACTATTTCAATATTTCAAATGCACGCTATGGGCAAGGTGCAGGGAACAGTGAAACGGGTTATTTGAAGGAATAAACTGAAGAAACAGATGAGTAGAACGTAAACTTTGATTCCTCACTCAACGCCTCATATCGACGCGCTGTAATCCACATACTTGAAATACCGCGCCACGCTTCAGCGGCAGCGGTAGCAGCAACAACAACAACAACGCTAGCCGCAGCTGATGCTGCAGATAGCTGATGCTGATGGAGCACACAATGCTCGGTAGACAGGTAGCCTGATCGGCTAGGTGTCCAACAGAATGTCAGTAGGCGAGTGGTACAAATTCAGCACTAGTTCAGTCACTGATATCTTTCGAGACAGGAAATAGAACGAGACAGGAATCAGACACTGAATTTAATGAAATAAAATTGAAATTGAGTTTATGAAGAGAAAGACGAGAATGTGGGCTAGTCGATTCTAACTAGAACCGCCACTGATGGCGCTGATGTGTGTTGTACAGATGCACGTAAGTGGAAGAGCAGTATACAGTAAAACAGTGAGGCGGCGCCAGGAGGTTCTGCGTCTCGCTGTCTGTCTAGCACTCCAGCCAGCCCATCAGTGCTTCAGCCTGCCAACTATCTTCAGTATACAACTCTCTCTCTCTCAATCTTCTATCTGTTTCTCGCCGTACTCTCTATCTGTTTCGCTCTCTCTCTCTCTCTCTCTCACACACACACACTCGCTCTCTCTCTCTCTTTCTCTCTTTGTCTATTGGTAAGTTTATATTTTCTTACTTCTATTCTACTTTTCAAGATCTCTCTCTCTCTCTCTCTAAACTTTTACTGTATATTTTGTATCATTCCCCGTTATTCTGTCGTTTAGTTTAACTCAACTTATTAGGTTTCTCTCTCTTTCACTCTCTCTCAGTTTTTATTTTATATTTTCAATCTCTTGAAATTTTCAGTCCGCTAATTGGTCAAAAATTATTAAAGAGACGATCAGTCAATGCAACCAAGTTGATCAGACAAACGAGGGGAAAGACGGGGTTACTGAACTACAAAACGTACAGTATAAAGCGACTAACTAATCAATGATACATTCCCCCGAGAAAGTTTCTAAAATTCTCTATCTGAGTTTTTTTCTCTCTAAAGGCTTAGAACATATAGAAAAGTAATTTTAAAAACTGTTACAATTTTTTTAATGTAAGATTTTACCATTTTAACGACATTGTTTTAGTTAGCAGATTTTAAAATTTATATCAAGAATTCTAACTTTACTAATCATTCCAGTAAATAAATAAATATATAAAGTTAATTCAGCATCACTCTAACGACTAAATTATTTTTAAATTCTGAGTTCCAAGAGACCTCTGGTTTCTAATAAATAATTATCGTTATCAGAAAACAAAACGGGACACCAGTGGTCGCAACATGTTCTGTCTTTCTTCAAATCTCCTTCTTCTACTACATGAAGACTACTTTATATGTATGCCTTATTCTTTATCTCTATGGTTTTTCTTACATATAAATCTCTCTTTCAAAAGTTTATATCATCTAAACCGTTACACGCTACACTTTTCTTTTCTTTTATCTCCTTCTTCCCCCCCCCCCCTCTCTTTCTTCCCATCTCCAATTCATTTAGCAGATCTGTGAGCCAGATGTTAACTCATTTCTGATGACTGTTATTTTCAGTAACCACACTTACAGGTATAAACCTTGGAGCATGTTATTTCCCTCGATGTGCTGCTGCTCAACTGGTTTGTTTATTAAATCAAGGCTCTGAAATGTTGTGGGCTATCCCTATTTGTTGCTCTATATCCTCGGAATGATAGAAATTTTCTGTCTGTAGCAGAATACAAGCTAATTGAGGGCTTACCTGCTTTCTAATTACATGCACACATATAGATCTATAAATTGTAATTCTACTCATTTCATTATCGGCTCCTTATGTTATCGGCTAACATTATATGAACATCATGATTATAATTGAAAAAGGATGAAGACAATTCTTAAAGACAATACGAAAGAGAAGGCTACCACTACAGGTTACAGGATGACTGTCTACTCCTTGTAAACCTTTTTACAACTATATGCAAAACTTACACATGTCATGCTGTTTGGTATATAACTAATGAGCCGTACGGCTATAGTACATTGTATAATAGTAACAGTTAAGAACATACATGTAATAGTGATAATACATATTATACAACAATATCCTCTCTACCAAACCCAGAAAATAAGATTTACAACAATACCAATTAGCAATACTAATAAGAATACTTTTTAATACTAATTACTGTTAGGGTTGGATGGCTCAATGAATACCACCCATATCTCAAAGCCAAGAGGCCATCGGTTTGAATCCTAACCGGATCGTCTCATATCTGACAATATCAGTAAAGATATTCAACCTTAGTTTTGTTTTTGTTATTTATTTTTCACATTTTAAGAGAAAGACAGAGAGAGAAAGAATATGTTTATGAGATCTGTGCACAGTAAAATCATTATTTACACTATAATGCCCAGTCAGAGAATATTATTAATAAATCATTAATTGTCTTTTTAAAACGATTATTACCTGAAATGCTTACAAAGAATCAATCAAAACTAGATTAAACTGAAATTATATCTGCGAGCAAATGATTTAGATATTGTTAAGCCCAAGTTATTCCAAGCATAGATATATAACACTCCATTTATCATAAACATCCAGAAAGGCATAAATGTTTCTTCGGTTTCATCTATCTACCATATCTAGCAATATCAGAAATTATTAAAGCGTACTATTTCCATATTTTTGCATTGCAGTAGCTGCGCTCTTATCGTTTCACAGCAGTTGAGCTCTCACTTAGCATACGTAAGCCTAATGACCTAATGCATGCATTAAAAGTTTAATAAATTTGTCAATTAAGATCATATCAGCAAGTATTTTACGTCGTTTTGAAAAGAAATTATTGTTCTTCAAAATAGCATTAGCAGAAATTTTATGTTAAGTGTTCGCTATTATTGTATACATGTAGATATAATTTTACGCTGCATGTAACAAGCCCATAATACTTTCAAGTTATAAAAGATATTCAGACTAAAATTTTTCTATGTTTGGTAGAATTAGCTGCTGGTCAAGTACTGTAAATTTCAAATACATCGGTCAATTCCTTACAACTTTATTGTAAAAATAATGAGGGGTATCAGTTATAAAAAAAGCACCGTGTAGTTTGGAATGTAAGGATTTTTGTACAAGAATTTTGTCAGAAATAAGGCTTTCCTCGGATTGGAGCGACAAGAAATAGTTAAGAGAGGAGCGTGCTTGTCTAAAAAGACGAAAGCACTGAGCAAAATTGGTGTGTAAAATTAGCAACAGTTGAAGTTGGATTGGAGTATAATGAAGAAGCTCTAATATCAGCAGAAAATGAAGAAATATTGATGGAGGCGAGTTTACGATAACTTTTAATAGTTCTAGAAGCAAAGGAGTTAACGATCACAGGAAATTTTCAGAAAGTTGCACTGTGATCAGACAATGACAACTCTGAGACTCAGATGAATCAACTGAGTCATTTCACGGATAATTAAAAGATCAAGGATGTGACTAGAGGTGTGCGTAGGAGAAGAAATATGTTGCTTGAGGCCAAAAGACTCAAGTGTAGTAGAAAGAGCTGAAGAATAATGATCAACATGTGAGTCAATATTGAAATTACCCATAATAATCAGATCAGACGGTAAAGAGACAATGTTAATGGATCTCATTAGTAATTCAGTATCTCTTAAATTCGTAATGTCGCGTGTTATGTCCGAGCCAGTTCAGAATAGCGCAGCCGTAAACTGCACGTGTCGTAAGAGACTTTATGAACAGGAAAACAAAGCGACGAGCTCTAGCTGCCGCGTATTTGTTCGAAGTTAAACGCTATATGAAGGTGTCCATTTGGTATATCCCGTTAACTTGTTGAACGACGTAGTGTTATGACATGCTACAGAGTGAAAACAGACTGTGAATAGGAATTTCTACCTTGGCTCTCCAACTTGGCAGAACAATATAGAGAGAATGTCGAGTACAAGATATATTTTACGATTATCCATTTTATCTAAATTTATGTATGGTCTTTATCCGCTGATGTTACCAATCACGAGACAGTTGTATATAAAACACTAACCAGTCTTTCCATTAGATATAGCGAATTAAAAGCATTTTCAGTTGATTGATAGCGCTAAAGTGTGGCCTAACTGTAAATAAAAACAGAAAATTCACATCATGGCGTACTAACGTATTTCACTAATCAGTACTGGAGGGACTATGTTTTTGCTAGCATGGATTTAATTTTTGTATTGAGCGCAAAGAGTTTTCCATATTTATTCTGAATGGACATTTGTTTACATATATAATATACAAGTATTACTCTTTTCTAAGGCAATTTGAAATAGTATAATTGTAAAACCGATAAAGACTCAGCTTGTTATATTACAGTAGTGCATATTACAGTAGAAAATTTGAATTTGTTCTTTTAATTTGTTAAATTATTAATTCGTTTTTGAAAATTTGGGATGAATTATGACCAGATTTATAGTCCTCGAGACCTGGTCTTGGTCTTGGTCTCAAAGGTTCTGGTCTTGATCGTGGTCTCGAGTGATAGGTCTCGGATATTTCGAGGCCACTGCATATTATGTTAATTATTTTCAAGAAATTGTGAATGGACAATCAGCAGGAACGATATACCTACATGCATGAAGTAGTACAATTACGTGTTTTAATGCCACTTCTTGCTCTTCGATAGTTTTATAGTTCAGAGTTCAGTCTACAGATTAGTAGATCCAGTAGATATTTTAAATTTTGAAGCAGCTCTGGAAAAATCAATACCCAGAAGCTCTTAACATCCTAGTATCCGGCACTAATAATCAATAACTACCAAATTTATTATATTTACATGTAGGCTCATCAAGTACGTTATGTTAACATAACCTATCAAGTAAGCCATGCTATTTCAATAATTATCTACCTGTAGGATGGTGGAATAATTTTTAAAAAACTCCTGCAGAAGTCTTAATGACGTAGTTTATAGGCTTACCATTGCTACCACCTCATTTAATCATGCTTGAAGAATGTTGTCTTTGTTGGTCTTGTTCTCGGTCTAAACTGTCAGGTCTTGGTCTTGGTCTAGACTGTCCGGTCTTGGTCTTGGTCTCGACTGTTCGGTCTTGGTATTGGTCTCGGAGTTTTGGTCTTGACTACAAGTCTGATTGTGACCAAAACTAAACCAAACTTGGTCAATCTCTGTATATTTGAGATGAATAGGTCTACTTAGGCCTACGATGTCTGTCTGAAGTAACGATGAGCGTCATAACGTCATATTTATAATTCCTATAAGGTCATATTTATGATTCCTTAATAGTTATGCTAATTACAGCTCTGTCATATTATGAGTATAAATTTATGGCGAGTGTATACAAGTATTTAAATGTCATTTGAGTCAGGTTTGTCAGATGTTTCAGGTGTGTGAGAGGTGTCAGGTGTGTAAGGTGTGTTGGGTGTGTCTGGTGAATCAGATATGTAAGTACACACCTGACACACCTGTCAAACTTGTCAGGTGAGTCAGGTGTGTCAGGAGAGTCAAATGTGGTAGGTGTTGCAAATGTGTCACGTGATCCCGGTGTGCCAGGAATAGCTAGGTGCGTCAGGTGAGTCAGATCTTTCAGGTGTGTCAGATGATTCAGGTGTGTTGGGAATAGTCAGGTTATTCAGTCGAGGAAGGTGTGCCAAGTATCTCAAATGATTCAGGTGTGCCATGAATAGTCAAGTGAGGCAGGTGTTTCAGCATGTGGTTCAAATGTGTCAGGTGTGTCAGGTGAGGCAGGTGTTTCAAGTGGATCAGGTAAGTCAAGTGAATCAGTTTTTAAAGGTTTTATAGGGGTTTAAGGTGTGTTAGGTGAGTCAGACGTGTCAGGAATAATCAGGTGATTCAGGTGTTTCAGGCGTGTAAGGGTTTTAGATATGTCAGGTGAAACAGACGTATCAGTCATAGTCAGATGAGTCAAGTGTGGTATTAATAGTCAGGTGAGTAAGGTGTGTCAAGTTTGTCAGGTGTTTCAGGTGAATCAGATGTGTCAGGAATAGTGAGGTGAGTCAAGTGTATCAGATGAGTCTTTTCATGAATAAGAAATTTTTAGATATTGATTTATTGAGAGTCGTATTGATAGAAAGGCCGCCTTAGGATTGAAAGGTTAGGAATTGAATCCAGGTTCAGTTAGAACGGTCATTTTCCCTCGATGTCTGCTATTTTGCACACGCGTACATCTAGTAAACAATAAACTATTATAAGCTATTCCATGATGGTGGTCGCGGAAAGCACACACTTCGGCTGCTTTAAAGTAGACCGGAAGTCACGTGCAGGGATCTCAGCGCTAACCATCTTCAGCAATCAATCAACGGCCAGGCAGTCAGGTTGACCTGAAAAAACCTGGATAGTTTGATCAACGATACCGCAGTAAGTCGATTTCTTCACAATTGCATGCCAGTCAACTGATGGAAGCGTTAAGATGCGCTTCTTAAACCGTAAATTATTCGCAATAACAGTTGTTAAGCTAAAGCAAGCCTTAATGCATGCAGCAAGAATTTTTACACCACATGCAGACAATGAACCATGAAGTAGACAGTTTCACAGAGAGCTCTCTTGACAGCAATTTCTGTAACTTAAATATTTCTTTAGTTGCAAAATAAGATAAAATCTAAACTATTTCGAAACTTTTACGAACATCTGATAATATTTAGTTCTGATAATTGCAAATTAACGTTAGTAATGTTTATATAACTATTTGGAAAATAAGATCGTCATAAATGGAATTTTACCGTGAAATATACCTGCCATGAACATCAATAAACTACTTAAATGACGTCCCTGACATCATCCTTGTATGAGGAAACGGACGTTAAACCTTTACTATTATTATTATTTGTTAATTAAGTTGTAATATCATTGTCAATATCGATAAAATTCCTAGCTATTTATTAAATGAAAGATTATTGTTTCCAATGAAATAGAAATAGTATATCTTTCTGCTAATTAAGTCTCAATTCACTTCAATTCAATTCAATTCAATTAATTAAGTCTCAATTCACGGCAAAGTTTATTAAATTTCTGCTAATGCTATTTTGAAGAACAATAATTTCTTTTCAAAACGACGTAAAATACTTGCTGATATGATCTTAATTGACAAATTTATTAAACTTTTAATGCATGCATTAGGTCATTAGGCTTACGTGTGCTAAGTGAGAGCTCAGCTGCTGTGAAACGATAAGAGCGCAGCTACTGCAATGCAAAAATATGGAAATAGTACGCTTTAATAATTTCTGATATTGCTAGATATGGTAGATAGATGAAACCGAAGAAACATTTATGCCTTTCTGGATGTTTATGATAAATGGAGTGTTATATATCTATGCTTGGAATAACTTGGGCTTAACAATATTTAAATCAAGTTTAAAAACTCACCTTATAAATTATAGTCACCTTTATGAAATTATAATTAACTAATATAATAATGAACATGCTAATTAAGATATAGTCCTACACAATGATTAAATTGGGAGGGGGCGCGCAGGGAAACTATGTTCCCTAGCTCTCATGTTTTCTTAGGTGCTTTCTCATGCTTGGGGCCCATATTATATACTAGGAGATCTGTAATACATTAAAGGGAGCCCGAAAAATTTAGACTGTTTCCCTAACTCTCAATTCTCACTTTAACCACTGGGCCTACCATCAGATTTGTTAATTTAATGGTATATCTGATAGCCTATTAACATTGATATATTATTAGTATATCTATCATTTGATAATTAATTTTTATTAATTTTAGGATATCACAGGGCACTAACTTACACTATAAAAACCTTATACTAGTATTAACAAAGATCGGTATCGGGCTATTTGTTTACTTCTATAAGTTGAATGGGTTTACGCACTTTCTCTCAATTGTTCAGTTGGCGTAGCTGATTTATTTTCTAAATTAGGCTTTTCTTTGTGCAAGCGATGTTATGCTAGTGTAACCCTTGCCCAAAGATATGCCCTTGCCATACATAACATAACAACACAGTGCTACTGTTGTCCATGACAACATCGAGCACTCTTGACACAAATCCAAGCCGGTAAGCAAAAAGGTCGTCAAAAAACGGTGCAAATTCCATAATCCGCAAAAATCAGTCCAACAATACATTAGCCTATATTAAAAATCGTAAAAGTTATTATTGCGGAAATTTACAGCCTTTCAATTGATCAACAATTTTAAGCAATTTTAGATACAAATTTTTTATAAATAATTTAAAACTATTTTAGAGACTAATTTCATAAGGCGAAGTTATTTCAGGAAAGCAGCACGCGAAACATTTGATCACTATTATCGATTAGGAACTAATATGGAAGCTTTTTGATCCCGACTATAAAAATAGACCAACCGTTACCTGCAGTGAGCTAGGCGACTAAGCAAAAAGTGCAAAGAACTTAGGAAAGCACCATTGAACCACTTCAGAAGCCATTTTCTCAAAGCTACAGGTTACATAGGGCATGGTTAAGCACAGTCTCATGTGGTGGGATTAACTCGTTGATCTGTTGAGTGCTATTTATGAAGCGTTGAGGGGGACTCTGAGTATGAATTTGTATCTTGGACCTGCCACTTGGAGCTCAAAACTGTGAATGAAATGTTAAAAACTTGTATTTCCAAAGATACAAATGGAATCACGACTGGCAATTATTACAGAAGCATCGGATAGGTAGAAAGATAATGCTGACCAGCTGTTATTCACTATTCAGCAGATTATTTACGCGATCGACCTAAACGTAACAATATGTTCCCTTTAACGCCTGTGCAACTTCTGTGTGCCGGAGGTATGTGGCACAGTTGATAGCATCATTGCCTGATTAGCAGGAAGAAATCTGTTCGAATCCAATTTTGTTTTCGCCAATATCGTTCTAAGGAAAAATACATCAAATTTTGCTTTAAATTCTGTTATAAATTATATCCTACTTCGTTCAACAACAGCAAAGAATGGAGAGCTATCCAGTATAATTAGAAGAACCCCTCTAGGAGTTAACAACTATGAATAAATCAGAGATACTGATTCTGAGATATTGATGCTTACTCTGGAAAGACAAAGGAGTGAGTCAGAACTCGAAAGCTAGAATAGTGAAAGCCTTAATCTTTCCAGTTAAAACGTTTACATTGACAATGAAAAACTCTATCTCTCTTTTTCTTGTGACCTGCAACACGGCAGGTCCAAAGTACATCGATTAGTACTCAGAGTCTGCTTTCACGCTTTACAAAGGCTATGCCTTATCCATACCTTATGTAGTCTATACATGTAGCTTGGGAAAAATATGGCTTTTGTGGTGGATTCCAGCTGCCTTCCTCAGTCGCTTCTTGCGACAAGTGCAGTTAACGGTTGGTCTATTCTTCCGTGTTCCAGGCGCAAGACGGGAAAATGAAGAAATATGAACAGAATAAGATTAAAGTTTTTAAAATGGTAATGACAAATAGCGCAGACTTCTACAAGTTCCAGAGATAGAAAGTAAAATGCAGCAAGTTATGCTAAATGCCTTTCCACCGTAGCAAATTATGCTACGGTGGAAAAATCAGTCACTTGCTAGAGTACAGTGGATGATCAGACGTCGCGATCGAATTGACGGTACCAGGTATTAAGTATAGGATACTAAATTACGATTACTTTAATTATAAATCCGCAAATTAACACGCTCTACCAAGATTCTGCAGACCCTCTCTGTGTTAAGGATGGCTATGGTCTGAGATAAAACATAGCTTTTTTGTTATGTTATTCCATAGCAGTTGCCTTTTTCAAAATCTCCATTACCCTACTTAGACTTAGAATACATCAAAATAATCCAGCATTGCCAGTATGTTGTCTGACACTGATCCAGAATAATGTGCAATTCCATTAAGCTGCTCTGGCATAGATTTTCTTTACCTTTCAATTCCTTATATGAATTGTAGAGAATTAAAAGATGTCAACAGCTTAACTCTAAAGCCATGCCTCGGACACACACTGCATACACTGACGACAGTAAACACAGCGGATCATGAGAGATATTTCAGTAAACTGAATTAGATATGCACCTACTTAAAACGGCTTGTTAGCTAAATGCCTCAGAATAACACACTGATGTTTATTTCACTGGATGTGCCACCTGTAAAACTCTTTAAGCCAGCAAAATATGTCAAATCGTGTCTATTGGCAAATCATCATTCAGCGACGGATAATAATAGCAAGACAGTCACAAGAGCATCTCGTGGTTCTTCAATGAAGTTGATTAGGGTTTATGATCATGAACTACATATTCATTATAATAACTATTCAAAACCAAAGAAATACTATAAAATAATTTATTGATATTTAGCAGTTTAAGTCATGAATAAATGTTTAAATATTCACACGAGTATCATAATTGATCTATCCATAGTCTGTGATGTCATAGTGAAGCAATAGTCTTTGTGCCTAAATTTTCCATGATTCTTAATAGTATGTGAAATATCAGTGTAAAAAATTTCGCTCGTCTATCACTTAAATTTATTTTAAAATTAAAATTAATTTTAAATTTAAATCTCATACTAAGCAAAATACTACGTGTTAATATTGTTAATTCTGTTCTTCAATGTCGAAATATTTTACAAGGGTGCATTAAACTCATCTATAAGAACTTAAATATTTGATATGGCAGCAGCATTAAATTTTGGGAGGCCCAGCATTATAAAGAGAGACCCATTGTCTTTCGCTATAGAACTTCGCCATCGCCAGTGGTTACAAAGAAGGTGGCATTAGGAGGGAACAGCAGAGGGATATATCCATGAGAGTCTTCTTGCAGATAGCACGTCCTGTTGTTACCTAAAATAAACGATTACAAATTTTACAGGGCTTTACAGAAATGAACTTTCACATTTTATAAGACATTCTAATTCACTTGACAGATTCAAAAATAACCTTGAAAAGCATATGTTTGTGCGAACCTGTAAATCCTGTGCTATGATTTATTTTAAGTCTCTCTCGGATTCTGAATTTTTGATGTATTATTGATGACAGTATTTGGATTCGTGATGCTTATTCTATATTTATTATTGTGATGTATTGTATATCACCTGTTTTGCTGTATGTACCTGTTGTAGAGTATAGAAATGCGTTTTGCATGATATATTCTATTAAAAACTAAACGTTCATGAATCATGATGTACGTACCTGTATATGATTCAACATAAGTGTATACCACAGTTTAAAATACATATACTAAAAACCCTAATACCAATAAATATGCAGTTGAAGTCAAAGCTAAAGTCGAATTTAATTAAAATCTGTTTTTTATTTCGAAAACATGTCAATGAGACGGCCAGCACGGGATTTGAACCCCGAATCAAGTGATTCGCAGTGAAAAACTTTACCAGAGCAGCACAAAAATGATAAATCATCCTCAAAGAATAGCTACTAAAATTCTCATTATTTCGGTCATGCACTACATTTATTAGTGCCGTTCTAAATAGTCAATCCATATACATTTTCTGTGAACAAGACTTTTGTAAGCAGTAGAAGTCCAATGCTATCAAAAGAATAATAAAAACCAAGAAATTGGTCGCCACACGTTTTGCGGAAAAAACAATTGTTATCACCTGACTCCTTAGTTACAATGTGTAACTAGATATTTAGTAGACATGTTTTAATTCGTCTTATCTCATGTTTAGAAACAGTCTCAATATTATCTAACCAAACGTGATTATTAATTGCGAAATGCCTGCTAATAAGAGAGAGAGAGAGAGAGAGAGAGAGCGAGAGCGCTAGAGAGAGAGAGAGAGAGAGAGAGAGAGAGAGAGAGAGCGAGAGCGAGAAAACGGCTGTTAACATCACAAGCGGCAATTTCATTAGCCAATCAAATGATATAAATATTTTCAATAAAAAATTGGAAATTAAATTCGACGTAGTAATTTACCATACTAGCTTAACATGTGTAACTTATATTTACTGTAACGTCATTGACAATAAAATAAGACAAACTGAAATGTCCTCTTCATAGAACGATTTTGCATGTGACATCAATTGAACTGATTAAGTAAAAGTTTTACAGTGGCCACACACGATCAGTTTTGCCATCAAACTCGTCTGTTCAGATATCTGTTCTGATATCTGAACAGATAAATTTGATCGCGTGTGGGCGCGTCAGATTTGAAAATTGACGAGAGAACTGATGACCCAGTTTCTCCACACACGATAAAATTTAACTGATCAAACTTATCTGAACATATATCTGTTCAGATATCTGAACAGATAAATTTGATCGTGTGTGGGCAAAACTGATGAGAAAACTGACGAGTGTCAGATTTCAAAACTGATGGGAAAACCATCAAATTCATCTGAACAGATATCTGTTCAGATAAATTTGATCGTGTGTGGCCGCGTCAGTTTTCAGATCTGAAGACTTGTACCCAAGAATTTTGGCGCACTTATCGGCCTAAACTTATTTTAATTTGAGCATTCTAAATAGAAATTAATTTTTTACTGCGTAATTAAATAAAAGTATTATAAATCACAAAGATGCTTTTGACATACAGAGATAAGCGTTACCGAATTAAATATCATTATTAAATTTCAATATTGATTTTAATATAAATTGAATGGCTAGTGGCGCAGTGATAGAGCTCGCCTCTAGAAAGAGAGGTCGCGAGTTCGGGACTGCGTTGCGACGTGAAAAGAAAAACATAGTCGTGCAAACGTGGTGGTGCCAAATCGATATATACGCGACCTTAATGTTTCATTTCCTAACTAGACCCTTTCGTTTCGACCCAGAATAGGGGTATACGGGACGCTAAACGGATTGTTTTAAATTTCAATATTAAACACCTTCGCTAAACAAATTAAAATTTTATAAACAAAGAATAATAATTTTATTTACAGTCAATCTCTATTATATTTCTGAACAATAAAAATGACATGCGCAATTTATATAGAGTTCTACAGTCTCCCTCAATAATGAATACTTCATAAACAGGCTGTTTGGCGGGATTTAGCACACTTGGTTTAGTTGCGCGTCAATTATCGAAGTTAAGTTACACCGACCTCGGTTAGTACTTTTTGGGTGACCACCTTGGAAGACCGAATGTTGGCGTGGAAATGTGGAAGCGGAAATGGGCAGTAAACAAGCATCTCTGCTTCCTGACTCAGTGTGCCGTTATTTTATGTTATGTTATATATAAGCCTAGGTGTAAGAGACTTTGCCTATACGAGCATGCAGAAATATAAACTAAATAGTGACGATGATGCAGAATACTTAATGATGCAGAATACCTACTATGTGGGAGTATAGACTATAACTATGATTCAATTCAATTCAATTCAAAACTAGTATTATATTATACTGTTGTATTGATAGTGAAGTAGTGGGTGGATATGGCGTAACGGTTATATTGTTCGCCTCGCATGCAATTGGCCTGGATTCAAACACGTAATCCATTGAAAAAACACAGACTAAATGGTTAAATATGGTGAACTTAAATAAAAATAATGATAATAGGTGAACTTTCGCAAATAAAATATGCAGGGGTATAATTTTAAATTAAAATATAAAAAGAATAAAAAATGAACCTATTAAATCATTAAATGATACTTCCATCATTTGAATAGCCACCATCAATCAGTAGATGGGTAGCTCTCAAATTAGTAGTTTGCATAACTCAAATGATATCGATTGATTGAAGTAATAACAACCCCATCACGTGCACTGCAGTCTAGAAATGACTGACAGCTAATTAGCATAACTGATAAGATATCTGAACAGTTAAATTTGACCGTGTGTGGGCGATCGTCAGTTTTATCGGCAGATAAATTTGACCGTGTGTGGCCAAAATATCTGTTCAGATCTGAGTCTGTTCAGATCTCAGATCTGAATAGACAAATTTGACCGTATGTGGACGATTCAAATCTATCTGAAAAAAATATCTGATCAGATATCTGATCAGATATCTGTCAGTTAAATTTGATCGTGTGTGAGCTCCGCCAAATTTATCTGAACAGATATCTGTTCAGATAAATTTGATCATGTGTGGCCACTTTTAGATTTACAGTAAATACAATATCTAGCCGTGAAATCCAACAAACATTTAATCATATGAATGACAGAACATAAAATCTTTAATTACCTATCCATAGTTTAAGAGAAGGGAGATTGAAAGCTTTTGTCACAACATCCAGTTTAAGTCTACCGTTATGCAACAGAAAGCTTGATTTCTTGACGACCTCGTTCTTATTCGTGGGCCGCGTAAAACACAGTTCTACAATCTCTGGAGCTTCTGCTCTGCCTAAGCCCCTCATTTTCTCATCACTGTCCAAAATGCTGAACAAATTAATATAAAAAAGCAATCAATATCAACGTTACTTAGACTGAAGAATAGAATTTGTAAAGCACAACTATGACGAGAGAAGCACAAGAAATGACACAGTCAATTTTAACGCAGTTTAAATTGGACAATGATGTCTTCAAATGCTGGTTGAATTCTAACTGGTCTTGTTAGATTACTTAGGTAATGAACATATGCTTCACATATGTAACTATATCACATATCTCACACAAGCCTAATATAATCTCATATCACATCACATCTTCATATCAAATCATATCAGTTATCATCGCGACATCCATCAGATCTCATATATCTCACATACATATCACATATACGTCACAACAAACTACATAAGTCTAAAAAAAACTAAGAGAAGATAAACACACCAGAATTCTTAGTACTTTATCTTTTTAATTTTGCTATAAGTAGATTCAGCTTTATTTCAAAGATATGAAAACTTTTGGAATCAATTAGCGCCTTCCTACATAACATAGAAGGTAACAAAAGTATACAAAAATTGTAACTG
This sequence comes from Enchytraeus crypticus, assembly GCA_905160935.1. Lineage (NCBI taxonomy): Eukaryota > Metazoa > Annelida > Clitellata > Enchytraeida > Enchytraeidae > Enchytraeus > Enchytraeus crypticus. Next base: position 2,001,255 of record CAJHZI010000382.1, on the reverse strand, counting down.
TCAATGAATGAAAATTCACCTGGTACAAGACCGGCACCTTACTGTTGTACTTTGATCATAGTTCCTACTCTCTTCCTGTGAGTAACAACAATTAATTAAATTATAAATATCTTACATTTGTAATTGATACTATATTATGAGTAGCAAGTATCATTCTGTCTTCCGCCTTCCTCTTCATTTCCACATACGAGTGGGTCTTTAAATCATCTAACATACCTAATCTCTGCCTGCCCCTGCCTCTTTTTCCTTCCATTCTACCTTCTATGACCTCTCTTAATAGACCTTCCCCCTTAGAATGTGTCCGATCCAACTCTTCTTCCTATTTCTTAATACATTTATCAACAGTCTATCTGTGCCAACTCTCTCCAGAACTTCCTTATTTATAACTTTTTGAGTCCAGCTAATCTACTCCATTCTTCTCCAAAGCCACATTTCCACCGCCTCCAGTTTCCTAATATCTTCCTTCCTTAAGGTCACTGTTTCACATCCATACAATAGCGTCGTCCAAACCAAAGTTTTCACTATCTTTATCTTTGTGTCTTTCTTTAGATTTTTTGTTAAAAGTTCTTTTTCTATTACCAAATGCCGCTTTTGCTTGTGCAAGCCTACTGCATATTTCTGTCTCACATTTCCCGTCATCGGTTACAGTATGATCCAAATATTTGAAACTCCTTACCAGTTCCAATTTCGTACCATTTATTGTGATTTTAACTTCACCTTTATTACTGGACACTCTTACAACCTTGATTTTTTTATATTAATCTTCATGCCATATCTACATGCTGTATCATTCAGCGTATCCATTATCTTCTGCAGTCCAATCTCGCTGTCCGCTACCATTCCTTGATCATCATTCCTTGGTCATCATAAGACATATACATGATTAAATTTAGATTTTTCTTGAAAATTCTCAGGAGAGATATACATTTAGTAATCAACTGCTTCAACCATTGTTATCTTGTATATTGCACATTTCTGTTAATGCACTTAGTAAAGGAGGAAATAATCCAAAGTTTATTGTGTTTTAGCTATAGCCTTGAGGCTATTTTAGGCTCGTAAGAGCCTAAAATTAAGTTCAAATAAAACTAAAACACTAAGTTGAAGTCGAAGAGAAGAATCCTATTTTTTAATATAAGTGAATTTGCTCCCATTACACACTTGATCAACCTCTCACTCGCATAAGTTGTCTTCCCAACTTCCTTCAAACGAGGTGTTCTCTTCTTGGCTAAAAAAATCCAGTTGAATGGTTTCCGACTTGATTCTTCTAGATCTATCTTCTGTCTTCGACACAACAGACTGTTTATTAGAAATCTAATAAACAGGCTAAAATCATGCTTTTGAATTTCTGATTCTGCCTTATCTAATAATAGTAATAGTTATCTAATAATAATTCTGCATCTTATCTAGTAATATCTCTCATGTCGCACAGAGTCTGTCGCTATTGGTCAAGATCGCTCTTCTGAATTACCACTTCTACATGGTGTTTCACAAGGTTCTGTATTAGATCCATTGCTCTTTTCTTTATACATTATTCCACTTAGCAGCTTGATGCTTGATATGCAGCCAACACACAACTTTACATTACTTTGCTTTGCAAACTGTGATTCCAACCAGAAACTACCTCATCTCGCATTTGTTTCTAGATCAGGCATATTCCTGGCTTGTTATCGTCTAGATGTGAATCCGTCCAGAATTGAATATATTTTTAATTGCACCCCTCTGCAAAGAAGTAAATTACTAATGACTCTGTTCATTTTAAAAACCTTGCACCTTCTCGATTAGAGATGGGAATCGAACCGAACCCGAACCTAAAATCTGGAATTTTGACCGAACCGAACCCGGACTCTGGCTGAACCCGAACAGAACCCGAACTCAGACTCTGGCCGAACACGAACCGAACCCAGACTCTGGCCGAACCCGAACCGAACCCTTTGCTTCGTCCAAACCGAACCGATCTCTTGAAGTTCCTTTCTCCTCTGCCAGCTCCAGGAGAAAAGAATACTTTTCCTTTCAGATATTTTTCAAAGTCTTCATTAAGTTATTATGGAGAATGGTTGACATTATATAAATATAATAAGAACAATACACACATATATATATATTAGTTTTTGTATTTACATGTCTTACAGTATCTAACAGCATATATCAGGTAAGGCTGGTTCCGATACAAATTTTAAAATTAATATCAGATAGCTATATAAAGGAATGGAAGCGTTACAAAGAAACGGTAGAGGGAAGCGAGACTGGTCTACAGCAGATAATGGATAGTCTGAATGACACGGCAGTGAAATATGGAATTAATATTAACATCAAAGAGACTAAAGTGATGAGAGTATCCCAGAATAGAGGTGAAGTCAATATTATAATAAATGTTACGAAATCAGAACAGGTAAGGAGTTTCAAATATTTAAGTCATACTATAACAGATGATGGGAAATGTGAGACTGAACTATATAGTAGGATTGCACAAGCAAAAGAAGTCTTTGATAATAGGAAAGAACTTTTAACAAAAAGCCTAAAGAAAGACACTAAGATAAAGATAGCGAAAACCTTGGTATGGACCACGCTATTATATGAATGTGAAACATGGACATCCAGGGAAGAAAATACCATGAAACAATAAGCCCTGGAAATGTGGATATGGAGATGAATGGAAAGGATTAGCTGGACTCAAATAAACTATTAGTTCCGAATTTGAAACCCTACGGTAAATTTTGAAGTTTACTACTTGTTCAATAGATAGCAAACGGTATATATTGTGATAATTTTTCTGTGAATGTACAGTTGTACACGTGATCACCAAATCGTCCTTATTTGACATTTTTATGTTAATAAATTGCACTGTGTCTCTGAAATATTGGATCAATCTTTGCCAGACATTTCCACTTAATTATAAACATTTCTAATATATAGGCTCAGTGACAAAATTTATTTGTAAATTGATGAAGCATTCTATTTGCTGGTTATAATCAAGTAGAATTTTTTCAGATACAGTATTAAAGCTAAATTTCTTTTTATGAACATTTTTGTAGGTCAACTTACAATATTTTAAGAAATATTGAAATGTCCAGGAATAAATACCACTTCTCTCCTTTTTTCATTGTCATATTTTTACTCGGGTGAAAAATGTGGCAGTTATTATTAATTCATATATTTTAAGCACATTTACCACAAACCATTTTAAATGTTAATCATAACCATGATTATTTTAAGTAATGCTAAATAATTGCAACATTATCCAAAGCAAACCAATTCGAACTCGAATTGAACTCTTGTGAGGTGGAAAGCAAGCCGAACCCGAACAGAACCCAAACCCTCGTTCTAACCAAACCCGAACCGAACTCTCATTTTCAACAAACAGAACCGAACTCTCAAATTGTTAACTGCTAACCGAACCCGAACTGAACCGAACTTTCATTTTCAACGAACCGAACCGAACTCTGGAAATTCATAAAATTCCCATCGAGAATCTCGATCCGCCAAAAACCTTAGACTCATATTTGATAAAAACCTTGACTTTAAATCCCATTTCTCTTCTGTTTATTGCGCTTCTTTCTTTCAGATTCGTCAGATTAGGCAAATATGTCCATCTCTTACTACAAATTCTACTACAATTCTTGCAAATTCTATAGTTCACTATCGTCCTTCACGTGCACTTCGTTCCACCAATACCCACCTTCTCTCTGTCCCAAATATTTACTTAATTGGGCAGACATTCAGTTTTTAGGCAGCACCCACAATCTGAACTCCTTACCTGCTAATCTTTGCTCTTGTTCTTATATTTAAAGCAAGCTTAAGATATATCGTTTTCGACCATAGATATACTCTATCTAACCAGATCATTTTTGATCATCGGACCGGCTTTCATTTTAGGACCCTACTTCTCCTCAGCACATTTCTTTCTGCAAATAGGTCTGGGTGAATAGATCTGCATTGATGTGTGCTGTCAGTACGACCCTGACATCACTCTTGAATGAGGAAACGGACGTTGAACCTTAATTATTATTATTTTCGAAAGAGAATAGCGCTTAATACCAACTTTCTGTACGAGTAGCAGTTTCAGTTCCTCAAACTCTTTTTCCATATTCTCTCTCAATTCCTGAACTGCTTCAGAACATGCACAGCACGCAGTACGACTTTTGACTGATTCGCTTGAAGAATCTGGACATGCAGTTCTCAGCATGCATGTCGATACGCTAGGAGACCTACTGGTAGCAATACTATTTGGTCTGCCCGTGGTAGAACTGTTACTAATAGCGTCACCACCCTCAGCGGTACTGAGCAGCTTAACATTTGAGGTTTTGGAGCAGGAAGAATTAGTATTCGACATCGAAAACTTTTCACCGGGTAAATCGTAAATTAAACGTTCGAGATCGTTGAAAAATCTGGAAGGCACACTGTTGAATAAGACTTGCTCTGTTTCTAGCAACTCTTCAGTTGATTCTTTATCTCTACAAATAGCCAACAACATTGTGAGCGGGTCATTTCATGTTCAAACGTAGCAATTACTCTTAAAAATAGATTCAATCAATCAATCAATAAGAATTTACTGTCCGGTTCCTCGCCATAAGGCAATGTCAGGGACGAATCCTGCAGACTCTACACAAACAGGCGCCAAAGCACCACACGATGACGACTGAGTACACATAGACCACAAGAGAAAGCGAGATCAAAACAGTGCAAGTCCAAGATCCAAAGTAAGCGGGTCAAAATCTAGACCTATGGCAGAAAGAGATGGGTTTTACCGTTTTTACCTATAATGGGTTTTTAGCTATGGTTTTAGAGATGAGCTAGTAGCAATATGCTATTGACTCATCCCAGTAGCACAAGGCTCTTGACTTACCTCAGCAGCACAATGCTATTAGCACAATTCAATTCATTTCAATTGGTAGCACAATTCACAATTACGAAATAATCGAGAAATTGCCAAATTAATTAGATACATTTTTATATAAATATAATACATAAGGCTTAAGCAAGTGTTGGCAGAAAATTTTACTAGCACAAGATTAATTAAGCAATAATAATAGCATACACATTTATTCTTTCAACACTCACTGGTTTTTTTTGTGTAATTTGAGTAGAAGGATATTTCCATAGATTTCTTCTTGAAAGTTCACTATAGTTCACATTTAGTTTTAGTTTTTTTCCTGTTGCATATGCTTGTTTGTTTGTTGTGTATGTGAACTCTACTGGATTGAATGACTCTTTTGGTGTTCATATTAATTTGAATTGAATTGAGATTATAATAATTATATACAGACTATTATATGTTCAAAAGAAAACAAAGAAAATGGTTAATATACCCGCTGAGATCCTGGATTAATCGCAGTGACCTCCGCTGTTCATTGGACTTGATTTCATTATCAGCCAGGCTGTTGACAGATATTTCAGTATTGGTAGCTTGAAGATTGTTTGGTGATACAGAAGAAGGCAAATTGTCACTTCCGTTATATTTTTCATTTTCATTTACTGTAAAAATATCAAAAAAGCATTGTCTGGAAGGCAATAAAGACATTAATGACAATAAAATGATTACACAGTGACGATTTGTCTTTGATACCTGTGTTATCAGAGACATATCACTAAAAAGCTATAAATATTAATTACAATATATGGCAAAGTGCAGTACATACAGAGGAGTGACTTATACCTCTCGACAATCTCTCTAAGTCATGAGTTGTGCATTTACTATAAGATTCGAGACACTGAATTTATGCAACTATTTCATATAATAAAAAATTAACAAAAATCTCTTGATTAAACTTTCTATTCCTGTGCAAAGACAAGTGATAGTTCTACGGCATGTAACAGCTTCAGCAATCCATATCTTCTGTTATCAACTGACGTACAGCATGAGTAATTGATGTTCAATAACAACTCATTAAAAATGTATTTTAAAAAGGTTTTAAAAAAAAATTTTTGTCTAAAATTTATAAAGCTTTTCTTCCATTTACAAATTTATCAGATTTTTCTCCATTTCTCTTGAAATTAGAAGCAAACCTCGTTTGCTAAAATATTAGTTAGCGAAGCCAACAAGTTTGATAATTGATAGTGAGCATAGGACACTGTGCGATTTGCCGGGGATTTGACCCCTCAGTGGAAAACTTGACCCCTCACAGCGGCAGATTTGTCGACTCCGGCGGCGGAGGGCGGTCGAGTGTAAAACCCAATGGTGCAAGTAAATGAAATGTCATGGGGCACAAAACCTTTGTGACGTAACCTTTGTACCCAGTCGGATAAAATGGTTACGTCACATGTACCGCAAATATTATTGTTTTCAGAGGATTTTTGATACCAAATAAAAACTATCTTGAAAATAGTTCAGCGGCAACACTGTGGCAAATTAGTTTCACATTTTCTTTTGAAAAAATGCTGCAAAAATTCTGCAACTTTCATCCCCCACGTACTAATATTATGGTTTTCGCGAATATGAACCCACACTGAAAGTTCGGACCCTCCCCACTCTCCACTGATTATATTAACCCCCATTGGCAAAATTTTCCAACCCCCTCTCCTACTGAAAAGTACCAATCGCACGCTGACATAAGAGTACAGTATAATACAATGTCAATGAGTCTGACTCTCACCGGCTTCCAGCTTAAGTTTTATCTGATAGTCAGCAAACAATGTAGACGGAATTGATAGCGATGAACAACTTTGAGATGATGCAGTCATTAAAAGTAGAGAACATTGTCGTGTTGTGCTATAATAAGCCAAACCTTTCAGTCTTTCTTTCTCCTGTAACCTCTGCAGAAATTGATACAGTATCATATACGTAGGCGTCAAGTAACCATATTTAGCAATATTAAAAAGATATGAACCGTTCAGGCAGAGCTCTTTTGCTTGTTGGTTACACATGTGATACTGCGCACATGTTACAGAGTTTCCTTGCTTAGTTGCAGTTTTTATAGTTGTCGTTATTTTCACCTTCTCCATGATTATTAGAACTCGTTGCCTTTTTATAGTGCAGAATGCAGCTAGAGCTAGTGCAGATTTAAGAATAATCTCTCAACACTTACTAACAACAATAAGAATAATCGTCCAATACCCAACAAGCTGACAGACATAATAATACCGAAAATCAGCAGCCTCCTATTTTAGCATTTGTGAACACTTAAGCTACACATGTAAATAGATTTTTAAATTTAGGACAATTCAATGACAGTTGATGTTTATCCTAAGTTTTACTATCTAATCAACTGCAATCACATTAAAAGTTTACAACAGCTGGTAGTAACAATAATCAAAGGCGTAATCTTTGTATCCGGACAGCACATGTATATGTAATACTATGATTTTTAATATATGATCCACAGTATTTCACAAATAAATCATTTTAAAATGTGATAAGTATGTGTAATGCCTTGCATCTGTTTGAATTTATAAGCCAAAGAAACCCATAAATTTATAGTCTAGTCAATAATATAATATGAAAGAGTTATAAAACTATCATATCCTTATGTAGTACTTACAAAAATGTGGGATTGATTGATCTTATCTCTGACAACAACGAATGACTGTAGAACACAGCTGGTATTTGAACCAACAGTCACTTTATTACTCTGTAAACATCGAAGAAAGTATTTATTTACCCGTATATATTAGCGCTTTCAAAATAATAAGGCTTTCTTTAAATCATTTAAGAACATGACTCTTATGATTAGGTGACACTCGTAAAAATAGTTTTCATGTGTCATGATGACAAAAGGGATGTCAAAATTGACACTGAGAGCAAAGAAGACTGCTCAAGACTTGCTGGCAGGATTAGTACCTGCCAGAACGACATACCACGCTTTTATGGATTAGCCTTGAAATGTTCTTTAGCTATCTCGTTAAAATTATCTTCTTTAAAAAATGTCCTAACAATTTTCGTTCTACTATTTTCTTTATAAACATTTAGCAAAATAAATAGTTTAAATTATTAAAGATAGAAGATTTACTAACAAGTTCAAAATACAGTATAGCATAAAAATTTACAAACCATTAGTGGATGTACTGCTAAAATATCAGGGTCTATATATCCGGAAAGAGAGACTGAATCCAACAAATTCTTTTCATTTGCATCAAAAAGTAAAAGCTGAGACTGATTACAACTTGTAGACACCTGAAACAACTAATATTATATATCAACTATATTATATCGCAATAAATAGGCAAAGGGCTAAAATATTGCGAAAACAATACACATGCAATCTATATATGTAAAACAAAGTTGTGTTAGTAAGAGCACTTATAACTCAAGAACGGCTAGACAGATTTTAATGATCTTGAACATTTTGGTTTCGCCTCAAGCAGCCCTAACATAATAACCAATAAAATATTTAAAAAACAATGGGATTTGGCCAAAAAACGGTATAAATAAAAACGCATCAAAATTATAACATGCCGCCATCTGTCGATTGACTTCTATATACAGATTACAATTCTCTATTTCGATATGTTGACATCATCAATTTAACATTCTCTAACCGAAGTGTCGATGGCTCAATGCTATAGGCACCAGACTTTAGATCATGTGGTCCAGGGTTCAATTCTGGCTCTAGTCACTTTCATTTTTTAAAGTTTGATAAATCTTATAAATTTCTTAGGAATAATTTTTAAAACTTCTTTTAAATCTTAATATATATAACAAATTTTGTTTGTTTTATATATTCGGATAGATAGATAGGCAGGCAGGCAGGCAGGCAGATAGATAGTGAGATAGACAGATAGATAGACAGATAGATAGACAGAGAGATAGACAGACAGATAAACAGACAGATAGACAGACAGATAGACAAACAGATAGATAGACAGATAGACAGACAGACAGACAGCAGATAGACAGATAGACAGACAGATAGATATACAGACATACAGACAGACAAACAGACAGACAGACAGGCAGACAGACTGATAAACAGATAGATAGATAGATAGATAGATAGATAGATAGATAGACAGATAGATAGATAGACTGATAGATTGATAGATTGATATTTAGACAGACAGATTGACAGATAGATAGACAGATAGATAGACAGATAGACAGATAGACAGATAGACAGATAGACAGACAGATAGACGGACATATAGACAGACAGACAGATAGACAGACAGACAGACAAACAGACAGACATTGTTGATAGGCGGTACGAAGTCCGCCGGGTCAGCTAGTTCAAGAATAAAAGGTTGCTTAAAAAGTTATAATCATCATCATCATCGTCATCGTCGTCGTCGTCGTCACATCGTCATCGTCATCATCATCATCATCATCATCATCATCATCATCATCATCTTCCCTTGAATCCTAGTCTAGACAAGATCGGGATACGAATAGATCTTCTCCACTCCTCCTCTCTGTCCCGTACCATATGATCAGTCAATCCCCAATTTTTCGCTTCTTTTAATCATCGCATCCCATTTCAGTTGTGGTCTACCTCTCTCTAGCTTATCTCAACCCTCTAAACTCCTTCGCTATATCCTCCTCCGTCTTTCTCATTATATGGCCGTACCATCTCAATCTAAAAAATTTAAACAGTTGATTCTTAATCATAGAAAGACATATTCGATGTTAACTTGATTTATATTAATTGCGACACCAAAAATAGAGTAAAATCCAATTAGCAGAGTAGCATTGATAATAAAATTGTAGTCATATTTTAGCATCACATAAAGTTTTATTAGTTTTCACTATTGCAACATTTCACTTAAAATAATTAACTACTTCATTAAATGACCATGGACCAAATATTTTTTCGATGTAAGCCATCATGACATCATCAAAATGTGAGCAATCGTGAGCAAAATGTGACCTGACAAGAATAAGAAGCTTACTTGATTAAGTTGATGTTTTGAACAATTAGCATCGAATCTTACGGCAGAGGTAGCATCTACAAAGAAAAATAGATCACATTGTGTTCCTATCATGTTATATATAATGATAATATATTATAGCATACGGGGGTTGATAATTAAATATTAAGAAAAGCAGACAAAACAATAAATCTGAATAAAAATTGTTTCATAGTGTTTCAATATAATCTCCTCGAAGCTCAAGACATATTTCTCAGCTAAGTTCAGGTGCTTTTGCATCGTCCAGAAAGAATGATTCATGAAGCCCTTCAAACCAGTCATCTATGGCATGTATTACATTTCGTTGCTGTCAAATTTCTGTCCACGAAGTGATTCCTTTAGAAATCGAAACAGATAGAAGTCAGACGGAGCCAAATCCGGAAAATATATGGCGGGGGTTGTAGAAATTAGAAGCCGCTCTCATCAATAGCAGCCTTTCCAACATCGGAATTGTGAGCAGGAGCATTGTCCTGATGAAGCAGAACACCCTGAAGCAACTTTCCTCCTCGTTTTGATTTTCCTCTATGACTGCACGAAGTCGTCTTATTATCTCTGCACATTAGATACCTGTGACAGTCTTTCCTCGCTTTAAGTAGTCAATCATCAGAATACTTTCACTGTCCCATAATACGGATACCATAAATTTACCTGCTGCCACAATCTTACTTAATTTGGCTGGTGTCGGTGAAGTGACGTGTTTCCACTCCTTGCGCTGCAGTTTTGTCTCCGGATCAAAATGTTAGCCCAAGTCTCATCCATGGTAAGATATCTGCGAAGAAACTGTGCCTGGTCTGCTCTGGACAGATCGAGATTGTCACGAGAAGTCGTTAGTCGGCCTTGCTTGATTTCAGCCTTCAACATTCGTTGAACGCATCTAGCATACACCTTATTGTAACCCAAAACGTCAGTAATAATATGATAGGTTGTGCCATATGACAACTTAAGACTATGAACTACATATCTGATGCTTAATCGTCGATCTTTTTGTATCGTATAGTGGACACGTTGAATATTTTCTACAGTACAGGTCTCGACAGGGCGTTCTGAACGGTACTTGCCTTCGGTCGATTGCCTACCTCGCTGGAATTCAAATACCCATCGATGGATTATAGCCTGTGACGGGGTATTGTCTCCACTAAACTGTCCAACTGTCTAATTGCCTCCTAAGGGGCATTGCCATATCATGAGGTGATACCATAAATTATTATACAAGATGTGTCAAATCAATGGTATGCACACTTCACAAAATACAGCACACATGTGTCGCTGATGAGAACCCAGTGGATACACGAGGCTTCCATTATGTAACTTTATTAACTAAATGTACACTTGAAAGACATTCAGATCAAGAACCTAACTCCGAAATAGTTGTTTTTATTCTAAGACATATATGCGATCAATAGCACCTGGAATTATTTAGTAACTCCTGAAGAGCGAAAAACTGACGAGAATATATTTTAATTAACCAGCAAAATCAGTATTACACAGTTAAAACTCCAATAACATCAATAAAACATCTTGATCGACTTTTACCACCCCAGGTTTTATCATCGGTACAGTCAATGTCGTATTCGTTTAAAAGCCACATCAACCACAAGTTCGAGGTTCCTTTAAAGGTTTGCTACAGATATAGTCCTAGCGATGGGATCAACAATTTGGTCTCTATTTGTTTCAACACAACAACAAACATGTGGCATTTACATTAAGCTCATTACATGAAGATGAATTAAAAAACTTGAATCTTTATTCACATTTTTTTCTGAATTTAACTGTACAGATTACAACGATTACGACATAAGTATATTAACCTGAAGAAATTGCTTGAAGAGTATCATCACCGGGATGCAGTGTAGCTAGGGGCAATTCACTGACAAATAGCAATCTATTGCCTAACAATGAACACATGGCCGCTATACGCCTATTTTCTGTACATCTGCCATAAACAGAAAATTATTCAATTGAGTATATAATGACAAACAGTTTTTAATGTAATATATTATTAATTTAAATATTCTCTTTCAGTAAAACAAGGCTTTTTAAACAACCACTACAATAGCTACATACAATCTGCACATTTATATGTACATGTACACTGTGTTTTTTATAACTGATACCCCTAATTATTTTTACAATAAAGTCATAAGGAGTTGACCGATGTTCTTAACATTTATAGTACTTGACCAGCAGCCAATTCTACCAAACATAGAGAAATTTTGCTCGAATATCTTAAATAACTTGAAAGTTATAGTTTTTCGAATAATAGTGAGGTCAGATAAGAAATTTCCAGTACAGGATTACGGGCATGTTACATGCAGCGTAAAATTATCTCGATAAAAATAATAGCAAACACGTAACATAAAATTTCTACTAATGCTGTTTTGGAAAGCAATCATTTATTTTCAAAACGATGTAAAATGATGGCTGATATGTTCTTAATTGCCAAAGTTATCAAACTTTTAATGCATGCATTGCAGTGGTACTGTGCTCATCGTCTCACAGCAGCTGAGCTCTCGCCTAGCACACGTAGGCGTAACGACCTAATGCATGCATTAAAAGTTCAATAACTTCGTCAATTAAGAACAAATCGGCCCATATTTTACGTCGTTTTGAAAAGAAATGATTGCTTTTCAAAATAGCATTAACAGAAATTTTATGTTACTGTTCGCTATTATATTAATGGAGATAATTTAAAGCTGCATGTACCATCCCCGTAATCCTGTACTGGAAATTTCTTATCTGACTCCACTCCAATTTGCAAAACTATAACTTTCACGTTATTTAAAATATTCAAACGAAATTTCTCTATGTTGTGGTAGAATTGGCTGTTGGTCAAGTACTGTAAATTTCAAGAACATCGGTCAACTCTTTATGACTTTATTGCAAAAATAATTAGGGGTATCAGTTATAAAAAACACAGTGTACATACTTAACATAGTTGCAAATGAGAGAATTTGTAAATTAATATAATAAGTGTACTAGCAATAGTAGCAATAAATGATAGGTAAAATGTTTAATATCTCAATTAGTATTACGGTATTCAAAGCAGTCATAAAGACTGACTTGAAGAAGACCTGAAGTCTGCTTGAAATAGCATTTATGGGAGAAGAGAAGGAAGAAAAAGAGAACATCAAGGAAATGGTAAAGAAAAGAGTTTTGTGAAAACATCACGGAGAAATCTTTGACTGGAACCAGCCCTAGGATGATCAAATGACATATATATAACATGTATCACTCACAAGTACTATTGCATGCATTCACAGTACATTCATATAATTATATTCTACACAATTCAAGTACTACACTATCCGTATACTTACTCAGACAGACCGAGTACGCATAGCAAAGTTCTAAAGTTATAAATTCGGTCGTCGACAAAAGGAATTTAAAATTAAATAAATGCTCATGCTCTGCTGCACTTCAGTGATGGGGAGAGCACTGGATTTGATCCCAGCACCTACTGATCCGCACTGAACAACTAGCCAACAAGTCTCCAGCTCAGTTTAAATCTGCTGGCATCAAAAAGGAAAGCAGAAAACCATGGTCTTACTTCATAGACAGAGTATAGCTGTGCTTTATTTCAAATTTGTCCACTGCGAATTCATACATCTAATAATAAACAAAATAAGCAATAATCTTTTAGAAGTCTGCACAAAAAGTGAATCTTATAACTTTAAACAACTATAAATTGTTCTACATTTCCAACACAAAGTGATCAATTCAGCTCATGGCACAGTCATATGACCTATCAGTATCACTGCTAACAAAAGCTGCGACAATTATGCTTTAAATCCAAATAAAATTTTACAACTACCTGCAGGGAATTATTACACGATATGATGAAAGACACTCGTTAACTTTCTCCAGAACCAAATTTTTAAAATACTTGTAAATACTAAAAATAAATGACTTCACATTATTGCCACATCTTCACTGATATTTTGAAACTTAACATTGAACATTGACACAAGAAATTACATACCAAGACCTGAGAAGATGATCTTGCCAGATAGAGATGCTGACTTTCTAGAGACCAACACCCACACGTCACTGACGTCATCCTGAAGATTGCATCACATCAGGTGTCACACATTCACGTCATTTTCACATCATAATACAGTTTCACATCATGTCACAGTTTTCATATTGTGTCCAAGTTTTCATGTTTTAATATTTCTTCAAACAACAATGTTAAAGAAAAAATGAGAGTGCACGAAATGTAAAAGAGAATTTGCAGGATTGGATCTCGATTGGATTCAATTACTTACCAATATCGTTGGGTACAATGCTCACAGTCTTTCTTCGATTTTTATTAAATAAATAAGCAAATAAAAGTTGCATATTTTGAAATGGGTTATCCTAGTGCTCATAGCTGTTATCAGTATTAAAAAATAATATAAATAGTTAAGATAAAAATAGGCTACAAATAATATGTGTAGAAGTATCATAAAGATTCAAACTGGCAAGTATATCCTACAGCTGATGACCAATGACCAAAAAGAACATTTTAGTATACAATTTATACAATGCAAAATACATGTAATTTAGTGCGAAATATGTGTACATTATATTCATGCTGATAGCTATAATATTTAATTACACTACATATAAGCTTTATAAACGCTGAAGGAAGGTCTGCATATAATATATATGTTATTGTTATATGTTATGTCCATTAAATAATCTTCATTGCATTAGATCAACAAATACTGTGCATGCACTTATTTTCAGGACAATACTTGCACAACAAGCTGAATTTGAAAACCTACTTAAAAATTGAGAACCTACTTGCTTTCATCTTGGCAAAGAGGCAATGTCAGAAGCGATGTTAGTTCTATCAGTAGAGGCGATGAAGAGGCTGAGAGTAAACACACTATATGCCTAACTGCATTCCATAGAACTCCTACTCATCAACATCATCAAGCTGACTTTAAGTCTAATTTGTTTTGAACTTATCGTAGTGCTACTTTCAGAAAAGATCTGACTTGGATTTCAAATTGGGTCGTCTTGTTAACCAGGCAAGCATGCTATCAACTCATCTTTCAATTCATCAATTTATAGTATTTGAATTGCTTGGCCTGTGTCTTAATAATTTCCATGCACCTTGAAACTTTCACAATACTCACTTTTAATCAGCATTGTCTCTTGTTACAACTATTAAATAAAAGTTCGAAAGAAGCCCAAGAAGATCTAGCAGCTTCTGCTCACATCAACCTGATTTTCTAGTAAATGAATGACAGATTTGCTTTCTGAATTATGTATTGTACATGTCAATAATGTATTTTGCTTCAGATTATCTATATTTTAACTTATTTCCTTAGATCATATTTATGATACGGTTAAGAAATAAAAGTCTCTCCCGCACTCCCTCCCTCTTTGAGAAGTGATCTTTATGATTTCAAAATCAGTTGGTCATATCTCTCTAGAGTTAAACCACATCCCAGTTCCAAGAAACACATTAACAGCCTGCTTTCCCTTCAATAACAAGCAATGCATCATCGATAGCAAACCAGATCACACCAGTAGGGTTAAACCTTTATCAAAGATTTCTTTATACTCAGTTTTAGCAGCGAAATACAGCTTCTGGGATGGCTTCACAATGCCTTCCTCAAATCTTGCTGAGTCGACACCTAAGGCACATTCAGTACACCTGGATCTGCTGTGACCCATACACAGCAGAATAGTCATGCACACTCAATATAGTACATGGTTCCTTGTTGCTGACTCAAATTGATGCAAATTCAAACATTGCATATTTAACGAAAGTCAGTGATTTGCCTTCATCTATAAATCATAAAATAAATACAAACCGGATAAAATAAGTACATATTAACCTAACTTGAATAGACCACACTATAAAGAGAAGATGTGATATATTTACTATATATACCCTTAGGAAGAACAGAAATATCAAACTGCTTCAGAGCTGTCAGCTTTGTATGACCATCGACTGCAATCAGTTCAGAGAGAATGAAACTATTCTTTAGCACAATGTATATTATATCTCGTCCGACACACTGAAACCATCCAACGCTTACCACATCTCTGCAAAGCACAGAAACTTTTATTACAATTTTAACGTACTCAGAATGGGGTACATAGATAGAGTTTTAATATCTGACAATAAGCAATGCTTTCCAATCTAATTTAATCTAATGGCGCAATGACTCGTACAGTTACAAGAAGTTTTAATGACAGATTTCCCTAATTCTTGCAAATTTTTCGCAGGAATTACCTTTATTTTGTAATTGCTTCATATTGATCCATTTTTAGAGAAATGAGGGCTTGTCCTTCATTTTCTTAGTCTAATATTTTGCCTGTTAATGTTGTATTAATGGTAGAATAATAAAAGTTAGTTGTAAATATAGTTTTAATGATGTATATTATGCTTCTTCTGTAAGTGCCGTGCCTGTTCCAAGCCTGGGTGGTCATGGTCATATTCCTCCATATGTCTCTGTTCATTGTTGCTCTGATCATCTCTGTTTCAGTTAACTGCATCTATTTGCTAAGACTCTTAATAAACGTCATCCGCTGTCGACCCTTGCATCATTTTCCTTCTATTATTCCTGACACTAGTGTATCTTCAACTACTTTGTTCCGCATAATGTGTCCGAAAAACTATATTATGCTACCCAGAATTAATCACAACTTGCTGTTCAAAAACAAGAAATTGATCGTAAGTCTGTCTTTCATGATATTTGATCTACAAAACGGATAAAGAATATTTCAAAGAAATATTCTTTATCCGTTAACATTGATGTTGACCGCTAACATTGATGTACCTTTCAATTATATGCAATTACTTTATTCAGGTTATTTATATTATTCTGATTACTTATATAATCAAATTAACCTTATGAGTGCTGTGTATGAAATTCTCATGAATGACATTATTATTTAATTACAATTGTGAATGTGTAAATTATGAATATCATGATGAAATTCAAGCCAGCAAAGAGGTTCAATTCCGAAATATCCGTAATTATTTAAATTTCAGCATGAAGCTAGATTTAAAGCTACTTCTAATCATTTTGCAGACGGTGAAACAAACATGAAAAAGTCCAAAATCTAAATATACAACATTATATAGACCTGTATACTCAAAAAATGCACCCTAAACTCAAGGAATAATTTATATCTTTTTAAAAGTTTCATATTTTACTTATATTCTTGACTAGGTTATGCTAAAAAATATAAAAATGTTTAGAATTGAAAGCCTCAGTCACCTTATATTTATATTGAAATACATATTACTTCAATTACATAAATGAGTTATTTTGAAAAAGACTTCATAATAGAAGAGCATTGTTGGTAAAAGCATATTTCAACAGACGTCTACGGTGATTTCACTAGCTCTGTAAACAATGTGACAAAGTCAGACTGTTTTCAAATGTCTAGATTTGTCAGTTTTCCCATTAGAAAGAAATTAGCTTATGCATCTTAGCTTTAATAGTACAGAAAGCTTGCAGCTGCTCTCAGAGACGAAAATCACGTTGAGCGTTTGCTGAAAAGAAGTGTCATCAACACTGTAAACTCTGTCATCATATCAAAAGGTAGTCCAATAAGTAGGCAAGTACAAAAATAAGTTTTACATCATTAGGCTTAGATTTAAAATCAATCAGTGACACCACAGAGAGCTCCGCTTTAACGTTTGTAACTAAACTTTGCCAGAATATGTACACATTATTCCTCTACATACTTTCAAAACTTTACTTAAACTTTTTGGCCTATAGGAAATGCTTGAAAAGTAAACAAATTATTTTCTTAGAAAGGAAGCCATTTTTTAGTCACTCAGAATACGTATCAATAAAACTCACAATAGTACTTTACTATAACTAATTGCTGAATGACCATGTTAGTGGTACACTATAATCAGAAGTCCAAGAAAAGTACTCCTGCCGGATGGACTCTTCACTGTATCCTTACAGTATGAAGGTAAATATTAAACTTAGCTTTATGTTTTAAAGTATGAGCTCAAATGATAAGTAAAAAAACAGAGACCTGCTATAGGCAGCGAATAGGGAGTTAATTAGCATTAAAATTAAGTAAATTAACTAGTACTTCGCACAATGATTTAGCATAGATCATCTGAAGCAATACGTAAACAGGAACTGTGTTTATCAGATGATTTTGTTGAAGATATAATATTCTATATTCTCAGAGGATATGAAGTATATCAAGAACATTATTACATAAATTTATACATACTCAAAGCATCCCAATGACTTGACATTAGTCTGTGTTAAGTCAGTGTTAGAGTGAAACAAAGATGAAATGTACACTGTTTGACCATCGCTCCATAGGACATCACCATTCTTCCCGACAGCTAAATTTAGGATACAAAATAATAATATTAATCACTATTAAACAATGTACATATATATCTATATTCCCGTGTTGTGCCCTAGACAGTGAAGAGTAGACTAACCATTAACTGCATGTGTCATAAGGGGCGACAAAGCATAAATTAGGAATGCAAAGGGAAACTACCTCAGTAGTCATAATCTTTTCCTAAGCTATTGGCTACATAAGGAAAGGATAAGGCACAGCTATTTGAGAAGGGAATGACTTGTTGATCTACACAGCTGCAGTAGTTTCCCTAAAGCGCATGCAGTTTTTCTAAGCATCTTCTTGCAATGCATGCATTAAAAGTTCAATAACTTTGTAAATGATGAACATATCAGCATGTATTTTATATCGTTTTGAAAAGAAATGATAGCTCTTCAAAACAGTATTAGCAGAGATTTTATATGACATGATCACATTAATTTTTATAGAGATAAGTTTAGGCTGCATGTAAAACGCCTGTAATGCTATACTGGAAATTTCTTATCTGACCCCAATCCTATTCTCAAAACTATAAAAAGACATTCAGACAAAATTTCTCTATGTTTGGTAGAATTAGCTGCTAGTCAAGTACTGCAAATTTCAAGAACATCGAAAACTCCTTACGACTTTATTGTAAACAGGATGAGGGGCATCAGTTATAAAAACACAGTGTGTATAAATATATATATATATATATATATATATCTATATATATATATATATATATATATATATATACAGACTGGGGCAAAAAAAAATAATCCACTAGCGAGATCTAAATAACTTTAAGAAAACTCACAATTTCTCTACGAAATTTAAGGAACTTCTAGGGGAGGAATTTCTGCGTATATCCTGAAAATTTGATGAAAATCTATTTAGCAGGAAAAATATTACAGCGCTTCTATGAAAAAAGTGCAAAATCAGTTTTAACAAGGCTCTTTTGCCAAAAGTCTTAATAATTTGGACAAAACTCAAAATAGTTTTACAAAATTTTTGGAGCTTCCAGAGGAGGAATTTCTACACATATCCTGCAAATTTGGTGAAAATTTATTCAGAAGCAACAAAAATACAGCATTTCTTCGAAAAAAATGTTAAAATCAATTTTAACAAGGCTTTTTTAAACAAAAGTATCGGACATTTTCTTCAAAATTTAGGAATAATTTTAACATAAGAACGAATTTTAAGCATCACTTATTGGAGTAGCTAACAAGGTAGTACAGGCTTAAACTCCGTCACTTACGTAAATGGCCCTTTTCAGGGTCGTTATTTTCTTTGAAAGAAACGACTGACATTTCGAAAAGCCTTGTTAAAATTGATTTTAGCACTTTTCTCATTGAAATGCTGTAATTTCGCAACTAATGAAAATATTTTCATCAAATTCGCAGGATATACGCAGAAATTTCTCCCCTAGAAGCTCCGAAAATTTCGTAGAGATATTTTGAGTTTTCTTGAAGTTATTGAGATTTCGCTAGGAGATTTTTTTTTTGCCCCAGTCTGTATATATATATATATATATATATATATATATATGTATATATGCAATGTTGTAAAAAGTACTCAGCAAAATACTTTAAGTAAAAGTAAAAGTAATGGTTGGTAAAAGTAAAAGTAAAAAGTACTTCATCAGAATTTTACTTGAGTAAAAAGTAAAAAGTACTCAACAAAAAAGTAGTACTTTTGAGTAAAAAGTAAAAGTACTCCGACCTTTTTAAAGAAACAAAATATATACATTGAAAGAATCATTTTATACATTCTCAAATTAGTTTCAAATAGCTTGATTTCATTCTAATTAAAAACGAAAACTTGAAAATAAAGGTTAATGAAAATTTAAGTTCACGTCTAAAGCTTCTGAACTGAAATAATGTTCAATACACATGCACATGCTTCTCTAGATTTAAAAAATATTACATTATATTTAGGCCCCCTCCAGAATTAAATTTAAAGTAGCATGGTTAACTAAGACATGCTCTCTCTCTCTCTCTCTCTCTCTCTCTCTCTCTCTCTCTCAGTCTCTGTATCTATAGTATTTTGACAAATATCTGAGATTCATATGATATTTAGGCCATTTAATTTGGCCAAATTTGGCTTTTAGGCCAAATTTGGCCAAATTAAAATGTCTGAATATAAGCGAAAATATTTAAACGATCACTATACATATTTGTACATAGGCCTACGCAAATTAGTTCTTGAGAGGCCTATGCAAAGGAGTTCTTCAGAGATATATTCAGATAATGTGAACAAAGTACATCTAAAACTTTCCATTATTAATCTTTAGAAATACAAGACTTTCAAATAGTTTGTCAGTCATTCGATTCCGCCTTTTTGTCATAATTATTGCAGCTTAATTAAATAACCGGTACGGCTGTATGACATAGTTCAAATTAAGGCTCTATATCAATCATTAAAGCTGTTTGATGTAGATCAAAGGCTTAATTTCTATAATTAAACTTTGAAATTTATGCTCGTAATTTATGTTTCAGCAGGGGTTATCAACACGTGGGTTGCGAACATCTTGATTCGGTGTCACCAAATCATAGTAGCTGCCTGCTAGTAATTTCTAAAATTAAAAAATCACACTTTCGCAACTATTAGAGCAAAATATGTAACTAAATCGCATCATACATCATCACTGTGACTTGAGACTTTAGCCGCAGTATCTACTAATGCCTGTCTTAAACATCTTATAGTGCCGGCAGCCACCTTCCAATTTTTCGGGCAGTAAAGAGTAAAGTGGCAGTAAAATCACAACGCCTCCAGCTCGGCATTATTGTTCACGTCTCTGGGCTAAAAGAAGTAGTCTAGCCGCTATATGACTATAAACATTAAAAAAGAAGACTGCTAACAAAGCTCAGGGGTTGCCAACTGAAGGGAAAATATGGGGGTCCCTGGGGTAAGTAATTAGGGTACCACTGAACTACACTATGAGAATAAATTTCAAAGCATAATTATTGAAATGATGTAGGACAATGTACAATAAGCCCAGGCCGATATCAAAATGTTTGATCTACGTCGTACAGCTATTACCAAAACCAAACTAAAAGTAGGTGGCTATGATATTTTGCTATGTATTAAATAATTTGGCGATTGACATATCCGCAATTTTTCAAAAGTAACGCGACTTTTTCAGTTCCACGTATGCAAAGTAAAAGTAAAAAGTACTAAAAAAATTACTTCGTTACTAGTAAAGAGTACCCAGGCAAATTGGCTACTTCGTTACAAGTAAAAGTTTCGGTTGAGTACTTTTTACTTGTAACGAAGTATTTTTACTTCGTTACTATACAACACTGTATATATGTATATATATTTACATACATGTACAAATATATACTGTATATATAAAAATATATATATATACATTATAATAGATATATATATATATATATATAATATATATATATATATATATATATATATATACAGGGTGAGCAAAAAAAAAAGATTACACCTGCAAAAAGTTTGAATATCTCAGGCAATTGTTAATATTTTCCAATAAAACTTTTACCAATTACTAAAGGACTAATTTATAAATTATATTTTATTTTATTTTTATTTAGGCCCTGATAAGGGCCGCTGTAGTGGTTCAGAAAGAACCAGTGGTATCTGCTACTATTACTGCCTATTCTATATGCTTTCCTCCCGCTGCTACGCAGGACTGCAGTAGCTTTCGGAATGCTATGACAGCCTTGTTGATTCCAGCTTGGGGCACTCTCTCCCAGATCGATTGTAGCACTTCCTGCAATTCTGTCTTGTTTTTAGGCTTCGGCTGGTGTTTTTGATAGATATGCAGCATGGTTCCCTATACATAGTAATCTAGAGGATTTAGATCGGGAGAGTCTGGAGGTCATTCATTCTTCTTTATGAAATCTTGTTTCTCTTGCTGATCCATTCCTATGCATAAGATGAAACTATTTGGTAGAAGAGCCGAGCAATCACCAAACAGCTCCAGAAGCAAAGTGTTGACGTAATACTGAGAGTTCACCTTTACCATCTCGTCAATGAAGTGCAATCAATGAAGTGCAATCTGCCCTTACCATTGTAGCAAACGCCATTTTTAGGTAAAAATGGGGGGTTGCTCTGCTGAAAATTGCATCACTGACCAATCTATGTACCAAAATGGATGAAATTTGGCCATCCCATCAGAAATTTGTCCTTTAGTAATTGGTAAAAGTTTTATTGGAAAATATTAACAGTAGCCTGAGATATTCAAACTTTTTGCAGGTGTAATCTTTTTTTTTACTCACCCTGTATATATATATATATATATATATATATATATATATATATATATATATGGATGTATATATATATACATGTATATCCACATGTTTGTCTATATCTATACATGCACATGTATATCACAGATGTAACATTCTATAAGTATTGATACCATTTGCAAGTGTATTAATTCCACGGCGTCTCAATATAGCTCTGCCCAATTCCATCTTACTCAGTGATGCTATTCTCCTATTTTTATTTAAACGAATATATCTTAAATAGATGCAACAAGAATCTGAAACAAACTGAAGAATAAGTTGAAAATATAGTGAATGGTTCTAAGGAGTAGTATACAATGTATACGTCGCTTCAACTTAGTTCGTAATACTGCACAATAAACATACACAATGCAGTCTTTAATCACCTGTGTTGTGTCCGGGTTGCTGAAGTTAAACCGACCTTTCACGTGTCCTAAGAGGAAACAAAGCACTAAGATCCAAACCAACATCAGAAAGTTCATTTGGTTGGCAGGTGATTAGACTCCAGGAATTGCTACAAAATTTGTTAAAATAAATGGAAACGTTTAGAATTCCTGACCCTAGTTTAACAGGTATTCAAGGGGAAGATGATGGTCATAGTGAATGCATAGTCTTTGACATGTGTATATATAGATTGTATATATAGATTGTATTCTCGGTGTTGTGCTCGGATACAGGTTAGATCACTGCAAAATAGGGCAAACTGCAAACAATCTGCTGCGGGTAAGTAAGAGGCGCCTAAGGCAGGAGCTGAAGATGGCAAGAGGGAACCCACCTCACCATGAAATATATTCCCCCAGGATAAATGGTAATTAATCCATCTAACTGAGGAAGGCAACGGGAAACCACCTCAGAAGGTAGTTTCCCTTTTAAACCACCTTTGTGGAGGATTAACTTGTTGATCTAAGGAGTGCTCTATTGGAGCAAGAATGCAATGCTGCACCGCAGATCTGGAATTCACTTCCATCCAATCTTCGGAAATCTTCATTTGAATCACATCGGCCTTTGCTTTCCTATGAGCAGTTCCATAGGCAGTTGAAGACCTATCTTTTCCATCTCTCTTTTCCATCCAGTGTCCATGAGTTGCGACCTGCGCCTAAACCTCCTTTTTTTAATTTCCTTTACTTTGGACTGAGTTTCTGTATTTTGGGATTTGAACCGTTTATGGACCTTCTTTTGCTAGTCGGCTTCATTTTGTCTCAATAGTGCTTGATGTTTTCATTGATAACTGTAGCACTCTCATTGTTGTTATTATTATTATGTAGGTAGGTGTGTGCATGTGCATTCTATCTACCATACGAATGTATGTATATGTGTACGTATATATAGGCAATATGTGCTTATTTATATGTGTAAAGGATTATAGGTGTCTGAATGTGTGTGCACAGGGGCGGATCCAGGAATTTTTTAAGGGGGGCCCAAAATTTTTTTTTTGAGAGTGTACACATTTTTTGCTTACACCACGCCTTCTTCGGAACATGTGACGCAACCATAAAAAATGCTGTGAGGGGGAGGGTGAGAAATTTTTCACTAATGCACTCACTCATAGAGTGAATGTATTCCCGTATCTTACCCCCCCACCCCCCATTATACCCATACTAAAGTCAGGCGAAAACCTAAAATGCCTAAAATCCTATATATTTGTTTTTGAAAAAAGCAGGTTAATTTTTTCACCTTCAAAGAAATTTAGCGGATCTGGACGAATTGCAAAAGTAAACTAATTTTGGCGGTGTAGCAGGCCCCTCCCAGCCATGGCTGTTTGCACCACTACCCCGGGACAGAGTTCACATTTTGTACTCACACCCTTATCTCCTCTTATACAGTGGTTAATGGGAAAATTGAGAGCTAGTGAAACGGTGAACATTTTCGGGCCCCATCCATTATACAGACCTCCTAGTTTACTAAATATATGGGACCCTAGTGGGGCCCAAAGTTGAAAAAATTTGAACTATAGTGGAACTGAGTTCCCGCTCGTACACCCCCCCCCCCCCAAACCACTGCCCTTACAAACATATTTACACATACAAATTGCCATAGAAACAATGAAAATATAGTTGTTTTTTTTCGCCGGGCCTAAGGGGGGGGCCGGACCCCCTGGGCCCCCCCTGGATCCGCCACTGTGTGTGCATATGCATGTATATATGTGTGCATGTGTATAATTATGTATAGTAATAGATGTAATGGAAGGGTGTGTGCATATATATGTAAGTTTGTATGCATGTATGTAAACGTTTGAATGCATATGTGCTTATGTATATATATTTATGCATAAGTTATGTACTTGTGTAGGCGTGCATATAAAATACTAAAATATATGTGTGATGTGATGGTAACGGTATTTTTATGTTCTTTCTTTTAAAGTGGATAGACTTAAGGTTTGTAATTTTTCCTCTACAGTTTTTGTATGTTGAGATACGAAGTTTCGACTGGATTGGAGTTACAAGTCTTTAAGACTTCCTAATACAGTATAATAAAGTTAGTTACGTTAAGTTAACTAGGCTACTTATATTAAATACTCACGTTGAGTGATATTTTAGTTTTCGCAACTAATTCAATGTTTATCAGTGTTACCAAACTAACAATTTCGATTTTAGAAGTAGCCTAAATATTTCAAACTGATTATCGGTTATTTTTCAATTTTCAATCTCCGTATATTACCAGATCTGACAAACGCACATCATTAATACTAGAGATGGGAATCGAACCGAAACCGAACCTTACCCTAAAATCTCGAATTTTGATCGAACCGAACCGAACTCGAACCCAGACTCTGACCGAACCCGAACCCGAACCCAGACTCTGGCCGAATCGAACCGAACCCGAACCCAGACTCTAGCCGAACCCGAACCGAACCCGAACCCAGACTTCGTACAAACCGAACTGAACCAAACTCTTGAAGTTCTTTTATTCTTCACCAGCTTGACATTAAATAAAGATAGTAAGAACAATACAAATATACATTATATTAGTTTTTGCATTTACATATCTCACAGTATCTAACAGCATACATGTATATACAGGTAAGGCTGGTTCCGACACAAATTTTAAAATGGTAGCTGTACAAAGGAATGGTAGCGGGGAGCGAGACGGGCCTACAGAAGATAATGGATAGTCTGAATGATACGGCATTGCAATATGGAATGAAGATTAACATCAAAGAGACACATGTGATGAGGGTATCCCATAAAAATATGAAAATGCTTGACTCAGTCTAGGTGGATTTGTTAAATTAAAATTTTTTTTTCTAATTTTAGTGTGCTACCTTAATATTTTTGCAGCCAGATTTACAATTAATTATTTATGACATTCTATATGTGTTAAGGCTATCTTGCGTAAATAATTTTGCACCATAGCAATGCAATAACTTCATAACTATTTTCGTAACTTCATAATTGATCTGAGAGTTTCAAATTTGAAACCCTAAGGCAAATTGTAGGGATTTCTAGCTTCTTCGCACACGATTCGTGTAAAATGTAGTGGTATTGCTAGTAGTTAAGATACTTCTTTGATTCGTTTTGTAATTTGGAAATTACTAAGCACTGTGAGCTTGGCTGATTTGCTAGTCTATGGAGGCGTGGCCTATCACGCGTGAAATAAAAAGAAGCGACCCGCGGGAGTCTCGGCAGTCCGATAAACAAGCGTGTGACTGTCGCGTGTGCGAGGAGAGTCTCTACATTAGGCAGTACGATAAACAAGCGTGGACAGTCGAGTAGTTATAAGCGTGTGCTAATAGTGTTTCATTAATAGCGCTGTGTGCGGCTTCTTGCAGATAAAAGCGTATACGTATATATTAGAAGAGATATTAAGATACATTAAGTGCTATATTAAGAGCACCGTACGTGATGAGCTAATAGTTATAGTTGTAGAATCTGTAGTATAGATAATTATTAAGGGAAGTAAAGATAACGCTCGAGGAGCAGCCTTCGAGAACTACAAGGGACGTGTCGGTGAGAAACCCGACGAGAGATCACGAAAGGGCAGGTCGGGTAGGAAGTAGGGAGTGCAGAGAGGACATCAACGTCAGGCGAGGGTAAGTGTGATCCTTCATAGTAAGTACCATTGAGTAACTCGCAGGACATCGTTGTGCTAACTAGGAACAAGGTCGTGAAGAGACAGCTGGTCGAATACAGTATAAATACTCCCGGAATCTATTCTCTAAGACCGTAATAGTTAGTTTATGGGTATCTGCGTGCGTATCAATTTCTTTATTTCCTAAATAGACGCACCAAAAGACCTGTTAATGAACTCCGGCGGGTGCGACGAGTCCTGCGAGTGCGGCGGTCTACAGTTTCTGAACTCCGGCGAGTGCGGCGAGTGCGGCGAGTCCGGCGGGTGCGGCGGTCTACCGTTTCTGGACTCCGGCGAGTTCGGTGAGTCCGGCGGTCTACTGTTTCTGGACTCAGGCGAGTCCGGTGGAGTGCGGCGAGTCCGGCGGTCTACAGTTTCTGAACTCCGGCGAGTGCGGCGAGTCCGGCGGGTGCGGCGGTCTACAGTTTCTGGACTCCGGCGAGTGCGGCGGTCTAGGTCAAAAGACCTTTTCTGGACTCCGGCGAGTGCGGCGGTCTATCACTGGTTTTCTAAGATACGGACAATTACGTGAAAGAGTAAAATAAGAAACTAACTTGCGGGATAGGACTCGCTAAACAGTTATTTAGTTATATGCATAAGAGTTGTAGTTGACACTGTTTTACTTATATAATACTGATATACGATTAAGAACGCTTTCAATTTGACTGTGTATGCCTGTGTTTATCGTAATTACTCTATAGGTAAACGCGATTAGAACTATCAATCAGTCAGCAACTGTATACAATGGAAGACATTAACGTCGTATGGCAGCTGGACTCTGCACCAACCCCTGACAGTGCAGAGTCTCCAATCAACTGGTCGATGATCCGCCAAGTCGCGGTGAATCGCGACATTCTTTACCGGTTTCCGTAACAGTATGTGCCACTAGGGCACCTGATTCTCTCTCGATATATCGAGGGAGCGTTACTCCGACAGAGCGAGAAACTTTTCTCGCGCCCGAGGCGGACGCCCCCCGCATACTTACGTCGGCCGCCGGCCCTCTCGACAGAGCGGCGCCGTTGTGACCGACAACAGTGACGACGCAGAGGTCGCCAACCGGCGACGGCGGCGTCTCGCCGCACCACAAAATTATGAAGCTTATTACTGGTCAGTTGATGGCAGACGGTGTATATTATGATCACTTTTCTATGAAAGTACACGTGTTTACTAAATCATCTTTATTTGACATTTTTAAGTTACTAAATTGCACTTTGTCTCTGAAATATTTGATCAAATTTTAGCCAAGACATTTCCGCTTAATTATAAACGTATCTAATATATAGGCCTATAGTGACAATAAAAAATATATAAATTGATGAAGCATTCTATTTGCTCGTTATAATCTAGGAAAATATTTCAGATACAATAATAAAGCTAATTATCTATATTATGAACATTTGTTGGT
The DNA here is from genome assembly GCA_905160935.1 of Enchytraeus crypticus. NCBI lineage: Eukaryota > Metazoa > Annelida > Clitellata > Enchytraeida > Enchytraeidae > Enchytraeus > Enchytraeus crypticus. The sequence continues at coordinate 1,973,367 of CAJHZI010000382.1, read as the reverse complement.
CAACTAACAATATTTTAAGAAATGTACAGGAATAAGTACCACTTCTCTCCTTTTTTCATTGTCATATTTTTACCCAGGTGAAAAAATGTGGCAGCTGTTATGACTTAATTAATTTTAAGCATATTTACTATAAACCATTTGAAACATGTTTGTCTTAACCTTGATTATTATTTATAAGTAAGATTAAACAATTGCAACCTTATCCAAACCAAACCATTTCGAACTCGAATCCAACTCTTGCGAGTTGGAAAGCAAGCCGAACCCGAACCCTTGTTAGAACCGAACCCGAACCGAACTTTCATTTTCTACGAACAGAACCGAACCGAACTCTCAATTTGTCAACAGCTAACCGAATCCGAACCGAACCGAACTTTTATTTTCAACAAACCGAACCGAACCCGAGCTCTGGAAATTCATAAAATTCCTATCTCTAATACATTACATAATAAAATTACGGTAAGTAAAAGAGAGAACAAGAGCATACAGGAAGAATATAAAAAGCTGGCACAGCTAAAGTTAACGTCAGTTTCCTCACTCGAAAGCGATGTCAGTGACGGGAGAGCCCAGGATTTGAACGTCATACCTACTGATCCGCGGTCGAGTGTCTTATCGATTTCACCACTGGCTCCAGTCAGAATAGGAAACAGAAATTATCATGCATAGCGAGAAATCAGACCTAGAGAGAAAATACAATTTTTCAGAAAATCATTCAGTTAGAGTGAGAAAGTTTTTTAAATTTAAAACGTTTCTGTTTATGAAATTAAGATCGTCACGTTGAGGTAGAACAAAGTTGTGCCCTTATTGTCTGAAGTTATAGATTGAGAGTTTAAGTGCAACCAAAAGCGTGTGTAGGATGTGACGCTTAATGCTTTCAAGGATGGCTGGAAATAGTTCTTTTCTGAGCTTTATTGAATGCTAAAAACATTGGGCCCTTCGTTCTTACAATATTAGAATTTTTGGCCTTTCTGAGCACAGCTTCTAGTCTAGTGATTTGTGCTTTGTACACAACATCACACTAAGCTCAACTAGCATAATATTTGCCATATATTAACTTCGACAAGATTACTGACTGAAAGACATTGCTAACAAGTTATAGACCACGAGAGCGTAGAACTTCCGTCTACAAAGATGCCTGATGTCTTCATGACCTCGACAAGTGGAATTCAAATGGTTGGGGGAGGTTGAACAATAGGCCTACCTTTACTATACATGATCATCTCCTGCGTTTTGCTAGCTTTAATTTTTAGTCTGCAACTCTGTTTGTTAGTAAAACTTGTAAGTAGCGCTCAATATTGGTTGGCTGGATGGCCGAGTGTCTGGCATGACTGTAGACTTCTAGTCCGCGAGATCCGATATTTGTCTCGAGGCTGCTTACAGGTGGGTGAGCATTGTATGTAGGCCTATATGTGCATGCATGTATTTGTATATACAGTATGCGCGTGTGAACGTGTGAATATTTATTAATTAGTGTCAGTCAGTGGGTAAACAGGATTGTTTTCTCAGGGAATGACGCCCCTGCCCAGTAAGTTTAAATCGACTGTCCTTATGATGAATCCGAAATAGTCACATACACGTTTAACTCGTAACACTAAAACGACTTTACTTGATATAAAATCAATGAAAATACAATACCTAGCTCTATCTGATTAACGCTTCAAAACATAAATTCCTCTATGGAAATATCAACTACTTACTGCCTCAGTGACTGCGTTAGTGTAACTTTAAAACTACTACGGAAACTCTTTCCTCTAATCAACTATTGATCAACCTAAAGTTGGATATCACCTACTGATTATCCAACACCGTTCTGGAACAGTCTATTCTAATTCTTTCGATCCTTCTAATCCTCTATCCAAACTAAAACGTGGAATCTCATCTACCACTTCCTCTCGTGACCTTCACCTTTTCCTTTTCTATAAGCAAAACCCTTTAGCTCCGCCCACTCTCGTGACGTCATAAGCTTAACTAACCTCTAAACTCTCTAATAATAAAAATACTAAAATCAGTGAAAATAATATTAAATAACTTTCCATATATATAAATATTCTAAGTAATCTTACTATATCATATTCAAAATATCACGGCATAATTCCCTGACACTGTAATTGAATTAATATAAGCTTAATGCACATTAAGGTCATCGACCTTAACTAGAAGTCAACTTTAAGTCGACTTCAAAAGCGTGTTAAGACAATTAACATATCCATTAACCAGTAATTAAGGTCGCTCCCTGTCAGACTGGGAACCTTTGAGTCGGTAGATTATTCAACCTGCTTTTCAGTCAGTTTTGAGGTTCATTTGAATGCACTATAGTCACTAGATTGCTTCATAACGTTTTAGAAATATAGCTAACGAAGGCATTTTCTTTATTTCTAACATATAGGGCTATCGTGCGCAATGACAATAAAATATATACATGTAGATGTAATTCTATATTAAGTATTTACATCCATTTATTTGTTACTGCGCACTTTAGGCCAATATGCTAGAAATAACAAAATACCATCTATATCTATATTGCTATACAATATAGGCCTATAGATGTAATTCTATATTAAGTATTTTCCCCGTGTTTTGCACGGGTTGCATGCGTTCATGCGAATCCACAAGAGTGCTTAAATTTTAGGTAACTCAGAAACTATGTTTGAGAGAACGTAATGTAGGCCTATATAGACTTCTAAAGAAAGACTATGTACTTGGAACAGACTGAGACTGCAGTCTTTATTTCACACAATGTTAAGACCAATACGTTATAATTAGGCCTACTTATAGCATTAAAGGGTAAATATAGGCCTACTGTACTTTAACTAAACAGCACAAAAGTAGTACAATTCCTTGGTATAATATGAAGTTTTGTTAATTGACCACTGATCTCGTCATTTGTTTAAATGTTGACAGATCGAAAAATCTAGTTGTACTAGATCATAACATAAGAATAATATTTTACATATGGATACAGGGGCCTAATACGATTACGAAATCATGTGCTAAATTAAGTTACTATACAATATAAACTTTACGACTATAGAAGAGTATTAAACTCTAAATAAAAATGCCACAAGCAAAAATTTTGAAATAGAGTTTATCAAAGGAACAGTCAGAAACACATTGAAATTATAAGCCTATTATGCATGATGACAGCATTCTTCCTGTATGAATCATTAAATAATATTAAATATATAAAGCAAGATGGACATTATATAGCCTATGGCAATAGAGAGAAAGAGAGAGAGAGAGAGAGAACTATGTTTATTGAAGTACACATACAAGTATACACACAAGCACAAGGTCATCAAAGAGGGTATATATACCCTATCTAGTTGACAGCCAGCAATCACGCAAGAACAGCCAAACAAACATGTACAATTGAAAATTAGCAAAACTTACTAGCGAAAAAGCAGTAGCAACTAACCGGCGTGCAAGTTCGAAAACTTGCACGCCGGTTAGTTAATAATTCTTTGACATTACAGAACCTGGATTTATTTTGTAGAGTTCGTAACATTCTATTAGGCCCCTATAGGAATAGTGCAGAGGCTGTAAAAACTTAGAGATTGTTTTTCCATAATTTTCTATACCATATTGAATACGCGAATAAGCAAGGGAAAATGCAGATTTTTACTGCATTCCTGGGGTATATAATCCCTTCGTCTGTAAAACATACAATTTAAGCTATTAACCTTGCTAATTAAAGCATCGATACTAAGGTTCTCATCAATTAGAATGCCCAAAAATTTAGTGATTGAAATTTTACCAAATGAACAATTATTTAATTTAACACACGTATCATTTGACGTAATGTTTGCACTATCGTCATCTTTAGGAATAAATAATATACATGTATAAGCCGACTTGGAACAATTACTTGTTAAACTATTGCAGAGGAACCAACGATTAACTTGTGAGCAAGCCTGGTTAGCTGCCTGGTATAATTTTTCAAGGTTGTTACCGTGCACAAAAAGATTGGAATCATCCGCAAAAAGTTTTAATGTAGCATTGGTGCAGGGAAATTGTAAGTCATTAACATAAATTAAAAATAACAATGGTCCTAGTATTGAATACTGAGGCAAGCCCATTGTGATATACTGTATATCGGATGGTATATCTCCTATTACAGGATATTGCTGTTTGTCGGACAAATATGATTTTAGCCAATTATAAGCTTTACCACGAATACAATAATTAGATAATTTAAAGAGCAAGATACCATGGTCGACTGTATCAAAAGCGTTACTTAAATCTAAAAAGATGCCCATAGTTTTACTTTTCTCGGCATTTTTATTTGACCGTAAATTGATGCAGCTGAAAAGTGCATCAATTGTGGAATGACCTCTAAAACCAATAGTATAACTCTCACAATTAATAGTTATAATCTTGATCAGTACACTTGAATAAATAACATATGGCACTAAATTAACACAATCTCGATCTATTCATTCATAAAAGTCTAGAGATAACTTCTCTAAATAAAGAGAATTCTAAAAAAATATTGGAATTATATAGATTGAGTCAGCGGAAGTTTGTGTTACAGTCTATCGACAGCATCCAATCCCAGAATATTAAATCCGCTCGTCATTGTGTTAGCTGTGGCTTCGCACAATAGAAGTCGACTCATATTGATCTTCTCGATCTGACCTGAAATGTTTATAATACAACTTTAATTAGTTGAGAGTTAAAAGGTTTGATAGAGACAGAGGCTTTGTTTTAATATAGGACCTGTTTATATAGCGCTCATTAAAGAGGGAGATTGTAGAATGCTGTATAAATGCGCATATGACATTTTTATTGTTGAGAAGTTTATAGTGTTTTATTCATCAATAATTATTATTAAATTAATTCCTTAAAAAATTTTATTTGCGTAATAAAAGCGTTTAATCTTCAAAATTAAGAGTGTTAATAGTTAATATTATTTTAATTTACTTCTGGTTGTCAAAGTAACCTAGCCATTGTTACGTATAATTTTAAATAAAATTATACGTAACAATGGCCAGGCTACTGGAATGTTTTAATGTTAATTAAGACATTCAAACATCAATAAGCTTAGGCCGGCAGGCGCGAAAAAGTCTTTGTGGGCGGAGCATGTCGACAAACTATTGTACAATAAAACTCACGAGCCCACACACGAGCCCACGCACGATACTACTTAACTGTTCAGATATCTGTACAGTTAAATTGTATGGTTTTCACGACAGTTTTGAAAACTGATACTCGTCAGTTTTCCCGTAAGTTTTTGCCCTAACACGGTCAGTTATATTGTACAATTAATTGTTTATTATATCTGTGCAGATTTATTTATCTGTTCCGTTAAATCGTATCGTCTGTGAACAGTCGAAGTCATCAGTTCTCTGGCCAGTTTTCCCATAAGTTTTTCTCATTCACGGTCACATTTATCTCTTAATTTATTGTACAATTTATCTGTACAGATAAATTGTACAACAAATCGTATCGTGCTTGGCCACTGTCAGGAACTTCAATATCAGCCTAGCAAGCTTTCACTCCTAATACATAATATTCCATAATTATTCAATTAGCAGATATTTATCCAGGAAAAAACAGAACTACACAAATACATTCAATTAAAAGCAACACCCTATCCAGTACAGTAAAATTCACCGACAGCACATTAATATCAATATTACTCGTAGTAGAAAGTAAATAGTCTAAAGTATGACAGGTGATTTTAGACACTAAAATATTTCTAGGCCTAGGTAACATCAAGAAAGAAATAAAAGAAAGTGCCTACAAGTGAAAGACAGAAAAAATTAAACTTTCTGAAAATAATCAGAAATAGTGTAAACATCTAAGAAAAAAACACTGAAACAAGGTCGTACCAGTTTCCCTGTTCTTTTCGATGACATAGCAGGCGTCATAGAACTCGGTAAATGTAGTCGCTAGCTCGTACAAATAGTCGCATAGCGTGTGCAAGTACAGATCACTCACACACTTCAGCACAATCTCAGGGAACTTCAATATCAGCTTAGCAAGCTTCCACTCCTTGGCATGGTCTAGTTCAATCTTTGTGCTGAGAGACGCAGCGTTTACTTTTTCCGTTGATACATTCGCTGCACGCGCTATAGATCTGTCCAGTCCATCAGTATAAGTTAATAAATGAATCAAACTCTTTTACGCAGTCTCCCTTAATAAAAGAGTGTGCTTTTAAAATGAAACTAATTGTAACTGGCACAGTACTAGAAATAATAATGAAAACAAAAAATGTACCGAGCTTACAGATGCTCTGTTAGATTTTTATGCAGAGATAGAAACAATTTAAAAATATAAATGACTGATACTGACAAATAATCTTCTTGAAAATGTCATTTAAATTATCACTGGTCTTTCAAGCTTAGCTATCATTCAAAATTTAGTTGCTAATAGTTTTCTTTGTATCGCATAGCCGTATACGTATCGCATAGCCATTATGAAGTAAATTGCTAATTCCTTACCTGTAAATGATAATTATTAAAAAGACATTTTGGTTTGAAAAAATCAACCAATAAGTGTAGCCATTCTACGATATACATACAGTATATTATTATACAAAAATAGCACACTATAACTGATCTATAACTGATTGCATACCTAATTCGCATGTAGGCATACTGCAAATATACGGCAGTGTTACCTTTGTCGTTCAACATCTGAAACATTCAATACTGCGAAGTCTGTAATGTAGCTAGCTGAAGAACAGTTTTCAGAATTACAATTTCATTGCATAATAGCTGCACTTACAATAAAACTCACCCGTTTTCTTTCTACTTTCATAATTGTTAATTAACCATGTTGTGCTTGGTCCACAAAATAAAACATCAATGTGTTTTACGATGTGAACAAGTGCGGAAAAAAGGTATTTGATCCACCTCAGTATCCACAATTGTTAAAGCCAAAGCCTAAATTAAGCATTGCATAATATATATATATATATATATATATATATATATATATATATATACAGTATATATATATATATATATATATTATATACAGGGCGAGTATAAAAAAAGATAACACCTGCTAAAAGTTTGAATATCTCAAGCTATTGATAATATTTTCAAACACAACTTTTACCAAATACTAAAGGACCAATTCCTGATGTGGTGGCCAATTTTCATCCGATTTAATGCATAGATTGGCCAGTTATGCAAGTTTCAGCAGAGCAACCCCCCATTTTTACCTAATTCGGGATTACTAAAAAATAATTTAGCATTAGATCTAAGGATGGGAATAAATTTTATGCCGCAGAAGTTATTTATGCCAGTTATTTACATCACTCCGCCTGTGAAAGCGGAGAAAAAGCAGGAAATCAGCTCCGAGCGACTGATTGTTCAACGTGCTAAGTTCTCTGAACGTGTTATGGTTTCGGCTGGCGTTTGCTACAACAGTAATGGCAGATTGCACTTCATTGGCGAGAAGGTCAAGGTGAACGCTCAGTATTACGTCAATACTTTACTTCCCAAGCTGTTTGATGATGGCAATGTTCTTTTACCAAATGGTAAAAGAGCACTGCCATCAGGATGGTGCTCCGGCTCATGCTTCTCGTCATGCACAGGAATGGATCAGCGAGAGAAACCCGGATTTCATTCAAAAGAATGAATGGCCTCCAAACTCTCCCGATCTGAATCGTCTAGATTACCATGTTTGGGGAACCATGCGGCATCTCTATCAGAAACACCAGCCGAAGCCTAAAAACAAGACAGAACTGCAGGAAGTGCTACAATCAATTTGGGAGAGACTGCCCCAAGCTGGAATCAACAAGGCAGTCCTAGCGTTCCGAAAGCGACTGCAATCCTGCGTAGCAGCCGGAGGAAAGAATATCGAATAGTCAGTAATGCTAGCAGATACAATTGGTTCTTTCTGAACCACCACAACGGCCCTTTTCAGGGCCAAAATAAAAATTTAATAAAATATTATTTTATTTACAGTTAAAACGGGGGTTGCTCTGCTGAAACTTGCATAACTGACCAATGTATGCATAAAAATGGATGAAAATTGGCCACCCCATCAGAAATTGGTCCTTTAGTATTTAGTAAAAGTTTGGTTTGAAATATTACCAATAGCCTGAAATATTCAAACTTTTAGCAGGTGCTATCTTTTTTTTACTCACCCTGTATATATATACAGGGTGAGTAAAAAATAGTGTTAACACCTGCAAAAGGTTTAAATATCTCAGGCTATTGTTAATATTTTAAAATCAAACTTTTACCCGATACTAAAGGACTAATTTCTGATGGGATGGCCAATTTTCATCAATTTTGGTACATAGATTGGCCAATTACGAAAGTTTCAGCAGAGCAACCCCCATTTTTGAACGTACTGTAAATAAAAATTTTTATTTTATTTTATTTTTATTTTAGCTCTGAAAAGGGTCGTCTTAGTGATTCAGAAAGAACCAGTTGTATCTGCTAGCATTACTGCCTATTCGATATGCTTTCCTCCAGTTGCTTTTCAGGACTGCAGCAGCTTTCGGAACGCTAGGACAGCCTTGTTGATTCCAGTTTGGGGCAGTCTCTCCCAAATTGATGGTAGGTAGCACTTCTTGCAGTTCTGCCTTGATTTTAGGCTTCGACTGGTGTTTCTGATAGAGATGCAGCATGGTTCCCCAGACAAGGTAATCCAGAGGATTTTGATCGGGAGAGTTTGGAGACCATTCACTCTTCATGATGAAATGCGGATTTCTCTCGCTGATTCATTCATGCGCATGGCTAGATGCAAGAGTCGGAGCATCATCCTACTGAAAGATGAAACCATTTGGTAGAAGAGCATAGCAATCATCAAACAGCTCGGAAAGTAAAGTATTGACGTAATACTGAGGGTTCACCTTTTCCTTCTGGCCAATGAAGTGCAATTTGCCCTTACCGTTGTAGCAAACGCCATTTTTAGGTAAAAAATGGGGGGTTGCTCTGCTGAAACTTGTATGTCTGGCCAATCCATAGATTAAAATGGATGAAAATTGGCCACCCCATCACAAATTAATTCTTTATTAATTGGTAAAAGTTTGCTTTAAAAATATTGACAATAGCCTGAGATATTCAAACATTTTACAGGTGTTATCACTTTTTTTACTCACCCTGTATATATATATATATATATATATATATATATATACATGTATATATATATATATATATATATATATATATTTATCACTTTTTTTACTCACCCTGTATATACATATATATTATAATATATATATATATAATATGTATATATATATATATATATATCTAATATATATATATATAATATACATATATATATATATATATATATATATATATACGTGTGTGTGTGTGTGTGTGTGTGTTAATGCTCTGCCTACTGGATGGTAAATAACTGCAGGGATTTTACGGAAGATGATGATGATGATGATGATGATTATGATGATGATAATTGGATACATTTGAAATCTTTTATATGATAGTGAAACTTGAAATAGTATACTGATCCATCTAACCATCAACAAGTTCAAAGTGATTACCTAATTAAAGGAGAATACGTAGTCATTAATACCTTATCAAAAGAGAATGTATAACCATTAGTTCCTTATCACAAGAAAATACACAGCTATTAATACCTTAACAAAGGAGCATACGTAGCCTTTAATACCTTATCAAAGGAGAATACGTAGTCATTAGTACGGCTGTGAGATAGATCGGCATATTTGATGCAACCATATGCCACGGCTTCTTTTGCAGCAGTAAACTCTTCTGCAGTCAATACCTACAATTATAAATATGAATATAAATCAGTAGTACAGTTCCAACTTAGGCCAAACTTAATGCAGCCATATCAACTGATACAAACACACTTCAACTTAAAGAGTGTAAAAATGCAGACGTCTTAATTGTATTATTAAATACACAAAAGCTTTTCGATCAATGCGTTTAAACAAAAGTCAATACAGCAACAACAGCCTCATAGCTTTGATCATCCCCTGATTCAACTGATCCTAATTATTAATCAAATAATGCTTTACCAATATAAGTTTGCAATTTAAAAAATTCATCACAGTCAATATATCACAACTTGTTAACGAGAAAACGTCTTCAAATGTTGCAGTTTCAGACTATTAAATGACAATTGGGTTGAATAGTGAGAAAATTATAATTAACATAAAATTCCTGAAATCAGCTAGAACGCTAACCTTATCCCGCCCATTGGCAATCAACTTTTGCTCAGCTCTTTTCACGCCCTCATCCAACAGATCAACAAGTCTCACGGTGTCTCCGGAGCGAGTCTTGAACTTCTTTCTGCATCAGAAAAATAGTACAGTTAAGTATAGGTAGGAATTGACTGGCTGGAGCCAGTGGCGATGTCGGTAAGATATTCGACCGCCGATCAGTATATGCAAGGTTCAAATCATGGGCTCGCACGTCACTGATATCGCTTTCGAGTGTGGAAAGTGGCGTTAACATTAGTTTCTAGATGCTTCAGTCGGCAACATAATAATTCTACACCACAAGGTTCAGAGTTTAAATGACAAAGCTAAAGCTCGGTGGAGTACTGAATCAATTTAATTTCTGACGCAATTTCCTAACAATTACACTAAAAAATATTGGCTTTGACTATGTCCTTTTCTTTTTCTTTTTCGTCTTCTTGTTCCTCTTCTTCTTCTTGTTCACTGCCTAACGGCAGGTATATGGCATAAAACTTCTCTTCCAGCCAATCCTATCCTTAGCCTTCCTTTTCAGTTCTGTATAAGAATTTGTTATCAAATCATCCAACAGCCCATGTCTTGGTCTGCCTCTACCTATTTCCCCTGCAATCTTCTTTCTATTGCATCCTCCAGCAAACCATTCCCCGTTATACTATGTCCTATCCAGGATTTCTTTCTATTTCTTATCATATCAATTAACTGTCGTTGAACCGACTCTTTCACTTGTTTGCGTTTGGATGGAGCCAGTGGCGAAGTCGGTAAGACACTCTACCGCGGATCAGTATGTACGGGGTTCAAATCCTGGGCTCGCCGTCATTGACATTGCTTTCGATGAAACTGACGTTAACCTTAGCTTTAACCCAGCTTTTTACTAGCTTTTGCGGTTGCCATATTCTGCAGTGGTCCCAAACTTACAACTACAAAAGGGAACAAAATGGGGACTTTGACTAATTTTTAACTTAGACCAATATATTTAATTTGTACTTTTATTATGTATCCCCCGTGTTGTGTTCGGGTTGTTTAAAATAGACCAACCGGTGACTGCACGTGTTGTAGAAGGCCACTAAAGCAATAAGATCCAAAGCGTTGCCAGAAAGGACATTCAGTTGGTGAGCGCCTAGGCTCCAGAAATTGCTACAATTTTTTTAAACTATTGGAAAAGAAATAGGAGATTTACTGATGATAGGATGCGGGACTGAGAGGAGAGGAGAAGGTCTATTCGTATCCCGACCCTAGTTAAACAGGGATAAAGGGATGATGATGATGTACTTTTACTGTTTACAAATTAAATATGTTAAAAAGTTAACATTATATTTACAATAAGTTCAAATTATAATACTAGTATAGTATTATAATTTTCTCACGCAATACTTACTTATCCTCTCCAAGCACTACACCAAATCCAACATGCTCCACTCTAACTTTCTTAGGATCATACCATCCAGCTGCAGCTCCTACCAGATAGATGGAGTTCAAGTGCAGACCCTACGACACAGTGTTCACTTATATAGTCATTTAAATCTCGGTATATGATCTACATTGCTTTGTTCTAACAACACAAAATAAGGGAGGTTTATAAATGTTGCTAGGTATTTTTGGATAGGCTATATGCTGTTATAATGCTCCTAATACAGTTTTGATAAAGTTTACAGAACTGATGTGACATTATTTTTTGAAATTTCAAAAATAAAAATGAATATGCTACATAATTCACATAAAATATTGTACGGAAACAGACTCTAAATTTAGCTTTACAGCTTATTATTAAACGTAGTTGCTACGAAAGCATAACTTGAAATTTTCTTCAATTCTTTATGAGTTTTTATACAATGGGATCTAGATAATAAATACTGATCGATATAGCGTATTAAACAGCATCCTAGCTTATAGAGAATGTATAGTTTAGGCATGTGCAACAATGTGCCGTATATTTCACTTCAGCACTGATTAGTGCACCTAAAGATCACACTACTAACCTGACCCTGATCAACCACATAGAGTATTTCATCACACGACTAACCTGAACCTGATCAACCACATAAAGTATCTCATCACACGACTAACCTGACCCTGATCAACCACATAGAGTATCTCGTCGGCATGTTCTACAAACAGTCGATGATGTAGAGCAGCGAGGTCTGATGTGTCATAGGTAAAGCCTCCATCTGATTTCACTACAGTCAGCGGTACTTTCTCCTCTGGAGGCCAACATAACTTTCTTCCATCATCCATCACTATTTGACCTGTCAATAAAAAATAACTGATTTACTAAATGAATCAATTAATGAGTTCTTTTCATTAGGTCAGAGTTTTCATAGCGTGCTAGTGGCCTTAAGTGATAGCTTTCGTTGGAGACTTTCAAGATATAATCTTAGAATATACAATCAGACAATTTTGATTCAATATTCATCCCCTACAATGAGAGGTTCCATAACATTTAGAGGCTAGAATTACATTCTTCCACCATCCATCATCATCAAATGATTGTAAACCATGGCTAACACAAGAATTTGGAATAGATTATGATTAGCATCAAGCATGTTAAAGTGTATTTTTAATTCAGAAAAGAAATTGTTTTGTTTATCTATTTACATAAACTATTTCTACACTCATTTTCTCACAGATACTTTTTCCTTATAAGTATGAATACCTAACTCTGACTGCTCTGATGGTTAATTTATCCGTGGCCTCCGTTTTAAAACACGGCAAAGTTAAACAACAAATTTATTAACCAAGACCACACAACCAGTCAACAACTTGCCTGACTTCTCCAGTAGATCAACAATTTGAGGCATAAGATCCTGATAGAACGACTCTCCTCGGTTTACTAGATTCTTTATATTCAATCGTTCATAGATTCTCATGAATTCTGAAATTTACAAAGCAATGCTAAAATAAATTGGTGAGTTATTAATTTAAGCAGTACAAATAAAATAGTGGAAAAATAGCAAGAGTCTCAATTTGGTCTATTGCTAAACTAAAAAGCACTACTAACAGCAAGTTTAAGTTATAGTAAATTGGTAGATAATACACATAACATAACATAACGGCACACTGGGTCAGGAAGCACTGATGCTTGTTTTAAGACTCATTTCCTCCGTTCTCACCATGGTTATTAGTAATCGCTGTTTTTTGATGGCGCATCAATTGCAGCCGGCACAGATAACCTTCCAACACCCTGATGATTTTTCATCAGAAGTTGTCAACACTCGGTCCTCCAAAGTGGTCACCGACAAGGTACTAACCGAAGCTGATAGAGTTCAATTTCGTTAATTGACGCGTTGCTAAACCAAGTACGCTAAATCTCGCCGCCCAAAATATAAGCGGTCATTTCAAAGATTAATAGGCAAAGTATTAGGCCTATGGAATAATTGCTATAATTAACGAGGTAGAATTAATCCCGTTCAGAAAGATACAAGGATGACACATACCAAAGCTTGGAAGTCAAACACATCCTGACAAGAATTATAAGAAATTTGACCTGTCGGTCCAGTAAAGTACAGGTAAATACAAACACTGAGAGCTACATTATGATGCAGTCACATGGTAGCTGACGCGCTGGAATGGATAATATTAGGCTAATAATATTAGTTTTTACTAAACATATTATTGGAAACTATTTGTTGACACTGAGAAATTATATCAATGATATGCTTCAAAATCAGTTTAAACAGCAGTTGGTGAGCATGTAAGCATATAGCAAACATATTTTAACATTAATTGAACTTTGAAACTGCTTACATTTATTGTTAGATAAAGCCCATTAAAGGCTCTTGACAAGTTTAACATCAATTTCCTGTCTCGTAAATGCAAGTCAGTTATCAGTATTTAGTCATTATTATGTTATTTTTATGCTTTGAGTATTATTATAATGATGAGTATTGAATTAGAATTCTAGACCTATTGATCGGCTGTCCAACACATAACAGAATAACTTCATTCTAAACTAATTCAAAACGATTAGTTCCTATTACTCTACAACTTTATCAACAAGAACAAGAACTACCTCTATGAGACTCCTCACAGATTAGTTCCCAAGCCTGAATAACTTCTGCATCTTTATTCTGTAACTTGACTACTGTGGCATACGCTACTTTCTTGAACTCTGCATCCTGGTCAAATCTTGTTTTTGATTCCTGAAAATGAAATGGAATAATGAAAGTTTCATTAAAAGTATTTTCTCTTTCTCTAGCTCTTTCTTTCTAGTGCACTGTCAATTGACAGGTCCATGGCATATAACTCCTCCACATCTTCTATCTTCTGCCTTTCTCTTCATCTCTCTCTTAGTGCACTGCCTACTGACAGGTCCATGGTACATAACGCCTCCACTCTTCGCTGTCTTCCGCCTTCCTCTTCATTTCCACATATGAGTGGGTCTTTAAATCATCTAACTTACCTAATCTCGGTCAGCCCCTGCCTCTTTTTCCTTCATATAAACATATAAATTAGTTATTAAAAATGATCCACCATCCCAAGTTTCGTTTTTATACTAACCTTTTTCCTTCGATTCTTCCCCCATTTACCTCTTTTAGCAAAACATCCCCTCTCAGTAAATGACTAATCCAGTTCTTCTTTCTATTCCTTATGGTATCTATCAATTCTTTATTTATGTCAACCCTATTTAGCACTTCTTCGTTAGTAATTTTATCAGTCCATTTGATATTCTTCATTCTTCACCCTAGCCACATTTCCTAGTTTTCTAATATCCTCCTTTCCTAACGTCCATGTTTCACAACCGTATAGTATCGTAGTCCACACCAAAGTCCTCACCATCTTTATATTCGTGATATTCTTCAATCCTATTATTAATAATTCTTTCCTCTTACTAATATGATATGAAAGTAAAGAAAAGTGTTATATTTACGGAAGGCCCAAGTAATTATAAAATTATAGTCTATTTTTATATCTTATATTTAATACTTTCAACATTAACATAGGCATATACGGTATACACGAAAATAATATTTCCTCATGTACTGATTTGTTTCACTAAAACGAAACTGACATTACGATATACTAAAAAAAACTGTGCGCTTTATTTCGACAAGCTAAAGAAATTGCAAGGAACATTCATAGTGTAAGATTAATAGTGTTGAAATCCTATTCTAAAGCTCACCTTATAGAAAGCCTGTAGATCTCCAATTGGTGGCGAGACAGTTTGGTAGTTAGGAAATTTCTCCTGCAGATGAGCCACAAGCATACCAAACTGAGTGCCCCAGTCACCCAAGTGATTCAACTTGAGCACTTCATGGCCAAGAAAATCCATCAACCTTGATATGCTCTCACCGATAATTGTTGATCTGCAGCAAAACAGCATACCACAACAAGATTCTATCAGTGAAAACTTTTCTATATCCAACTGCATCTTATATAGATTTGTATTAAAGCATTAGGATTTATACGAAATTATTCACGTAGTTATTAAAAATATAAGAAAAGAGAGGGGGAGAGGATAGAGTAAAGTATCGAATGTATTCATGGGAATTGTGAGGTGCTGAGGACAGGGTTCTAATTCTAGATCAGTCAGAAATGATTAAGTCCAGAGATCATGAAAATATTATCATCGCTGACTATAAGCAATAAGCGTTATAAAAGGGCAACAATTGTGAATATGCCTAACCATAAAAAGAAACAAAAAAGTACGCACAACTTAACTTTTATCAAAGAAACTATACAGAACTGAACCATGGACATTTTAGACATATGTAGTAGTATGCATTATGAAAATACATGAAAATAAAATACAAAAGCAAATATTATGGCTCTTGTTGAATGAGAGATGCGATAACTAGCATTTGTAAACAGAAATTACAAAAATCATAATATAAGTTTTTTTTAGTTTTATATTTAAAAATATATTAAACTATAAATAAAAGTTGCTCAATAAATACAAAAAAGTATCGATAAAACCAATGAAAAATCATAAAGCAAAAAAAACTAACTCGCAGAATAACGCAGCAAATAAATTTGTTCCTCAAATTTAAATATAGCCGAATATGCAAATTCAAACCTCAAGTGTCCCACATGCATTTCTTTGGCAACATTTGGTGACGACATGTCGACAACAATCTTTTTACGAGGCCCAACGTACGGCGGTTGCACTCTCTTTTGAACAATACTTGAGATCAACTGAGAGACGTAAGGCTTGGCTAGGTGAACATTTATAAATCCCGCTCCAGCTATTTCAACCTGTGCATAAACAGTTTGACAAATTTATTGGGAACCTAAATACAATGAGGGTACAACATCAATTGAGAGAATGTGTCCTAGAGTACAAATCAACAAGAAAAAAGATTTTTTTATAGACACTAGAACTCAAGGAAAACTCAATTATTCAATGATTGGGAAAGAGATAACAAAATTTTAAACAGAAAGTTAGCAAGTTAATCCACAATTTCAAAGATTTATTAAAAGTTCATAATAGCTGCAAACGCAGTTTATGAATAGTATAGTTCAAATCGTATGTATATGAAATGTGATGGGATCTACTAGTTGGTCAATGGCCTGCTCCTACGAGGAGTAAAAATAGACCTTGAGTAGAAATTATGTACCCAAGAATTGCCATTTGGCCAAACATTAAAGATGGTGAGAGAGAGAAAGAGAATTAGAAAAAGAGTTTACATTGTTGAATGCTGTTTATAACACAATGTATAGTTGGTATTTAATAAGAAGTAACCTTCTCAACAAGAGGACAAGATGGTAGGTTATCAATGATGGCCTGCGCGACATCACGTGGATTGATCTTAGATTGGGTTTTCTTGAGAGACTGAGCTATACTCAGCGCACTGTTGCACTGATAGTCTCCAAACTTTTCCTGCACACTGGGCGTGACAGCCACGGCAGCATCGTCAACCTGTGGATAAGCCTTGCCGATAGCTTTCTCAAACAGCTCTGTTACAGTCTTCAGCAGACTGATCATGTGATCATCAGAACAGCTCCAGCTGTCTCCACGCGCTTCCTCAGCTGCCATGCTCTACTACACAACACACAACATTACCTCCATGCTCTACAATACAACATACAACATTACCTCCATGCTCTACAACACAACACTCAACACTACCTCCATACTCTACAACACAACATACAACATTACTTTCATGCTCTACAACATAACATACAACATTACATCCAGGCTCTACAACACAACATATAACATTACCTCCATGCTCTACAACACAACACACAACACTACCTCCATGCTCTACAACATAACACACAACACTACCTCCATGCTCTACAACACAACACACAACATTACCTCCATGCTCAACAACACACACACACAACATTACTTCCATACTCTAGAACACAACATACAACATTACCTCCATGTTCTATAACACAACACACAATATTACCTCCATGCTCTACAACACAACATACAACATTACCTCCATGCTCTACAACACAACACACAACATTACCTACTTCTTTAGAAGAAGTGTGAAATACAGTAATATCTACGGTGTCTTTTTCCTCAAGTACCGTGCCTGTTCAAAGCCTGGGCGGTCACGGTTATGTTCCTGCAGATCTCTCTATCCATGGTTGCTCTAATAATTTCTTTTTTCCGTTATCTGCATCCACTTGCCTAGACTTAATGAACGTCATCCGCTGTCGACCCGTGCTACGTTTGCCGTCGATCCCTCCGGCATATCCATTGCAGAAGAAATTGTCCAACATTTGCTTCCATATAACTTCCATATAATGTCTACGGCACTTAAATAAAGCCAATGACTACACACATATAGCGGCAGTTTAGCACAACTTTATAAGTTATAGGACTAACTAGTCCTTCACATTGTCATCTTCATGTCTCTTTCAGTGATATCATTTTTATCGTCTTGATATTTTCCAATCTTACAGTTAATCTTACCCTGAATAACTAAGGCCGTACACTAGCAACTCTTACGCTTGCAAAAAGTTGTTGATATTGCATCATGCTAAGCCACACCCCTACCACTTAAGACCTTCCGTAGTAATACAATTATAGTGCCTACCCTTAAACATTTAGCTGTAGTCATAAACTCATACTGCAGCTTATTTAATCAAGAGTTATATTCTAATGCAAATGAAGATATTTATCTATACTATCTTTCAAAATTACCATTGATTTGATAACAATTTGAGAATATAACCTATGCTTTGATTTTATAAACTTATATCATTGCCGAAACTTTCAACCCATTAATGTTTATTAGACTTTTCGACCCCTTAGGCCAACCAAATAACATAGCTCTAGCTCTCTTATACTGCGAGGCACACGCTTGAGAATTTTTGCCACAGCATGACTGTTTAAATATTTTCTACAAATAATCAATCAATCAATAAGTACATCCAGTTCCTCGCTATGTACTCGCTATGTACGTTGCTCGCTAGGTACTCGTATGTATAAGTATGCATGTATTTATGTATGTATGCATGTATGTATGTATGTATGTATGTATGTATGTATGTATGTATGTATGCATGTATGTATGTATGTATGCATGTATGTATGTATGTATGTGTCTGTGTGTATGTATGTATGTATGTATTTATGTTTGTATGTATGTATGTATGTATGTATGTATGTATGCATGCATGCATGTATGCATGTATGTATGTATGTATGTATGTATGTATGTATGTATGTATGTATGTACTCGTATGTATGTTGGTCGCTAGATACTGTCAGAGACGTCTCGATCATGCAGACTCTGCATCAACGGATGCCAAGGACCACACGAAGACGACTGATTATGCAAAGAACGCAAGAGAAACCGATATCAACTGTGCAAATCCAAGATCCGAAGAAAGAGAATCCGAATATTGACCTATGGCGGAAAGAATGGGTGTTTATTTTGTCTAAACAACAACCAATGCAATTATATGTTCAAATATCATGTGGTAAAGAATTCGATAATGTTGTAACAGAAAACATGAAGGAGCGTCATCCAATGGTAGATCCAATGTTCGGTACAGTAAGTTGACTTTTACAGGAATGAAGATTACGAGAGGTTAATAGACTGATAACAGGTCATATAGATTGAATGGTTTGCCATAATATACACGCAATCCTTTGAGAGATATGGAAACTAACTTGAATAAGCGTTCAGAGTTTGAAAGAGTGTAATTTCTTAAGAGGAGAATAAGTATGGTGTTAAGGTTTTAATATTACATAGGAAGCGAGAAAGAGCATCTTGTACATGTTGGAGACCAGTGAAAGACGCTTTAGTGAAATCATTTAACAGGGAGTTACAATAGTCAAGTTTAGAATGGACAAGCAGCTATATTACGGTGGAAAAAATGATATGATGAGACCTACAAATTTGACCCTATTGTTGATTAAGAAAAACAAAGAACGACGTATACCCCTGTAGATGAAATATGTGTCTAATAGTTGAGATTTAAATTCAAAATTACACCAAGGTTATGAGCATACTCTGTGGGCATTATTGAATACTTTTAACTGAAATTGAAGAGTTGGTTATATTATTATGTTTCTGTGAGGGGCGACTGAGAAGGTATTCAGTTTTTGAACACTTAACATCAAGGCGATTATCGCAAATCCAGGAGTGGACTAGATCGCGTGTAGACGTAAGTTCGGACACCATCATCAATATAAAAATGAAATTTCAATTTTGAATCAGCAAGGAAGTTAAGGAGGTGGTATCTAATAATAACAACAATTAGAGTGCTACAGTCATCAATGACAACATCGAGCACTATTGAGACAAAATCTAGCCGTCGAGCAAAAAAGAAGGTCCAAAAACGGTGCAACTTCCAAAATCCAGAATATCAGTCCAAAGTAAGGGGAGTTAAAGAAAAGGTGGTTTAGGCGCAGGTCGCTGCTCATGGACACTGGATGGAAAAGAGAGATGGAAAAGATAGGTCTTCAACTGCTTATGGAACTGCTCATAGGAAAGCAAAGGCTGATGTGAGTCAAATGAAGATTTCCGAAGATTGGATGGAAGAGAATTCCAGATCTGAGGTGCAGCATGCTGGAAAGAACGATTAGATAGCTTAGAGCGTGAAGGTAAGCTAGGTCTCACAAGAGTAATTAACTTAGAAGACCGAGTAACAGTAGGTTGCATCACTTTAATCAAGTGAGACTTACAAGTTTGTCCAGGGATGGTGATGCAGTTAACGAAGCTGTTTTGTAAATGATACGCTCTGTAGTCTTTAGCCAGTGCAAAGACTTCAAAATAGGCGTAACATGTGAGTACTTGGAACTACAAAAAATATGCAAGTAAATATGCATATCTAGTGTGAAAAGGAGACAACTGCAGTAATGTACATGTTTATTATGTCGGCTTCAGTGATCCAAAAGACGCAATACTCAAACACTTGCATAGGCCTACTGTACAAAATTCTAACTATTTTCCTCATAACTCAGATATCGAGCTTATGGGCGTCTAGCGAAACTGTAACAGAATTGAAAGCTATAGGTTCCTATGTTACAAATTAGTATAATACGTGACTTCATTTCAGTAAGTAAGCCATTTGAACTGGCTCAAATTAATGGTCAGAAAAATCTAACATATTTATTAACATATAAGTTCACATGTACTACATATAAAATAACACAGCTAGAACTTTCTATGGCAGCTAGGCTTAAGACATGTATCTTCCCACCATAGACATACTCTATCTATCCTCACCATTTTGATCACCTTTTGGCTATCATTTTAAGACCTTACTTCTCATTAAATTTGTTTTGCAGATTGATCTGGGTGAATTAATCTGTATAGTGATGTGTACTGACTGTGGTGACGTCCCAGACATCGTCCTTGGATGAGGAAACGGACGTTAAACCATTATTATTATTATTATTATCATCATCATCATCATCAAAAGTTATGCAGATAATGGATGCAGATAAAGGAAACAGAAATGATCAGAATAACAATGGACACAGACATTTGCAGAAATATGACCATGACCGCCCAGGCTTGAAACAAGCCCGGCACTTGAAGAAGAAGAAATTATGCCTCTGACAAGCCATTATCAGTTTGAAAGAAACAATTTAGAGAGTAGCATAGAAAATTCACTTAAACGAGATTATCGATTACAAAGAGTAAAACTCACAAAATACAATAAGTAGTGTTTAATTTACATTTGCTTACTCTTTTAAACATTAAAATTAAATAATTCTAAATTGAATAAGCCTTCCAATGGCGCAGCTAGAACTTTAAAAAATATTACGGTAATTCATTACTAAATACTGTAGCTATGCACTTACTCTATGCAATTAGTTAGATATACAACTGCAGAAGAATGTTCTCAGATGTTAACTATCCCTCAGTCTAGAGTACTATTGATCTCAAGTCTTACACAAACATTTAGTCTACCTAGGCCTAAGAAATAGGCCTACATGCAACACGTGATCTTAACTGCCTCTAGAGGCTTCAAATTCAGTTTCACTATCTAAATTGATGTATTACATGACAACTTGAAGAATACTTCACCTGCTCAGCATTAAGTTTCACTATCTAAATTGTTGTATTACATGACAACTTCACCTGCTAATAATAATAATAACACACATTATAGTGAAACGATCAACTATGTTGATATCTATCACTTTAATACCACATGTTATATCCGTTAGGCAATTTAGTCCATTTTCCCTATAGCCAGTCCAGTGAATGTCCGAGATTTTACTCTTAGATCAGATGCTGAACCACATCAGATGCACACCCACTTGTAATTAAAACGACATTCTAGGCACAATTCATGCTAAGAGTACACTGAACCATCAAGAATGACATTTTCACAAGACATCTTATAAAATAATCGATATTTGCTGAAGTGACTTTAAGTCCACTTCAAGTAATAAAATATAGTAATAAATCGCAAACGCTGTTATTTCAGTTGTTTATACAGTATTCCACTGCATTGGTTGGAGCAGTGGCGATATAAGATAAGATATTCAATAACTCTCTCTTAGTGCACTGCCTACTGGCAGGTCCATGGTACATAACGCCTCCAATCTTCTCTGTCTTCCGCCTTCCTCTTCATTTCCACATATAAGTGGGTCTTTAAATCATCTAACATACCTAATCTCGGCCTGCCCCTGCCTCATTTTCCTTCCATTCTACCTTCTATGACCTCTTTTAATAGACCTTCCCCCCTTAGAATGTGTCCTATCCATCTCTTCTTCCTATTTCTTAATACATTTATCAACTGTCTATCTGTGCCAACTCTCTCCAGGACTTCCTCATTTGTAACCTTTTGAGTCCAGCTAATCCTCTCCATTCTTCTCCAAATCCACATTTCCAATGCCTCCAGTTTCCTAATATCTTCCTTCCTTAAGGTCCATGTTTCACATCCATACAATAGCGTGGTCCAAACCAAAGTTTTCACTATCTTTATCTTTGTGTCTTTCTTTAGACTTTTTGTTAACAGTTCTTTTCTACTACTAAAGGCCGCTTTAGCTTGTGCAATCCTACTGCATATTTCCGTCTCACATTTCCCATCATCGGTTATAGTATGACCCAAATATTTCAAACTCCTTACCTGTTCCAATTTCGTACCATTTACTGTGATATTAACTTCACCTTTATTATTGGACACTCTCATAACCTTGGTCTTTTTATATTAATCTTCATGCCATATCTTAGGGCCGTATCATTCAGCCTATCCATTATCTACTGCAATCCAATCTCGCTGCCCGCTACCATTCCTTGATCATCTGCAAATCGTACATCTTGTAACAAATTCCCTCCTACTTTTATTCCTTCTTCCAAGTCTTCCTCCATCATTGCCTCAGCGTAAATGTTAAACAAGCGGCGAAATGCTACAATCTTGTCTTACTCGTCCTTGTCTCACGTCCTCCGCGTCCTTGTCTCAAGTCCTATTTCACCTTCTTCTGAGTATTCTTGTTGGATTTTGATTACTGCTCTTTGATTCATGTACAAGTTCAAAATTAGCCTTCTATCTCTGTAGTCAATTCCTATTCTTTTTAAGATATTCATCATCGTTATCCAATCAATCCTGTCAAAGGCCTTCTCGAAGTCTACAAAGCATACAAAAACGTCATTTCCATATTCTAAGCTTCTTTCGCAAAGAAACCGCATTACCCCTATTGCTTCTCTTGTGCCGCATCCTTTCCTGAAACCAAATTGTGCCTTGCTCAGTATCATCTCTGCTTTCGACTGAATGCGATTATTTACTATCTTTAATAAGATCTTCGATGCATGAGGTATTAAGCTGATTGGTCTGTAATCCGAACACTCCACAGCATTGGCTTTTTTGAGGATTGGAATCATCACTGACGTGGTAAAATCGTCTGGCCAAATACCTGTATTGTACACTTCCATACATACCTCCATTAACTTTTTGAGTGTTTCTCCTGCCAACATTTTCAAGAATTCTGCTGGGATTTCATCTATTCCGGCTGCCTTCCCCTTCTTCATACTGTTAAATGCAGAATAAATTTCCTCCTTCATTAAATCGGGCCCCTTTTATCGTCTTCTATGATATTTTCTTCTATTTTAAAATCCTCTTGAACTGGTTTCCCAGCCTTATCATACAATTCCTCTACATATTCTCTCCATCTTTCTTTTACTTCTTCCAGCTCTGTCTTCAATTCCCCATCTTTACCCATTATACTAATGTTCTTCGCATCTCCTTTCTTTTTCTTATCGGTTCTTGTTAATATCCTGACTTCCTGGTATAATAGATCCGACCTCCATCTTCTATCATATTCTGCTAAATCATCACACTTTTCACTCCACCAATGATCTTTTGCTTTGTCTGTAATTCTTCGAAGTTCACTGTTTAAGCTTCTGTATTTCCTTCGGCCATGACTGGTGTCAATGCTTTTCCATTTCCTCCTTTCATCCATTTTGTCAAGAATCTCGCTTGTGATCCAAGGTTTTTTTTAGAAAACTAAAAAATCCTTTGATTTAGAATCCTTTTTTCAAAAGGATTCAATAACATCGGTAAGATATTTGATTGCGGATCAGTATGTGCGGGGTTCATATCCTGTGCTCGCCCGTCACTGGCATCGTTTTGGAGCGAGGAAATTGATATTAACATTATACCAGCTTTTTTACTAAGCTTGTAAGCAGTGGCGGATCCAGGGGGCCCAGGCCCCCCCCTTAGGTCTGCCGATAAAAATTTTAAAACTATATTTTCATTGTTTCTATGGCAATTTCGACGTGAAAATGTGTTAGTAATGGAGGTGGTTAGGGGGGGGCCGGGGGAGGGTAAGACAGGGTATATTTTCATTGTTTCTATGGCAATTTCGATGTGTAAATATGTTAGTAATGACAGTGGTTAGGGGGGGGCCCGGGGGTGGTACGACAGGGAACTCAGTTCCAATAGCTCGATTTTTATAGGATATACTAGGAGCACTGTATAATGGAAGGGGGTCCAAAACAATGTTGACCGTTTCACTAGCTCTCAATTTTCACTTGAACCAATGCATAACCACTGCATTTGAGGAAAAAAGGGTGTAAGTAAACAAATATGAACTCTGTCCCGTAGCAGTGGTGCAAACAGCCTTGGCTAGAAGGGGCTTAAGCCTACCCCCACAACTGCGTAGCACCTGGAAGAAAGCATATCGAATAGTCAGCAATGCTAGCAGATAGTACTGCTTCTTTCTGAACCACTACAACGACCCTTTTCAGGGCCAAAAATAAAATAAAATAAAAATTATTTTACAGTATATTCAAAAAAAGGGGGTTGCTCTGCTGAAACTTTTACAACTGGCCAATCTATGCATTAAAATGGATGAAAATTGGCCACCTCATCAAAAATTAGTCCTTTTAGTAATTGGTTAAAGTTAGATTTGAAAATATTAACAATAGCCTGAGATATTTAAACTTTTTGCAGGTGTTATAACTTTTTTTACTCACCGTGTAAAGTGACACGACAATATATAGAATATAACGGCTTATATTTAGTAGGAGGCTCGTTAGCATCCTAGTATGTGGCACTAATAACTCAAAAGTGTCATACTAATTGCTATTAGGTAGGTTACGTTAACATAGGCTATCAAGTAGACTATGCTGTTTCTACCAATCTACCTGTAGGCCAGTGGTCAACTCATGTAGAAGTCTAAAGGACGTATTTTACTAGTTAATTAGACCTACCACCTTATTTCTAAAGGCTACCGATTTGTTTGTTAAAGGCTAGTTGTTGTTTCATAACATGCATAACATGCTTAAATTAAGGGCTATTCGTCAGTATGTACCCTCTGAGTACAATAGTGATTAAGATAGAAGCAAGACTAAGCACTTGGAACAGACTGCAAGCCTATATTTCACACATAGCAAGACCATGAAATTCCAATTAGTTACTAATAGCAAAAAAGAGGAAGTATATTCTCATTTAATTAAACTGCACAAGAGTAGTACCACTTGCTGGTAGAGTATGAAGTTAAGTTCCGCGACCACTGATCTCATAATGCTACATCACACCATTGAGAATAATATATATTTATTATATATGAATATTATAGGATTAAACGTGTAGGTGTTAAATTAACTTATTTTATAACAGAAAGTTTACAACTAAAGCACAATATTAAAATCTAAAAAGAATAATTAAAATAAAGCTAAAAAGCCAATGTTAACGTCAGTTTCCTCGCTCAAAAGCGATGTTAGTGACAAAACTTCAAAAGTATCAATTTGTGACAGTTTATCAAAGAAATCACTGAGAATATAGGCCTACTATGCATGATGGCAGAGTTTTTCCTGTATGAATCATCCCCTAATGTATAAATACATAAAGCAAGGCTGGCAATATCTAGCCTATAACAACTATATGGCTCTCGCAATAAACTATTATAATCTTAACCAGTATCCTTGAATAAATAACATACGACTTAACATTAACAAAATTTCTATTCATAATTTCTCATAAGAGCCTCAAGGTGATTTCGCTACATAAAGAGAAATCATATACAGTAGAAGTAGTCAGCGGAAGTTTGTGTTACAATCTATCAACAGCATCCAATCCCAGAATATTAAATCCGCTCTTCATTGTGTTAGCTGTGGCCTCGCACAATAGAAGTCGACTCATATTGATCTTCTCGATCTGACCTAAAATATTTATACAACATTTCACGCTAAGTTAATTGCAAAAATATCAATTGTGAGGCAGTTACATTTAGTAAAACTCTCTCGAAGTCTTGTAACTGCAAAATAAGTCAATCACAACAAGTAAAACCAAACAGGTACAAAAGTTCATCACACACGTATATCTTACACAAGAGATCAAAAGTCAGAAAAATTCTCTAATGTAGTAAAATATTTTCTTTCCTAAATTATAAATGAAAAACATTCTAGAAGACTCTACTAGTATAGCATACTAAAGCAAGTTGCTCTAATACGTATGTGGCATTATTCTTAATCAATTAATTAGCAGATATTTATCCAGGATAAAACAGAACTACAAAAATACATTCAATTAAAAGCAACACCCTATCCGGTACTGTAAAATACACCGACAGCACATTAATTTTAATGTAACTCATAGTAAACAGTAATAGTTTAAATGACAGGCGATATAAACACTAAAAAATGCTAGGTAACATCATGAAAGAAATGAAAGATATATATTCTTACAAGTGAAAGACAGAAAAATTAAACTTTCTAAAAATATCCAGAAAAAGTGGAAACATATAAAGGTAAAAAAACTGAAACAAGGTCGTACCAGTTTCCCTGTTCTTTTCGATGACATAGCAGGCGTCATAGAACTCGGTAAATGTAGTTGCTAGCTCGTACAAATAGTCGCATAGCGTGTGCAAGT
The DNA here is from genome assembly GCA_905160935.1 of Enchytraeus crypticus. NCBI lineage: Eukaryota > Metazoa > Annelida > Clitellata > Enchytraeida > Enchytraeidae > Enchytraeus > Enchytraeus crypticus. The sequence continues at coordinate 1,946,474 of CAJHZI010000382.1, read as the reverse complement.
ACAGATCACTCACACACTTCAGCACAATCTCGGGGAACTTCAATATCAGCTTAGCAAGTTTCCACTCCTTGGCATGATCTAGTTCAATCTTTGTGCTGAAAGCAGCAGCGTTTACTTTTTCTGTTGATACATTCGCTGCACGCGCTATAGATCTGTCCAATCAATCAAGAGGCTAATTAATAAAGTAAACATTTCCTTAATAAATGAGTGTAATTCTTAAATAAAACTAAGGTTGTATTCAATAGAATATACACCGCATTTTAAACCTCAGAAGTCACGTAAACTATGGTTAGTCACAATTTGGTATTCTGTAAGCTTGGATCGTGTTTAAAGTAAGGCATAGCTGTGCCCTTCTCTTTGGTGGTTTACGCCGCTGATTAGTTAATCCACCAATTAAGAAACAATATGCTAGTTTTGTTTAGGAAGTACGCTGATTGGTCAAGCAGCCTGAAGGACAGCCCTGTCATTGACTGAGCGCAATTTTGTTGGGGGACCCCATATTTATTGCCATGTAACATCTTCTAGTGTATACCAAAATTTCTGATTCGTAGTTTAACTCACATCAGAGATGTAATTGTAACCTACATAGTACTAGAAATAATAATGAACAAAGAAAATGTAGCATACATATGTTAAGTCAAAGTCTTTATTCAGAGATGAGATCAGGCTTGACAAAAAAAAATATAAATTACAAGTATACTGAAAATTTGTCATATAAAAATGGTGTCATCTATATTTAATAGTCTCTCAAGCTGGACTATTGTTAGTAATTTAGTTGCTATACAATTTGATGCATGCATCGCAGAGCTATTATGAAGAAATAAAGTAAACAGCTCATCTCTTATCTGTAGATGATTATAATGTTGTATAAAAATTGTGGTGGGAAAAACTAACTAGCAAGGCATAAGTGTAGACAATTTGTGATGTACACATGTAGACGAATAGTACGCCATATTTGACTGCTTACCTAATTCGCATGTAGGCATACTGAAGATACACAGCTGTGTTTCCTTTGTCGTTCAACATCTGAAACGTTCAATACTATAAAGTCTTTATTGTATCAAGGTAAACAACAGTATTACAATATTACAAGCTCACTGTATAATAACATCATTCATGACAAAAAATCACCCATTTTTCTTTCCACATTTACAATTGTTAGTTAAACGTGATGTGTCTGGTCCACAAAATGGACCACAAAACAAACCTTACGAGTTGTAAGGTGTGACTAAGTACAAAAAAGAAAGGGATTGATCCACCTCACAATCCATAATTGTTAAAGCTAAAAGCATAAGTATGCTTTATAAACGGCATGGCTTTAGTGATAGGAAAATCTTTGTGTTCCTTCTGCAGCATAAAGCAGACTGTCATTAGGTACACATTTTGGACTAGAGAGCCAGTTTTTTAGTATACAGTAGTTATAATTAATTTATGTTTTTAGATACAGTAACAGTACCAACTAGCGCAAAAAATTTATTACATTTAAAATTATTTGATTGCATGCATCTGAAATTTGTTATATGTGCGGGGTTCAAATCCTGGGCTCGCACGTCACTGACATCACTTTCGAGTAAGGAAACTGACGTAAACGTTAGCTTTATCAATTTTTTATGAGATATTGAGTACTAGTCGATCTGACGACAAATACGTTCAAACAGATTACCGTATCACATTGTCATTAATACCTTATCAATAGAGAGTGCATTGCCATTAGTGCCTTTTCATAGGAGAATACATAGTCATTATTAATACCTTATCACAAGAAAACACACAGCTATTAATACCTTATCACAAGAAAACACACAGCTATTAATACCTCATCACAAGAAAACACACAGCTATTAATACCTTATCACAAGAAAACACACAGCTATTAATACCTTATCAAAGGAGAATACGTAGTCATTAGTACGGCTGTGAGATAGATCGGCATATTTGATGCAACCATATGCCACGGCCTCTTTTGCAGCAGTAAACTCTTCTGCAGTCAATACCTACAATTATATATTTATATGAACATAAATCAGGAGGCCAGTTCCAACTTAGGCAAAACTCCATACAGCCAAATCAACTAATACAACACATTTCAAATTGAAAAGTTTAAAAATACAGACGTCCTAATGATGTTATTAAACACACAAAAGCTTTTCTCACAATGCTTTTAAACAAAAAGTCAATACAGCCAGGGCCAGATTTACCATGAAGCACTTATCAGCACATGCTGAGGGTCCCCCGGCCAAAGGGGGCCCCCCGAGATATACTTACTTTCTTAGGGCTTCAAAGGGTTACCACTACTCTGACACAATGAGCTGAAAATAAACAAATTTTGAAGCCATTCTTTACCAAAATTGGTTCATAAATACTAGTCTTTGGTAAAGAAATACATGTAATATGAATCAAATTGAAGACCTACTTGAAATTTATTTTTTGTCCAAAGATTATCTAGTGGCTGGCAATGGGCATTCTAAATAAACTGTACCCAAATCACTACATTAGACTTAGATATTGACTATATATACAATCCAGTTTCCGAACTGTGGGTAGCATGAAAGTTAGTTACTTTTTTATAGTATTATTTTCAGACCCGTCACCAAGGGGGAACCTGCCTCCTACTTTCAATTCTGGCCCCCAGTTGTTTGACGGTGTGAATAACTTTTTGTACAGAATATTGCATAACATCTTATATTATGCTTCGCTATGTAAAGGTAGAACAATTGGAAGCAGCCATTCAGCCTGAAATAATGAAATTCCAAATCATATGCTTGGAATGTTTGGGGTTTTGACTCATCGCGAAAAATGACGTATTAGCTCTTAGAAGGTCTTTGAAGTTCTACAGCAGCTATCGTTGTTAACAATTTGTACAGTCAAGATATTCACTTGTAGATTTTTAGAGAATAGGAAGATCCGGCATTCTGACATTCGTCTAGAGTTACTGAATGTCAGCAGTTTCAGTCTAAGAATTGATTTAATACTAGATAAAGCAGAGGCAAGTTATACGCCGCTATGTTTTCTAGAATTGCTGAAGTAGTCCTAGGATCCCTATATGCCTAAAATTAAAAAATTTGCGATTGAGTTTTAGTCTACCACCAGTTTGATTACTGATGCAAGTGGTAGGCCCGGCGATTACAAATTGCATTATGCTATTTCATAGCTGAAAAGTAGCCTAAATGCCTAAAGTTTAAAAACTTTAAAACACATTACAGCTTTCAGCTCAACCAGACATATGCAAGTTAAATACAAGTTAGGACATATTAAAGATTATTTAGAGACAGTCACATTTTTAACTGTTGCACATGCTTAAAGTGTGACACCACTCTAAAAGTGTTCTATATTGTATTCTGAGGATCTATGAAGTAGAATTTTGTAAAAGCCATTGATCCCTATAGAAGTTTACAACATAAATGCCCAGAATACAGTTACTAATAATTTGATATAGAAATTTAACTTATTACTTAATAATTACCTGGCAATAATCTAGTCAAAAGGTGTCTATAATTAATTAATAAAAATGTAATAAACTGATACTGAACTGTATAATATATTAATTAAACCATTAACACTATTATGTTTCTAAATGTCAAATTTAATTATGAAATTTGCCAAATACGCCATTCCGGCGTACCTTGCAAAATATTTTCCCGAAAATGTAATCGCCCCCCCCCCAGTCTGATATTATTATCTGTTATTATCAGCTCTTATTATCTTATCACTGTGCGTACTTTGTATCTATTTGTTGCTGGTTGATTTTTTATATCGAGTAAAACATATTCAAGGCGATAAGGCTTTAATGGTTAGGGTTGGGGTAGGATTATGGTAGGATTTTTCGGGGGCCCCTTGCACAAGTGCTTCAGGCCCCCAAAGTCTAAATCCGGCACTGATTACAGCAATAACAGCCTCGTAATATTGGTCATCTACTGATTTTAATACTCATCATTTACAAAATGTGCTTTTCCAATACAAGTTAGCAAATGGAAAGGTCACTACTTAGTGAACAATTATTCACAGTCCAGACAATACAACTTGTTAACGAGAAAACGTCTTCAAATGTTGCAGTTTCAGACTATTAAATGACAATTGGGTTGAATAGTGAGAAAATTATAATTAACATAAAATTCCTGAAATCAGCTAGAACGCTAACCTTATCCCGCCCATTGGCAATCAACTTTTGCTCAGCTCTTTTCACGCCCTCATCCAACAGATCCACAAGTCTCACGGTGTCTCCTGAACGAGTCTTAAACTTCTTCCTGCATCAAAACAATAGGACAGTTAAGTACAGTTAGGAAATATCTAGATGCCTCCGTAGGCAACATAATAATTCTACACCATAAGAGTTCAGAGAGTTCAAATTACAAAATTTAAGCTTGGCAAAGAATCGTCAATGCTCGACTTAACCCCCTAACAATCATACTCAAAAATACTGGCTTCTAATGCACAAATTGAAAAATTATGTTAAAAAGTTAACATTAAAGTTAAAATCAGTTCAGATGATAATATTAACGATCTCACAGGGTTCTATTTGAATAAAGCAACAGCAAAAGTCAAGCTAAAAGATTTGTTTGACTTGAAGTAAAAGCAACAGTCAAAAGATTTCAAAAGCAAAGGCTAAGATTTTCTGGAAGTAAAACCAAAAGTCAAAGTCAAAAGATTTTTGAAAGTCAAATGATTTAAAATCTGATTTAAAATGAAATGGAGTAAATTCAGCAAAAAATTTGTAGCGCAATTCTGAACTACATAATTCCCCGTAAAAGTGTGACGATTCACTGTCAAGGTTGAATGATATAGCCAGTAGGAAATAAGTAAACAGACACCAGAAAGTGAAGGTCGGACACAGCGTGTTGATAAACAAATGCTGTTTTAGCATTGTCGATCTTAGCAGTTTGACTTTAAAAGCACAAAATAATTGTTTTCAAGGTATCTCTTTCTTATTAGAAGATAGGAAATGGTAAAAGGCTTTTCAGCGGTATGGAATCATTAGCTTCTTCGGGGTAAATGCCAATATAATTGTTAATTTAGGGAACAATTTTTAATTTTTCTTGTATTTATCATTGCATTGCATTGCACTGTTTCGCAAAAAAACCGACTATCAGCTGTAGCATCGTCACGTGAACGGGGACATTAATGACTTTTAAGCAAGATAGCACTTGCAAATTGTAGAAGTGGTAACACTGTTTTGGTCATTTTTATATACAGCCTTTGTGTTAACATCAGAATTTAGCAGGCATTTTCATGTGTTTTATAAATTAAAATATGAAATAAATAAAGTAGAATTAGTATACATTGAACTAATAATGTTCAATTTATGTCAGTTTCTGTCTACAAGAAAGAGGGAGCCCAGTGTCTGGGATTACTTTTAACATAATTGTGAGACTGGGAAAGGTGTCAGTAAAGTTCTTGAAAAGAAATAGGAAAAATGTGAAACTCAATTGTCTAGAACAATGAAGACATACATTTGAGAGACAAAATAAGTGGATATTTTCACACTTCTGATTATTGAAGAAAGCTATAATCAATCAAGTGGGGCCAAGCCAGAATGCTAAGACTGCTAATGATGATACAGGAGCTGAAGCTGCTAAACCATAGACACTGAAAGTCCACATATCATGTACCATGCCATCATACCGTCTATTATCAGCCACATAAAATGCAAACTGTTATTTTTAAGCCTAGTCACATTAAAATATTGTGATTTCATTTTTATCTTTTCAGTGTTCAGCTTTTTATACGTTGGTCATATAATTATCATTTATCGGAAGGAGAAATGACGATTGAATTTATTGTAATGTTGTTATTAAATTAAATAAGTTCTGTTCAGTATTACAAGTGAAAAAAGCAAAAGCCAAGCCAAATGATTTTGTAGAAGCAAAAGCAAAGGCTAAAGGATTTGTGAAAGTAGAAGAACACTATCACGCAATACTTACTTATCCTCTCCCAGCACTACACCAAATCCAACATGTTCCACTCTAACTTTCTTAGGATCATACCATCCAGCTGCAGCTCCTACCAGATAGATGGAGTTCAAGTGCAGACCCTACGACACAGCGTTCACTTATATAGTCATTTCATTTAAATCTCTGCTTATGATCTACATTGCTTTTTTCTAACAGCACCAAATGAGGGCGCCTGCTGGATTTCTACTTATATAATTAGATAGGAAGGCTATTCCACAATTATTATTTGGTATACCTGCTTCTAAATTATCTTCAAAAAATTCGAAAAGTTTGAGTTATGCTTGTAATACATGTAGTGTCTCTACAAAAGAACTTTCATACGAATACTAATAATATTATCTTACGTTGTCAATATTATAGCAATTCTTTGCCGTTTACCTATATGTTTGTATGGCAATTATGAGTACAATAGATATAATTTTCTAAATAAATTATAGAAGACAAATCATGTTAGTGAGACACCAGGAACTGATGCAAATGATATTGCAGATTATTGTTCTCGGCAATTAAAATATAATTAAAATATTTTGATTCTAAATATCAAGTTAAATATAAAATATGGAAACATTTCTAAAATATATTTCAAATAAATGAATAGTTATGTTTATTAGAAGACTTTAATGATCAGGTATTATTTCAGATATCATACCATACATGTTTTACAAGTAAATGAATTTACGTGGACATAAATTCATAAGTGTATAATTTACGTACCTGTACCTGTATAATTAATGATTATCAATAACAAAGTTTGCATAGGGCCTATGGCCCTACACTGTATATGCTAACTACTGGCCCTGGGTATATTTGATTTGAGTCACAAGTTTATTTCATGTTTGCACGGTTTTCTGTTGATTGTTGTTTTTGTTTGTAACTATATTTGATTACCATTCAGTTGGTGAAATTAAAATTAATAATAAGAAATTTTTCAGAAATATAGCTATAGATGTATATTTCGACATAAGCTTCTATATGTTGTTAATATAGTATTAATAAAGATTATTACACAGATGTAGCATTTTAGCATTTAAAAAAGTAAAATGAGTACGCTCCATATTTGACAGCAAAATCTCTGTGGTGCGGAAACAGACGCCAAATTTAGCTCAAAAGCTTATTATATGTACTATCATATTGTATGATAGTGCATATAATAAGCACTATCGGATCAGCACTATCGGCCCAGGGTGTTCGAGTCTCAAGGTACTGGGCGAATATCCACTGTTTATCCATCAGGACTCAACATGTACTTATTATATTATTTAGCTCAAAAGCTTATTAAAAGCTTATACAGAATGTACTTGCTACAAAAGCATACCTTGAAATATGTTTCAATTCTTTATGAACTTTTATTCAATGAGATCTATAAAACAAATACTGATCGAGTAAGTATATTAAACTGCATCTCAGTTTATACAGAATGTATAGTTTAAGCATATGCAACAATGTGTTATATATATATTGAGTAGGCGCCTAAAGATCACACGACTAACCTGGCCCTGATCGACCACATAGAGTATCTCGTCGGCATGTTCTACAAACAGTCGATGATGTAGAGCAGCGAGATCTGAGGTGTCATAGGTCAAGCCTCCATCTGATTTCACTACAGTCAGCGGCACTGTCACTCCTGGAGGCCAGCACAACTTTCTTCCATCCTCCATCACTATTTGACCTGTCAATAAAAAATCATTCATTCACTACATCAATTTAATTAATTCCCTTCATCAGGTCTTTTCACAAGAGCATGCTGGTGGCTTGAACGTACATTTGTCATTCGAGACTCTCCTGATGTCGTCTTAGAATAGGCAACCGGACCTTCAATTTTCATAAAATCTTCATTTCCGACACTGAGAAGTTCCATAACACTAGGAGGAAAGCATATCATTCTTCCAACACCCATCATCATCAAATTGTAACTCCTGACAAATACAAGAATCTAGAATATATTTTTACAAGCAGTAAACAAGCTAATGTTGTATTTTTAATTCAGAAAAGAAATTATTTCATTTATCTATTTACTCATACTATTTTGCCGTAGCAATATCTATACTCCATTTCTCCTAGACATTTTCCTTACAAATACTAATACAAAAATTTAACCACACACTTTTCCCACTTGCAGGACTTTGATCTAATCCGATGGTTCATTTATCTTCAGTCTCTGGCCTCAATAAGGCATACTAAAGACTTAATATTATATCTAAAGACTTATTTATTAAAACTTATATTATAAGACTTATATAAGACTTATTATAAGACTTATATTATATTATATAAAAATATTTTATCGAACGACTTATTAATATTTTTTAATCATGACTACACAGCAACTCACCAGATTTCTCCAGAAGATCAACAAATTGTTTTACTATATGGTAGGCTGACGATGTAAAGAACAAACTTATTTAACCAAGACCACAAAACAACTAACCAGACGTCTCCAGTAGATTAACAAATTGTTTTATAGCACGGTAAGGCTAGTGACTTAAAGAACAAACTTATTTAATCATGACTACACAGCAACTCGCCTGAATTCTCCAGTATTTCAACAATTTGAGGCATGAGAGGCTGATAGAACGACTCTCCTCGGTTTACTAGATTCTTTATATTCAATCGTTTATAGATTCTCATGAATTCTGAAATTTTATAAAATAACAAATAGGCTTGTTAATATATAAATATAATTTGAGGCCACACAAATAGAATTTTGAAAAAAATAGCAGAAATTTCAACTAGTTCAGCTGCTATTAATAACAAACTTATTGCTATTAAAAACACATAATATTAAAAGATTCTGCATTGTGTCAGATATCATTGCAATAAAATGAATAATTATTATTAACTAACACAGATTACAAACAGCAATTTTAAACTTTAACATATAAATATTACACAGTAAAAATCCAAGGATTAGTAGATAAAGTATTACGGACTAATTAATGTAATTAACCAGGTATAATTAATTCAGAAAGATACAATGATCACACATACACATACAACAAGACTAGAAGCCAAAAACATCTTGACAAGGATCATAAGAAATTTGAACTGTTGGTATATTAAACTTTGGTTTGGACCACACTATTGTATGGTTGTGAAACATGGACATTAAGAAAGGAAGATATTAGGAAACTGGAGGCATTGGAAATGTGGATTTGGAGAAGAATGGATAGGATTAGCTGGACTCAAAAGGCCACAAATGAGGAAGTTCTAGAGAGAGTTAGCACAGATAGACAGTTGATATATTCATTCAGAAATAGGAAGAAGAGTTGGCTAGGACACATTCTAAGGGGGGAAGGTCTATTAAAAGAGGTCATAGAAGATAGAATGGTAGGAAAAAGAGGCAGGGGCAGGCCGAGATTAGGTATGTTAGATGACTTGAAGACCCACTCATATGTGGAAATGAAGAAGAAGGCGGAAGACAGATAAGAGTGGAGGCGTTATGTACCATGGACCTGCCAGTAGGCAGTGCATTATGAGAGAGATAGTAAAGTGCATGTACAAGCAAACATTAATAGCTATATTGTGATGTAGTCACAAGTTAGCTGGCTTGCTAACAATGGATAGAAGCTTTGATTAAATGTATTTAGGATACTATTTTCTGACATTGGCAAATTCTGTCAATGATTTGCTACAAAATCAGTTTAAATAGCAGTTGGCAAGCATGTAGGAATAGTAACAATGTAGTACCATAAATAATGCCTTGAAACTGGCTACATTTATTGTCATATAAAAGCTAATTAAAGGTTCTGGTCTAGTTTAACATCAGTTTCCTGTCTCAAATGCAAGTCAGTTATCAGTATTTAATAATTTTTATGTTTTCATGTTTCGAGTATTATAGTAATGATGAGTACTGAAATAGAATTCTAGACCTATTGATCGGCTGTTCAACACATAACAGAATAACTTCATTCTAAACTAATTCAAAACGGTTAGTTCCTATTACTCTACAACTTTATCAACAAGAACAAGAACGACCTCTATGAGACTCGGCACAGATTAGCTCCCAAGCCTGAATGACTTCTGGAACATAACTCTGTAACTTAACGACTGTGGCATACGCTACTTTCTTGAATTCCTCATCCTGGTCAAATCTTGTTTTAGACTCCTGAAAATGAAATGCAAGAATGACAGTTCCATGAAAAGTTTTATATGACTTTGAAAATATCATAAATCATTTTAGCTTATTACAATAGGCACAAAATACAGATTGTAATTTTATATTTTTATATCTTATATTTTATACTGTCAATATTAAATATTGGTATACAGTATTCAGGATAACAATATTCCCTCAGGTACTAATTCGTTTCACTGAAGAGACACTGTCATTCCTATAATACTAAAAACATTGTGCTTTATCTCGACAAGCCATAGTAATGTTGACAGCAGAGACCCTTTGGTATTGCAAAGTTTGTCATGTAAAAATTTTATTCTAATAGAAATACCTTGAAGACAGTCACTCCATCTCTTTATTTTATACTAATTGACTTTCTCTTCTACTTTAAGCCTGTACAGAGTGTACACAAATGTACTATTTGCTTTGTTACTCTTGTCATGAAATTTTATTAACATTCACTTGGCGAAATTAATTTTATTTTAAACTGACCTTATAGAAAGTCTGTGGATCTCCTAATATATTACATATTGCGCTTTATTTCGACCAGCTAAAGAACATTTGATAGTGTAAGATTAATAGTGTTAGAATTCTATTCTAAAGCTCACCTTATAGAAAGCCTGTAGATCTCCAATTGGTGGCGAGACAGTTTGGTAGTTAGGAAATTTCTCCTGCAGATGAGCCACAAGCATACCAAACTGAGTGCCCCAGTCACCCAAGTGATTCAACTTGAGCACTTCATGGCCAAGAAAATCCATCAACCTTGATATGCTCTCACCGATAATTGTTGACCTGCAGCAAAACAGCATACCACAACAAGCTTCTATCAGTGAAAACTTTTCAATATCCAACTGTATCTGATATAGATTTATATTCAAGTAGGACTTATACGAAATTATTCACATATTTATTAAATATAGTTGGAGTATAGATAGAGCATATTCATGGGAATTGTGTGGTGCTGAGGACAGGGTTCATATTCTAGATCAGTCAGAAATGATTAAGTCCAGAGATCTCGAAAATATTATCGCTGACTATAAGCAATGAGCCTTATAAAAAGGCAATGATTGTGAATAGGCCTAACCATAAAAAGAAAACAAAAAAGTACGCACAACTTAACTTAATCAAAGAAACTATACAGAACTGAACCATGGACATTTTAGACATATATGTAGTAGTATGTATTATGAAAATACATGCAAATAAAATACAAAAGCAAATTTTATTGCTCTTATTGAATGAGGGATGTGATACATAGCATTTGTAAACAGAATTTTACTTTTAAAAATTAGTTTTATATTTAAAAATATATTAAAATATAAATAAAAGTTGCTCAATAAATACAAAAAAGTATTTACAAAACCCACGAAAAATCGTTTAGCATAAAAGACAGTAATTGACAGAGTAATGCAGCAAATAAATTTTTCCTAAAATTTAAATATAGCCGAATATGCAAATTCAAACCTCAAGTGTCCCACATGCATTTCTTTGGCAACATTTGGTGACGACATGTCGACAACAATCTTTTTACGAGGCCCAACGTACGGCGGTTGCACTCCCTTTTGAACAACACTTGAGATCAACTGAGAGACGTAAGGCTTGGCTAGGTGAACATTTATAAATCCTGCTCCAGCTATTTCAACCTGTGCATAACAATTTGACAAACTGATTGGGAACCTAAATAAAATGAGGATACAACATCAATTGAGAGAATATTTCCTAGAGTAAAATTCAATAGGAAAAAAGATTATTTAAACACACTAGAACTCAAGGAAAACACAACAATGCAATGCTTGGCAAAGAGATAACAAAATTTTAAAGAGCAAGTTAGCAAGTTAGTCCACAATTAAAAAGATTTATTAAAAGTTCATAATAGCTGCCAACACAGTTTAAGAAAGGTATAGCTCAAATCATATGTAAATGGAATGTGATGGGATCTACTAGTTGGTCAATGGCCTGCTCCTACGAGGAGTAAAATTAGACCTTGAGTAGAAATTATGTACCCAAGAATTGCCATTTGGCCAAACATTAAAGATGGTGAGAGAGAAAGAGAATTAGAAAAAGAGTTTACATTGTTGAATGCTGTTTATAACACAATGTATAGTTGGTATTTAATAAAAAGTAACCTTCTCAACAAGAGGACAAGATGGTAGGTTATCAATGATGGCCTGCGCGACATCACGTGGATTGATCTTAGATTGGGTTTTCTTGAGAGACTGAGCTATACTCAGCGCACTGTTGCACTGATAGTCTCCAAACTTTTCCTGCACACTGGGCGTGACAGCCACGGCAGCATCGTCAACCTGTGGATAAGCCTTGCCGATAGCTTTCTCAAACAGCTCTGTTACAGTCTTCAGCAGACTGATCATGTGATCATCAGAACAGCTCCAGCTGTCTCCACGCGCTTCCTCAGCTGCCATGCTCTACAACACAACACACAACATTACCTCCATGCTCTACAATACAACATACAACATTACCTCCATGCTCTACAACACAACACTCAACACTACCTCTATACTCTACAACACCACATACAACATTACCTTCATGCTCTACAACATAACATACAACATTACATCCAGGCTCTACAACACAACATACAACATTACCTCCATACTCTACAACACAACACACAACATTACCTCCATGCTCTACAACACAACACTACCTCCATGCTCTACAACACAACACTACCTCCATGCTCTACAACATAACACACAACACTACCTCCATGCTCTAAAACAGTATCTCAGCTAATAGGCTTCTACAATACGGACGAAATAGTGGAAGCTAAAAACGTTTTATTCAATTGTATAGAGAATATAGAAACAATGAGGACTCTATATCTGTCAGATTACCCGAGATCAGTTCCTGAGAGTCAAAGTTGAAAGTATAAAGTTTTTGACTCAATGATTTAAAGGTCAGGGATTTATCATTTATGAACTTCATATCTTGACATTGTCAAATAATCATTAAAATTCAATGAATAAAGATTTTTTTAAAATTATTTAAACACATAAGATGAGATTTTTAAAAATTAGTTTCTTTGATAACAAAGACATTATATATTATTTTGTTTCCCTGTGTTGTGTCCAGTTTGCTACAGAATAGACCTACCCTTAGACTATGGACTGCATGTGTCATAAAAAGTTACAAAGCACAAAGATCCAAGCCAACATCAAAAGGGACATTGGGTCAGTGAGCATTTAGGCTCCAGAAATAGCTGCAAAATTTTCTAATCCAGACCCTAGTTAAACTAGATTTAAGGGAATATGGGTGATGAATAACTAATTAAGAAATTAAGAAAGAAAAAGAAATAATTTAATTTAATTTGGTTGCTAAATGACCACTTGAAGCCTACAGGAGAGTGATGTGGAATACTTCAGAACCACTGATTTAAATATTACATGTATCTTACCCTCTTCAACTGATTGACTTGATACTTTAGCTTGCTATTTTCAGCCATAAGCTTTTGGAGTTCAGGAGTGGCATTTTCTTCATCAATTGTTAGACTACCATTCTTCAAATCCTGAACAGTTGCTTCTAACAAGGCCACTTCAGCTTCCTACAAATAGGAATAGCATATACTTTATCAGTACTGTATTATGAAATTCAGTTGATAGGGAATCGTACAATATATAGGCAAGATTTTTGGCAATCTTCAAAACAAAAATGCAGTAAAATTCAATTCATAGCTCTCTATAGACCTTTTACAATACGGTTTTTGTACCTTGAAAAATCATCCTATATATTTTTTCACTCGTTGGAGGCGCCACCGTGCAATCATAAACTTGATTGTTTTGCGGAAGGCAACTGCAACGTAATATATCCTAAAAATGTAATATATCCTCTCTAGATATTCCATCTAGACATATATTAAATGTAAATTAAGACATATGTTTATCATCTTTTGATAAGTAATTGAAATAAAATTTTTTGTAATTTTTTTAATACCATTCTCTTAATAAATGAAGAAATGCATAATAAATATATGCAGATATATTGAACTTTGCCAGCCGTCAATATAAGCACACACCCCTTCCCACTCTCCCACCCCACCACTAGGCTTTATTTAATATGTGATCAGAGCTACCACTACATATGATAAAGGTCTATAATAAGCCTAATTTTAAATGGTTAATAAGCTAGTATAAATAACACCTTCGTTGAAAGAAAAACTAATGCAGACAGAAAATTTGTGTGATTTTCATTGCAAATTTAATCTCCAATTTAAATCTTGATTTAAGTAGATTTAAATCAGTCGATTTAAATCAACCAATTTAATTTATCCCAAGCCTGTTTCTATATAAATAATGTTTGTGCGCATCTGCACAAAATGAGTTATACAATAAACACTATACTCCTTGAGTTTTTACCTGTTTCTGCATTTTTCTCAAATTTCAGCAAAACAGACATTTCAGATATTAGAGGAGCACTATTAGATAAGTATTGTCTGGCTTATCAGCCTAAATGTGCCATAATAATTACATTACAATGGTTGACAGCAGCACTCTTGATTGTCATTCGTTATTTTATAAACTAATTTTGGTCATATCCATTATTATTTTTAGCTCATATTATGTAGAATAACAGATGAAATCACAAGTTAAACCTAAATCAAACTAATGCTTATGTCTACTGCACAACTGCTACTGGCTCCGAGGAAAAGTCCACATAGTCGCATATTTCTAAAATACACTACAATGAAATTAAGATAAGAAATTATTGAGATTTAGTGGACTTGTAAATTTCATCATCCACATTCACGAATCATTCATATGGTTCAAAAAGTCCATCACATGCCGCTTTTAACTTTCACAGACAACAGCTGAATATTGAAATAAACTTGTCATCATAACTATGAATCATATGGAAGTGTTACGGATACATGGATTCAGGAATATGGAGCCGATTTACTTACAACTTGCACAGTTTTATAAGCAATTTTATCAAACACACGTCCCTCCATATTTCCTTCAATATCACTCAGTAACAGCAAAAGTTAACACATAGCAAACGAAACCTAAAAACCGCTAACTTTTAACAATAAATATTATACTGGTTCAGAAAGTTGGCATCAAACATATTAAAGACACAGAGAATCGAATGACAGTCAAACATTTGAGAATCTGGTTCTTCTAAAATTTAGCAAATTGAAAGTCTTAGGTGCAATAAATACTAAATATCTATCATGAAACTTTTTCACTTATTTAATTAAGTAGGAATATTATATTGTCCTCTTCAAATAGTTAATTTGCTTATCATCAGACATTTACAGCTGATGTAGGCCTTAAGATGTCTTATTAAACGATACACTGTTAACAATTAGTTAAAGCAATTCATCATTATTAGTAATTAGTAAATGGTACCGCAAACAATCTGCCGCGTGTACGTAGGAGGCGACTAAAGGCAGGAGCTGAGGATGGCAAGAGGGGACCAACCTCACCATGAAATATTTTTCCCCATGATTAAATGGTAATTAATCCATCTAACTGAGGAAGGCAACTGGAAACCACATCAGAAGCCATATTTTTCCCAAGCTATAGGCTACATAAGGTATGGATAAGGCATAGGGGCCTAGACTTTGTGAAGGGATTAACTTGTTGATCTAAGGAGTGCTCTTATGGAGCGAAAAAACAGACTTTGAGTATGAATATGTACCTTGAACCTGCCACTTGGCAGTGCACTGAAGAAGATATATATATATATATATATATATATATATAAATATATATATATATATATATCTATATATATATATATATATATATATATATATATTATATATATATATATCTTAGTGCTCTGCCTACTGGCAGGTCTATGGTACATAACGCCTCTACTCTTCTCAGTCTTCCGCCTTCCTCTTCATTTCCACATGTGTGTGTGTGTGTGTGTGTGTGTGTGTGTGTGTGTGTGTGTGTGTGTGTGTGTGTGTGTGTGTGTGTGTGTGTGTGTGTAATACATAAATCATGAACCTACAGCCATATTTTGTGAACCTTGCCAATATGTCAATGATTATAATTATTTTTATATTAACGAGTCTGAGTTGTGCTGTGTTCGGGACACAGAAGAATAAACCGTTCATAAACTACATGTATCTCACGAGGCGACTGAGTAAGATTTGAGAACGACAACGGGAAACCATCCCTGAAGCCATATTATTCCTATTTAAGCTGTCGCTAGTTAAGGTGTAATTCGTTGCTTTTGAGCAGGGATTAACTCATTAGTCGGTGGAATGCACTTTAAGGAGCATGAAGGCAGCAAAGGCAGCATGTGAGTAGGAATATGAATACATGTACATTGGACCTGCTACGTACTTGATAGGACACTGGAGTAAGAGTCTGAGCTAACCATGCATGTTAATTTAACTCAATTGAAAAGATTAAAATTATGTCTAATGTAAACTTTTAAAATCTAATGCACGCACATGTGGGTCGAATATTCATTTAGTTCAGAAACTTCAGACATAGAATTTAATAATTATAGCATAAATAGGCTATAACTCATTAACCGGTGGAGACTGTGGAGTGATAACTTGGCTGGAGACAGTGACGTATGATGTTGGTAAGATATTCGATCGCGGATCAGTAGCCTATGTGCAGGGTTTAAATCATGGGCTCTCCCTTCACTGACATCGCTTTCAAGTGAGGAAACTGACATTAACACTAGCTTTACTTTAAAGTTTCCGTTCTTAATTAGAATTTAATCGAGTAACTAACGTAACTAATTTAAGAACGTGTAAAGGTTTCTTATCAAGGTCTCTTATCAAGGTTTAATTTGTTTTCTTTTAAAAAAAATCGGAGTACTTTTACTTTTTACTTAAAAATATCACTTTTTGTCGAGTACTTTTACTCTTTACTTAAAATTCTGGTAAAGTACTTTTTACTTTTACTTAAAGTATTTTGCTTAGTACTTCTTGCAACACCGATAAAGAGGAGGTATTATGATATGTGGCTCGTAAGGGTTAGAGTGTACGCCTCGGAATCATGTGATCGCTGTCATCATAGACGACAGTAGCACTCTAATTGCTATGTCGCATGAGTTCAAAAATAAGGTCAGACAAAAGCAAATGGTAGGGCCGCTGGAAGGTTAATCATGTATTGTAACTTGCTGCAACTGGCGCTGTCAAAGGCTGTCCCAGGTCATGGGCTGAATTAGCCTCAGCACAGACTGGTGCTTCTTCCCATAATGACAGACATAGTCATGGTAATGGCTTTACGACAGTGGCAAACAAGAAGGGTAGATCAATTCAAGGGAAAAAGAAACTCAATGAAGACTGCTCACTTAAAGTGATACCTAAAAAAATAACAGTTTTTGTTGGGCGTCTTGAAAAATTAACAACAACTGATAACGTGCTGGGCTACATTAGGAATGCAGGTTCAGTACCTCTCTCATGCAAGAAACTATCAGGAATATCGAAAACTGGCAGAGAGTTCCAATCATCAGCCTTTCTTGTCACATGCGAAGCTAAATTTGAGGATATTATCTACAGTGAAAATACATGGCCTGAGGATTGCACTGTCCGTGAATGGTTATTCAACAAGCCTCAAAACTAATTCATTATAAATGGCTACTCCAACTGATACACCTTACAATTACAGCCTCTCAGATCAGCTTTCTACTATATATCAGTCTCCTATCATCGATCCTACCACTGTTCCCCTCCCCTTATCGGAAAATGATGTTCGTAACGTCAATATCGAATACCTTGGTAACATTCTCAACGATGATATTGTATCTGCAAGTAAGCTAGGTCATTACTCTCCTGAAGCGTCTATCATCAATAATACTTCCATGGGTTTGCTCATCTTCCATATTTATATTAGAAGCTTAAATGCAAATCACAATAAACTATTGGATTTATTAGCTTTATATGATAATCAGTTTGATGTTATATTATTGAGTGAAATTTGGTCTACTAATATTTGCTTCTTTACTAATCTAATCCCTAATTATACCTTCATGCCTTTTCCGCCTATTAATCAAAATGCTAGAGGTGTCGCTTGCTTAATAAAAAACTCCTTGTCCTTTAACATAGTTGCATCTCATAATGACTATAATGCTTTCAATTCTGCTGTTGAATTTGTCATATTTGATGTTATCACAAACATTGGTAGGATTCGTATTAATCTACTTTATCGTCACCCTCATAGCTCTGTTTGTGAATATTATAGATGCTTTTTCTAATCTTTTCTCTCTTTATAAACCCACTAAACGTAGTGTAATAATTGGTGGTATTAATATTGATTTATCTAAACATGATATAAATTGTAGTGTTAAACGTTATGTCGACATGCTAGGAATGTTGAACTTTACTCCACTCTCTGTTGTGCCCACTCATTGTATTAGCAATTTATCCAGTACAATTATTGATCATGTATTTAGTAATTTCATTACAGTTGATAGTGCACGCAACCTCGGCAATATATTGTGTCTAACTGTAATTACTGATGTTAGCGACCACTACGCTAATATAATTGCAATTATTCCTATAAACAAACGTATTAACTTCACGGACAGACCGAATATTCGCATTTATAGCCAAACCAAAATCAACAATTTTAAATTTGATCTCGCTACTAATATTAAATGGTAAAATATTTATAATTCAAATAACGTTAATGAATGCACTGATTACCTCCTTGAAAGCTTACGCACATTAATGAATAAGCATTTTCCATTAACGCGATGCTCACGCAGTTCATATAGAGACAAACCCTGGATTACAAATGAACTAAAAAGAGAAATTAATTTAAAAAATAAACTTTACTATAAATTTTAAAAAAAAATTGTTTTAAGGATGAAATGAACTACAAAGCTTTTAAAGGCAAACTCGAATTAAAATTAAATGTTTTCAGACAGAAATATTACAAGGGAATACTTGATAAACGTCTTAACTCCATTAGAAACATCTGGTCATCCTTAAATAATGTACTAAGTTATTCTACTAGGAAGAAAGAAACTAATATTAACAAGCTTACTATAGGGGATAAAGTTTTAAATAATAAACTTCTTAAAGCTGAGGAGTTAAACAAATATTTTAGCTCTGTGGGTAAAAAATTGAATTCTAATTTCCCTTTCTCAATCCCCAAATGTCATGAATATCTACATGGAAACTTTAACCAAAGTATATTTCTGGCCCCTACTGATCCCACTGAAGCTCTAAACATTATTAACTCACTAAAAAACACTAATTCAACTGGCCCTGATAATATAAGTAGCAAAATCTTTAAAATTGCCTCTGAAATAATTGCTCCTCCAATTTGTCATATAATTAATAAATCCTTTGAATTTGGTGTATTTCCAATGGCTTTTAAATTATCTAAAGTTATTCCCATTTTTAAAAAATGTAAGCACGATTGTATTGACAATTATAGGCCTATATCCCTTTTAAATACAACTAGTAAAATTTTTGAAAAAATACTTTAAAAACACTTTAAAAATACTTTATAAACGAGCTATGGTGTATCTCAATAAATATCATATACTCTATAAAAATCAATTTGGTTTTCGTCATGGCCACTCAACCACTGATACCTTGTTCAGTAGCTGCAATATGATTAGGATGGCAAAAGGCAACAAAAACCACATACTAGGCATGTTTCTCGATCTTTCAAAAGCATTTGATACGGTTGATCATGGGATCCTTCTTCATAAATTATATCACTATGGATTCAGGGGTAATGTGTTTAACCTTCTTACTTCATATTTATCTGGTAGATCCCAATTTACCTGTACTGGAAACACTATTTCTTCTACCTTACCAATTACTACAGGTGTCCCTCAAGGCTCTATTCTTGGCCGCTCCTCTTCTTAATTTATATTAACGATATCCAATACGCTTGCAATAATGTTAATTTGAAGTTATTTGCGGATGACACTAACATATTTGTTAGTGAAAGTAATTTAATGGATTTATTTAATTCAAGTAATTATATCTGTGATAAGTTATTCCATTGGTTTAGATGTAATCGTTTAACAATTAATATCTCTAAATCTGCGTATATCATTTTTTCCCTAATGCTGCTGATAATAAATTCATTGACCATCATAATCTTAAGATTAATTTGAATAATGTCGAGCTCAACAAAGTTAACTCAATCAAATTTCTAGGTATATGGATTGATGATAATCCAAATTTCAAGCAACATATTATATATTTATCTAAAAAAATCAATAATCTAAACTCTATGCTATATGCTCGAAAACAATTTCTACCTGCTTACTGTCGTGAAATGATTTTTCATACTCTTATATACTCATATATTACGTATGGAGTTGAAGTTTACGGTAATACAACTGAGTCTGCTCTTCATCCATTACATGTTTCTATTAATAAAGTCTTGAGGAATCCACAAAATCATAATCGCTTTTACAATGTTAAGCAACTTTATATGAATTATGATATCCTTCCAATTGCCCTTTTACATAAATTCTCAATTGCTATACTTATATATAAGCATTTACACTTTACTAATAATTTGTCTACTGCTATTAGTGATCTTTTTATTCAAAGTAAAACCTCGCACAACTACATAACCAGATTATCATTAACTGACCATCTATACTTACAATCTAACCGTGCTTTCTTCTCTTCGACGCTATTCAACAGCTACAAAATTTGGAATAGTCTACCAGACCATATCAGATCCATCCAAAACCGTAATAGATTCCAAAAGCTTCTTAAAAATCATCTACATGCTAGTTGGTCATCATAATTATTCATGTTTCTTGAGTGTCGATTTGTTATTTAATCTGCTACATTCTTACTAACTTAATTTTTAGTCTGGATCGATATGATAGCCTAATTATGCTATACTTCTAATGTCTAATAACTTAAATTTAACTTAATAACTTAAATAACTTAATAACACGTAAATTTACGTGTTTATATGTTTTATCGGTGGCCAGCAAGATAGGAGTATGCCCTCACTGGTGGCCGATATGCTAGTAGCTATTTGATTGCTATGTCTTGAGCACATCTGCGTTTATTTTAAGTGCACTTTTTATAGTTTTGTGTTATTATGATCTACACTATGTTGAATCTGTGTTTGTAATCTGTAATTGTCAATGGATTGGTGTTGATGCTGAAATAAACACATCTCTCAAAGGCAAAGAAATGATTAATCATGAAAACGTTTAAGTGTATAAAAAAGACGACAAAGCACTCCAACGTCAGAAAGTGCATTCGGTTGATGAACCTAGGCTCCAGAAATAATTGCAAAATTTTCTAAAACGAATGGAAAAATTCCTCACCACTCACCTAGCTAAAGTAGGATTCAAATGATGATGATGGTGATCAATATATACATATGACCTATAAAAGTGAAACAAATGAACGCTCAGATATCCAAATCATTTTATTAGCGATAAACTTACAGCCATTTTCCGCATGTTAAATCATTTTAAACAATATCCGAGACTTTCACAAAAACATATGAACTATCGGAAGGTTTAAACACACAGAACTGAGAACCAGCAACTATAGACCTTTTATAATACGTAGTGGTAGCACTGCTCACATAATAAACAAAGCTTAGTGGGGGGGAGTAGGGTGAAAGTGGGGAGGGGTGTGTACTTATTTTGACGGCTGAGAAAGTTCAATATTTTTGCATATTATATTTCAAATACTTATCAAATGTGATAAGCACACGACTTAATTCAAATTTAATATATGTCCAGATAGAATATCTAGAGAGGATATATTACAGCTTAGGATATATTATATTGCGGTTGCCCTCCGTAAAACAATCAAGTTTATGATTAAAAGGTGGCGCCTCCAACGAATCAAAAATATACTGGATGATTTTTCAAAGTAAACACCTTTTATAAAAGGTCTATAAGTACAACCTATAAAGTACTGTAAGTACTACCTATAATTAATCTAACACAAATTGCTGACCATTAAATGCCATAAATGGCTCGTCATTTCACTACTTTACTAATTTTAAACTTCACCTGTAACAAATCTTAACCTCAATATTTAACGGTTTTGACGTCATCAGCATGGTAGTTAAATTACGAGTTAAGTAAAAGACAGTCAATAACATGTGTTCCCTAATCAACTGATGTTGTAGTATCGTTCGTCACAATCACTTTCCAACCAATGCCGTCATCTCAGGTACAGCCTGAAACCATTAAACAATGACTCTTAGAGAAACATAAAGCAGAGCAAAGTTTCTAAATAAACTTTATTTACGAGACTCGTTGAAGAAATTTCCAAGAAAACGTATTGTAAAATTTCTATATCAAGTTGCATCAGTTGCTATATGACAACTGATATCTATTTCATTAGCAGAAGATGCTGATTTATAATTTAAGTTATGAACACATTTCCAGATCTAGCTCTTGTGTTTCTGCAACTATTTAATCGATACAACAGTTAAAAGTATTGACCACCTTTCACTTCTCTTTCACCTCTCATTAATATAAGTTGAACAAAAGAGAATGAACAAATGGCAAGCAAATCGTTAGAAAATTGAATGAAATTCTATGAAGTCATTTTCATACAAAACTGAAGTAAAAATTAATATAATAATGTACGTGGTAGGATGATACAAGAACAGGAAATGCATAAACCATTAAATGAAACATAGCTTCACAGAGCATATAGGGTAGGGAGGTCCTTAAAAATAAATTTTTTAATCTACTGTTCTCCATGACCCTATTTGGTTCCTTTCCCTTCAAAAACATCCCAAAAAAAGTTTGAGGCAAAAATATTAATATTCAGGACTTGCCCAACGTCATTAAACTTTCATCCTCTATTCAACATGTAATTTTTCAACAAATATACAAAGCATAATGTACATTTAGGTCTTACATCAGTTCACCTATTTGTTGGTCCACTGATCCAGATTACAACACAATGATCTCTTCCTTTACAGATGCTTAGCATTGTTAATGATCTTGGTATTTATTGCGGCCTTGAACTTTGGACGGAATTCTCCTCTGCGGGAGAGGAGAACAAGTTGCGATGATCTTCCACAACTTGTAGAAGGAATTGCTTTTGCTCCTCACATCTCGTAATGGAGGATTTGAAGTGCTGAATGAGGGCTGCTCTGCGTCCAGCTACGTCTCTGACAACTCTGAGAGATTTACAGATAGCTTGGCACCTCACATAATCTTCTTGATTAATCAACTCGCTTGGATCGACTTCCAGAATTGAATCTGATAGATCCAAGTTATGTAACAGGCTAATAGTTTTCGTTTTTGTTACGAAATCATGCAGTCGATCTCTCTGTTGATGGTTGGGTAAACAAGAGTAATGCATTTTAGAGATTCTATAAGGCTGCTACCATTAAAAACGTTTAGCCTCTTGCCCTCCACTCACTCGTCCATGTCGAAGAAACGTAATGCTACTAAAGTCTCGGATAAATACCATATATGGCGTCCAGAGGCTTTCATTACAGCATTAGAGATGACCTAGAGAGAGAGAGAGTGAGAGACAGAGCAGAGAAATACTCTAATGGTCCTAGGCACGCTGACATAGAAGAAGGTACCAAATAGCCAAACATTCTTAAAATATTCCCGTTGCTCCAGACGGTAAGCATCTTTAAACCGCCACATCTCATCATCACATCTCCACATGCACATTGGAAATCCTCCAGTTATACCATTACTTAATTTAACACGTCAACCTTCCACGGACCCACTGTCATTGCTGTGCTCTCGTCATCTGCGAAGGGCGGAATGCAGCTTGATTAATTTGAGACCAATATTCACGAAAATGTTTTAAACGTTCCATGTTTGGAGATTTTGAAACGTCATTGATGCTGAACATTTATTCCAACATTATTTCAGTAATAGGGCCTATGATGCTAACAGTCAATTTTCAAGAGTGGACTTTCAACGCCCGAATTCAGTTTCCTATTGGACGAAAACTCCTCCTTGCACCCCAGTATTAGAGACAATTGTATCAACACATAACCCTATTATTTGGTCACAAAACCGTCATTCATCAACAGTATCAACAAGTGTCAACAGCAGTGTAAAAAAATTAATAATAATAACGATAATAATAATAATTTTTCATTACTCCTGAAACTTGGCAAACAAGTCAAGCTAAACAAACGCAGAACATAATGAAAATCTTAAAGTCAGTTGGGCAAGTTCTAAATTTTGCCTGACTTAGTTTTCTTTTTCATTTTTATTGTTTTTTGGCCTAGTGAAACCAAATGAAGTCTTGGAGAAAGTTTAAAAATAATTTTAAAAAATCACCATTATAGATGGGACCACCCTAAATTATAGGGTCAATGTAAAGTTATCTCAATGTTATGACAATTAATTGTAGAAGTAAAATCAATACTAGTTCAAGTTGACGACTTATTAATCTCTAACACTACATAGCCAAATTAGCAAAAATTAACAACTGAATCGAATAAAACTATGTAAAACAAGGAGCATACCTTGAAGAGATCTGCTACGATTCCAAAGTCAGCCACTTGGAATATTGGAGCCTCTGGATCTTTGTTGATCGCAACAATGACCTTGCTGTCTTTCATACCAGCCAAGTGTTGAATAGCACCAGATATACCGACAGCAATATACAACTCCTAAATAACAAAACAAAAATCAAACACAAGCGTATGAATGCAACACAACTCATAAATTACAATAAGCAAATCGTACATAGGCATACCAACAGCAATATACAACTCCTGTATAACAATATATAAAACATACACAGATACACATACCAATAGTGATATACAACTCCTATATGGCAATATATAAACCATACACAGATATACATACAAAGAGTGAAATACAACTTTTACACATCAGTCAATATGAAACTAATAATTCGATAATCCAAAAATATTACACAAATTAATTATATACAAAGCTTTATATAACTATTACATAATTCCAAGCCAGCTGCAATGGATGCGCTAACAAAAAGGCAATGATTACTAATAAGGAATGAAGGAGGAACTAATGAAAAATACAAAAACAGTAACTAAGGAAACTCGGTAACACGTGCGGTTTGTCATATGTGTAATAAACAAACAAACAACAAAGCCCCTAGATGTATTTCAATACAATGTTCTGGTCAAAGAATTCGAATAAATAAAATACAAAGATGATTAACAATTTAGTTTATGTTACAAAATGAAGGATTGCCTTGTGGCACAGTGGCAGAGAGCTCGACTCTTGAATAAGAAGTTGCAAGTTCTTCACTTGGTGGTGTAAACCAGAAGGATAGCCAATATTAGGTTCCATTTCATATCATATAGACCCTTCCGTGTCGACCCCATACATGGGATATAAAGGCACGTTAAAAGGAAGTATTTTATGCCACTATATGAAGAGCTTAAACGTAGATGCATACATATTTTATACAAAAATTCTATAACCTCAAACTTAAGGTTCAATGTGCCAAACACAACTATGAATCACATCCACAAAAATTTTCATAAAAAACATAAAAACAGAAAAGAGATATATGTTTAGATTGTTGCTTAAGTACTAAATAGTAAAAATGAAAAATCTACTACTGGAGAAAATCCACTACTAGAAAAAATCCACTACTAGAGAGTAGTACTCACAGGGGCTACAATTTTTCCTGTTTGACCCACTTGCATGTCATTTGGCACATAGCCAGCATCGACAGCAGCCCTTGAGGCTCCCACAGCTGCATTCAGCTTGTCCGCGAGGTCGTAGAGAATCTTAAAGTTATCTCCGCTCTTCAGGCCACGCCCACCGGACACAACAACCTTAGCACTAGCTAGCTCCGGTCTGTCGCTCTTACTCAACTGATGTCCAATCCACTCCGTCACAGCATTGCTAACCGTTACTCCACTAACTGTGCATAACATATACAAACGACACAAACATGATCATATTCCATTTAATCCCAGTTACACTGGGATTAAATGATGCGAATGGACCTTCTCCAATCCTCTCTGTCCCATACCATATTATCAGTCAATCCCATATTTTTTCATTCATTTTTTAAACTTTTTTTAGCAATTCGTTTAGGGCACATGTCAGTGCTTTCGTGGCAAATCCTTTTTCACTTTATCTCAAGTATTACTTGCGTATGATGTTACCTAAACTGAAATAAATATAATTCAATTCAAATTCAATTTCTGGAGCTTAGACGCTCACCAACCAAATGCTCTTTCAAATATTGGTCAGAAATGGCATTTGCATCTTGATGGTGTAACTACCAAGTCAAAAATCCAAGCAAACCCTCCCGTGTTCTCAGGCCAGAGGCAGATGATCTGGAGAGTAGCCCTAAAATAAAAATATAAGCAGTAGCGGTATTTAAAGCTAAAAAGCTGGTAAAGCTAAGGTTAACGTCAGTTTCCACACTCAAAAGCGATGTCAGAGACGGGCGAGCACAGGATTTTAACCCCACACCATCTGATCCACGGTCGAGTATCTTACCAACTTCGCCACTGGCTCCAGCCAAATTAGTTTTCAGCCAGCCAGTCAGATTTAGTTATATTTTCATAGAAAACGTAGGTTGAGTAGATTTTAGGCACATGTTCTCATCAGAATGTACTCGATATTATCAAGAATAAACAGATTCAATCTCAACATTACATCAGAAAGTTCAGCCAAACATATATACGAAGCATATAAAGGATATAGAATCTAAACAGCTTTAGAATTTAACAAAAGTCAACAGTCTTAAACAAGTCAGGTATATTAATTTTTAAAACTGGCAATGATCTATTTTTTCAATTTAAATTTAACTTTCATTGATCTTGAGCTATTTTTGATTTATTATACATTTAATTTGTTGATGCATTTTGTAATGAGGCGAATATGACTGACTAATCAATACGTCAGTAGGTCTACATGAAATATTTGACATTATAGTAAAATAAAAGCAAAATAAGCATCATAAGCAGAATCCCCCAAGAATAATTATATATCACAAGAAATGTTATAAATAATTTAAACATCCACTCGTATGTGAACATGAAGAGGAAGACGGTAGATAGAGATGAGTGGAGGCGTTATATACCATGGACCTGCCAGTAGGCAGTGCCCTAAGAGAGAGAGAGAGAGAGAGTAAAATAAATATATAATACAAGTAAAATGTGCCCTAATGCTCCCAGACATAGCATAGTGATGATCAGGAAGCAGAAAACAAAAGCAAGTCAAAATCTAAGGGACTATAGTCTATAAAAATTATAGAAAACATTGTAGTCATATTTTTAAAGCCAAACACAGTTTACTTTATATTTGTATCTTTATATGAATGTTTTAGTAAGTACTGATCAGAAGTTGGATTTGAGCATTATTGAATTACAATTTCATTATTATTTTGAGCGTAATTGAGTTACAAATTGAAATATCTCAATAACTAACAATAACAGATAAATGGATAATAGATTTGGAATCATCACATAAAACTCTACTAGGCACACCCCATGCCATTGTTTGCGCAATACAAAAAATTTATTTTACAGCTAATCTTGCTGGATAATTTTTAACTGTAAATGGAAATACATCAAAAACTAATGGCGATAGAGACAAATAGACAACAGATTTGGAATCACCATATAAAACTATTAAATTTACCCAAAGCTGCTTAGCATTCAAAAATATTTTTTGCAGACCAGTTCTATTTTTCTATTGTTGTCAAGGTACTTACCTGGTTCAGTTGCGGCATTACCACTTCCAGTTTTGGCAGGATCAAATGCAGTCCCTCGAACTGTGATCACCTTAACAGCATCCTTAGACTTGACTGTCTGTAGAGCATTTCCTGAACAAATACAGAATATGTACACTAACATCCCTTAGACAAGACACATTCCTTGCTTAAAGCTGTGTGGTCAGACAAATTCAAGTCAGTGCCCATGTCTGGCAATTAAATTCAAACTAAATGATATAGAATTATTTCAACCAGTTTTAACAGTATGTTCATCTCTTTATTTCACTTTATTTCACTTTATTTCATCTCTTTATTTCATTTCATTTACAATAATAAACAATCATCTAACTTTTCGTTTCAGCATCCCTCTTTTTATTTACCCTACCATTCTTTAAAATAATAGAATACTCATACTATCTCCCTCTCAAGTGTTCTGCCAAGTTGCAGGTCAGGGTCCTCATTTATAATCATAGTCTGCTTTCATGCTCTTTAAACAGAACTCCATAGATCAACCAGTTAATTTCTTCACAAAAACCATACCTTATCTATACTTTTTGTAGCTTGCAGTTTGAGAAAAATATGGCTTCTGAGGTTGATTTCATTGCCTTCCTCAGTTCTTGCATAGTCACCTCGCACGATACATGCAGTTAACGTCTCTTCATCCACTTTGTGTCCCAGAAAAAAAGGGAAATTAATATATATATATCTAGATTATATATATATAATTATATATATATATATATATATATATATATATATATATATATATATATATATATATATATATATATACTAAGTAATATATAAACTAAAGTCTATTATAAATATTCAAGACCAACGTTGGCCAGGCTCATTGCTGGCAACTAAATTTAAACTAAATGGCATCCACCCAGTTTTAAAAGTTGTGTTCATCTCTTCATTTACTGTTTCAGTAGGCCTCTTTCTATTTACCATACTCTTCTTAAATACAACTAAATATTTGTAATAGAAATAGTAAACACAATATATTAAATATAAAATTTAAATATATTTGCTTTTTGAATAAACAATTATATTTTTTAAGAGAAAGGTCAGTTCTCACTTGGTTAAATGATAAATTTCAAAGCAAACCGAAATGGAATTGACAAATGAAAGCTAAACCACACCTGCATAGATAGGCCTTACAAATGTGTCTTCAGCCTTGATTCCAATGATGTCTGAGATAGGAGAAACATCCAGCTTCATTGCCACACGCGGTAGAACATTCTAATATAATCAACAGTATATCAATTAATGCTATTAAGAGCCAACTACTGCAAGAGTATTATTTAGGAAACCAAATCTACTTCTAAACGGAAATTTCTCGATAAAATCAACAGTATATTTGAAAATTCTCAGTAAAGTATTTTCTGTAGGTTGGAATTAACATAGCCAATAAAAAATCGCATATAAATACACTTGAAGTGAATGCTATACAGAATAAAAATAATCAAATCATGCAGCAACTTTCAAGTTATTTTATTTTAAGAGAAATGCTTCAAAGAAATTAACTTACTGCAAAACAAATAGTCCGATTGTAAAAATGTTAAGAACAGCACATTTAGTAATATGTTAATACCACTAATAGATTAGCAATATCATATCCTATTCCAACCTTGCCAAATGCTCCAGCATCAGCAAGAATATGTGTATATGATCCCTTCTTGTGAACCTCAACTATCAAAGGAGTAATAGACTCTGCATAAACATATCCAAGAAATGCGTCGTTATACATTACATTGCTACGAAAGTCAAACTTATAGCGATTTCAGTATTACAGATAGAATAATAATATCTCTTTAAATTTCCAGCATATTAATTAATGTACACTACTACATTAATATTTCTCATTTTTAACAACTATAAAAATAAATGTTCTGGATTGGATTACTGACTTGCACTTCAGTAGGCTTCAATTTCTAACTGGCCTTTGAAAGATGTGTATCAAATTTTAATTCTGCAGGATTGCAGCACTTTTTGCAAATCCAGTTCGGGCAAATTTCATCAAATCAGTTCAAAATTTAACCTTTTGGTCATTAACTGATTTTTCTGATCCATCACTACATTCAATATCATCATTACCATTATGAACAAAAGCACTACGCTATGGAGCTGGTCATAATTTTTATAAATTATATAGCAATTTCAATGACATTTAAGTAGACTTTTTATAGCATAGTCCGGTATATTTTGCTGTCTTCAGAATTATAATTCAAGTTGTAGACAGTAGACAGAACAACAAGTTATATAGATACCTATATCCTTTAGCATTCAGAGTTTCTTATATGACATTAATAAATACACGGTATACACATAGCCTATGAACATTATAAAACAGATGTGTTATTGTGGTTTTAAACTACAAGTATGTAGTCTGTATATCTCAAGTGAACATAAAAGACAAAAATTTAAGTGATGGCTCAAATAATAAGTAATTTATATATTAAAGAGTCAGTTTAAAATATTACCTGTAGACATTCATTTCACAAATGACTTAAACGTACAGTATTGAGCTAAATTAAATTTAACATCTCACTTTCCATAGTGTTCTGCCACGTGGCAGGTCCACAGTACATAATCATACTCTTAGCCTGCGTTCACACTCCATATAGAGCACTCCATAGATCAACAAGTTAATCCCTTCACAAAAGGCTACATTATACGCATACCTTATGTAACCTTGGGAAACAATATGACTTCTGAGATAGTTTCCCGTTGCCTTCCTCAGTTTAAGCTTTGTTGTCTCTTACGACAAGCAGTTTTATATAAATCAGTACAATGTAAGACAGCAATATTCTGAAAAAAAAACCTGGAGAAAGATAGATATTTGAGTGGTTAAGTATTAAATCGTGATAAACACAGACCTGGTAGAAGTCCCTTATATGAGTCACCATCAGCCAAAAGCACCTTCTTTACACCTTCTACTTTACTTACTTCTTCAGCAACCTGTCAGCGCACACAATTGAATAGTATTAATAAATATGAAAGAACTCTACTGAAATGTTCACATTTGCACCTAGTTTTATATTTGCGTGTCATATTTACATCATTTTATTTGTTACATCCCAATAATAAGCTTCCTCCAATCATGCCAGACAGTATAACCCATGGGATATACAGTCTTTGGAGTACATGCAAGTTTCCACTTTAGATACTTACTAGTTATGTGAAATGTTAGTACAAATAAAATGAAATTAGGAGTATTTAAAGAAGATTATATATTTACCCTGCTAGTCATACAAGGCTACACTCACTGTAGAAATCTTCAACATTTATTATATCACAAGTACTACTTCATACTACTCACACATATACTTCAAATGTCAAATTACACATTCTTGACTGGTGAATAGACAATGAAATGCTGAGTTGTGTGGACAAAGATAAATGGAAAGAATTGCAATCAATAACAAATAACTAATTCCACAGCTACAGCCTATAGGCCTAGTCAATGTACCCAATTCCCAGTAGCAAATGTAGCAATACAACAAAATGAAAAACTAATCAAATGTACCATTTAAAGGCTATAATGCCAATTTTGTAAATCATTACAATCTGCTATTTTCAAATGACTGATGTAGAATATCTAATATTTAAAAAATAAACTTAAACTAGTGTGATATAAACAGTGTAATACAGGATAAAGTATGAACAGCAAGTACAAGTATGAACCTTGCTGCAGTTTTGACCGGCGACAAGACAAGTTACATCTCCTAATTTAGCAGCAGCTGTGATTGTGTTGAGAGTCGTTGAAACAACTTTGTCATTACGATGCTCTACAATCACTAAAGAACTCTTCCATCGAGATGCCGATACCTGCCACATATATTACACATAATACCAGTACAGAATACATTTATAAAAGTCATTTTATATAAAATAAGTAGTTGTTAAATCTTCCTAAGAAAAATTTGCTTGCTCATTAAGAAGCAGTATCAATCTTTCATCAAGCATCCTGGACGGTAGAATACTAATTCAGAGTAGGCCTAAATAAAATCAAACATTTATTTATATTTTATGCAAAATTTCCAGCTCAGAACCAAACAGTTTTTCTATTCCATAATTACCATCTTTGTTCTCTCCTAATTGTATTTTTTATTTGGCACATCAAAAGGGTTTTGCAACCTTATGAGAATCACCATAAAAAATTTAAAACCTGGCTCAAAATTACACTTGACAGTGTTTAATAGTAATTCTTGGTGAAAATACAAACAACAATTTAAATGTAATCTTTTGAACAATGTTAAATAAAAGCAAATTATAATTCGACTAAACTTATCGCTATTGGTAAAGCTAAGATACAGAGAATCACTAGAGTAGTTAAAAATCAAAAAACAAACCAAATTTGATCGGACACAAGTTTTACACAGCTGATTTAGTGAAAGTTTAAACATGTTGTTTATTTTCAGCTTCTAGAAGCGATGAAATACGAAAGATTCTCGTTAATAATCCGATGAATAAATTTGGCCGATCCAAGGATTAAGTAGACCCGTGGATTAGGCAAATGAGTGGATTTGGCGATTAGGTCAGAAACAAAGTACACATCAGTTCCTCAAGAACTATGACCTCCAACATAAACACAACCCTGCTGCCATGTCAATTAGAATTGTTGTTAGACAAAACGCTAGGTTCTCATTTGACAAATTGAGCGATATATAGTAATAAGCTAAAGTTATATAAGTCCTAAGAGCGAAGCATTGTTTAAGACCATTTAACCTAAAAGACCAATTAGACCTAAAAAGAAATATATATGTGAAATTTCATATAAATAGTTATAGGCCTAGTTGGTCACTGGCACTGGCTCTTTTTGGTAAATGTACTTGTATAATGTGGTTTTATGTTCTATATTGAACTCTCTGTTACTAATATTAATTGGTTTCAGTTATGAGTCTGATGAGTCTTAACAAGGATGTGGTTGCTTCCTGACTCTGTAATGTTACGTTATTTAGACAACCTAATCAGTAAAGTGGAATTGAAATATAAGAATTTCGTGTTTGATAACATTGTACTTTATTAAATAAGTGCAGAAATAATAGATTACAAATAAAAATTTCATTGAAAAACGCATGCAATTTAACCGACCATGAAATCGGGACGGATAAATGATTATGAAGAGGATTGAAGAGCTAAATTCTGATTGATTGACGACTGTGAACCAACGATTTTGATTGGCTGTTGAGCATGGCCTCGATCAATGCTATATTACCAGAGAACAGGCTATAGAATTTTAGTTCACTCCTGAACTCTGGCTTATACGGAATTACTAGCTGAACTTGTCTAAATATAATTATTAATGAATTATTGCTACAAATACATGAACTAGTAGATTTCATACAAGCCTCTGAATTTCTGATTGAATTCGTTAGAAAGCTCTCCTACTACACCCTCTACAAGTCGGTGTTAGTTAGCACGGAAAATACGAATTCTATATCAGAGCAAGTGCCCCACGGGATTGCAGATTTATGTTAAATCGTCGTCTAAACCTTCTTTAGGTCGGTTAGACAGATAGTACATAAAATCTCATATAGAATGTCTTAATAGCGTAGGGGTAACGTCATGAAGTTTTAAATGACAGATCCTGAGGTGAATTGAACCCTCGTGGGTTCGAATCCCAGTGGCGCTGATCTGAGAGTAAAATCTCGGACATTCACTGGACTGGCTACACGGAAAATGAAGTAAATTGCCTAACGGTTTAAACATGTGGTATTAAAAAGTGATAGATATCAACATAGTTGATCGTTCACTATAATGCTTGATTACTTTTTACTTTACTGTTATCCGATTACTATAGAAATCCTTGATTGTACCAGAAACGCCGATAACTAGAGTTGAATCTAGATAAAGCGTTTTCTCGTCAATTCAGGTAGAAATAGCTGCAATTCGACACTTGGTGTTGGCAGTGTAGATAGAAGAAAGAAGTGAAGATAGAAGAAAGAAGTGAAGATAGAAGAAAGAAGTGAAGATTGAAGAAAGAAGTGAAGATAGAAGAAAGAAGTGAAGACAGAAGAAAGAAGTGAAGATAGAAAATTGAAGAGAAAGACAGAATCAGGAAGTAGCGAAATTCTACGAAGAACACTAATTTTCTAGTGCCTAATCTTGATAGGTGTTGCTTTCATAGATTTCAGCTAAACGACTACAATCCTGAATTCTACGGAAAGCTCGATTTACTAGTGCCTAGTCTAGTTGTAGTGTCTTTGCCATAGATTCAGTTAGACGACTGCAAATTAAGAAGATAGAAGTCAAAGATAGAGGACAGAAGATATAATACTGAAATTCTATGAAGAACGCTAATTTTCTAGTTGTCCACTCTAGATAAGCGCTTTCCTTCTAGAATTCAGTCAGGCAATTGCAGATCTTAAAATCTAAATTGAAAAGCGCAATTTACTAGTTGCCTATTCTAGTTTAAGCGTCTTATTCACAGATTCAGGTGAACGACTGCAAAAAATAACACTTCTCGTGTTAACAGTCGGATAAAAGAAGAAAAGAGGGAAAATATCAAATCATACAAGCGAGAAGTGCCTTGAAGCCAATAACTTGTTTCCCAATTTCTATCTCATATTTTAATTGCAAATGCAGACATTTAGCTAACTGATTATGAGTAGACTGACTATATTTATCGCCTATTTTTAGCATTTTATTAATTGTTTCGTAGTATTCGTTTAATATTCTATTCTATCTTTATGTTTAATGTTTTAACTCGTTATGTTGCTATCGTGTTACTTTGTTAATAATAAACTGTTTAAAATAATAAATCACTAGTTTTTGTGTCAATATTCTAATTTAGTTAGAATTTATAGAGATAATTACAAATAATACACAAATACTATAAATTATCATACATTGAAGAATAAGCATGAGTTCTGTTCATAGCCGCTCCAGTCTCATTGATTTGGCATCTAACTGGCTATATGAGCAAGAGATCCTTGCATGCTCAAGATTAATACCGCCAAAGCATGAAGAGTTGGAAAAATCGAACCCACGACTCCATTTCCAAGCTCCTATAATGGAGCGAGGATTGGAGAACCCAACAGAAATTTTGAGTTTAATTATCTCGATCAGGCTCATAACTGAATGTCTCATTAGCGCAATGGTTAGAGGTGCAGATCGATAACGTCATGAAGTTTGAAATGACAGATCCTGAGATGAATTAAATTCTCGTGGGTTCGAATCCCATCCGCGCTTATCTGAGAGTAAAATCTCGGACATTCACCGGACTGGCTACACGGAAAATGGACTAAATTGCCTAACGGTTTAAACATGTGGTATTAAAGTGGTAGATATCAGCGTAGTTGATTATTTCACTATGAATGTGTTATTATTATTATGTTATTATGCTCACATCAAAATATTCAACTGTGAGTTTAAGCATCTCACATCTACAATTAATTATCTTCGGACTGGTTCATGGATTGACTGTGCACTAATCATTAATTCATTTTCATTTGTTCTATTAAATATATGTAATGTGTACATCTAGAGAGTCATGTACGTATGAATGTTTGAATGTCTCAATAGCGCAGTGGTTAGAGGTGTAGATAACGTCATGAAGTTTTAAATGACAGACCCCCGATCGAGGTGAATGGAACCCTCGTAGGTTCGAATCACAGCCGCGCTGATCTGAGAGTAAAATCTCGTACATTCACTGGACTGGCTACACGGAAAATGGACAAAATTGCCTAACGGAACATGTGGTATCAAAAA
Organism: Enchytraeus crypticus; assembly: GCA_905160935.1. NCBI lineage: Eukaryota > Metazoa > Annelida > Clitellata > Enchytraeida > Enchytraeidae > Enchytraeus > Enchytraeus crypticus. The sequence goes on along the minus strand of CAJHZI010000382.1, from coordinate 1,911,076 downwards.
AAGTGATAGATATCAACGTAGTTGATCGTTTCACTATAATGTGTGTCATAAAAGCTCTAATGTTAACTCAGTTTCCAAAGATCTTTGCAGTTTCCTCACTCGAAAGCGATGTCAGAGACGGCGAGCCCAGTATTTGAACCTCGCACATACTGATCCGCGGTGGAATATCTTACCTAACATAACATAACATAATATTACAGTCAGGAAGCAATTATATGCTTGTTTAAGACTCATCAGGCTCTTAACTAAAAACCAATTAATATTTATAGCACATAGTTCAATACAAAACTGAAAGGTACATTAAACAAGTACATTTACCAAAAAGAGCCAGTGCCCAACTAAGCCTTGAAAAAATCAAAACATGCAGACTTCATGTCAACATGTCAAATTTATACACAGCCTCTGTATAACACTGAACATAATAGTAATAATAATAATAGCAATTAGAGTGCTACAGTCATCAATGACAACATCGAGCAATATTGAGACAAAATCAAGCCGGCGAGCAAAAATAGAAGGTCCAAAAATGGTGCAAATTCCAAAATCCAGAAATTCAGTCCAAAGTAATTAGAATTAAGTGATTAGTAACATGTAATTAGCATCTAATTTACATGTTCTTATGTCTATCATATTTATTTTTAAAAGCATTCACTGATTCCGCTTCCACAACTTCGCTTGGCAAACTATTCCAAGCATTTATAACTCTCTCACTAAAGAAAAAGTTCCTTAAATATAGTTTACTTCTAGATTTACTAAGTTTATAAATATGTTCTCTAGTGCTTCTGTTGCTTGATAAATTAAACCAAATACTATGGTTAATTATATTAATTGCATGGATGCATGTATGTATGTGTATTTGTGCATAGCTGTATACCTGTGTGTAAGTTTATAAATGAGCTGGTTATGTGTGTGTGTGGTATGTTGGTGAGTGTTTAGTTTTTTCTTATGTTCTTCTTTTGAAGCCTATCAACTTGTCAAGGTTTGTATCTTTTCTCCTTTACGGTCTCTATGTATAGAGGTATGAAATTACCTCAAAGACTGGTGTTACAAGTCTTTGTGACTTCCTTAACCAGTATAATTATGTTAAGTTAAATTAAGTAAGTTAACTGTGATCGATTTTAAAAACATAAATCTGGAATTGTATGCTTGCAGCAAGCGGTGATGTCTCAAATGTAAACAAGATAATGTTTCTATATGTTTTGCAATCTTTGTAACTAACTTTATAATCTTTATTAACTAACTTTTAACTTTAGTTATAACTTTAGTGGTCAGTGGTATATGTGCCATTAGATTGTCGGTGGTGGGATAGTTGACTTAAAAGTTAACTTCTAAGTTAAATTACACATACATATAGCTACACATATATACACTAAAGCACCAGGCTGACTATTAGTTAAATTATTGAACTCTTTGGGTGATGAGGTTGTGAATGCGGTGTTAGTAGATAGTTTTAAAAACAAGCTGGATGTAATCTTGCATGACTGGGGATTGAAATAAGCCCTTGGCTTTCTTCCCTAATTCCTGCTACCTAAGTTTGAAATAGGATTGGAATAACGAAAGATGGTAGCAATTCTGGAAAATGTTGGTAAATTGTTTTGAGTAAGATTATTGGCTGAACTTACTAACAATTAGTTGAGTTCAACTGAGTTTAACAAAATTGAGTCAAATCTGCAAATGAAACAATAAGGTCATTGTCATATTATTCTTCTTCTGCAGTCTATAGAGTAAAACTCTCGCAGCAATTCTGATGTATATTCTGTTTAACTTTTAATGAAAATCAATGACAGCAATGACGAGCTAACCTATTCAGCTGTTACTGCTTACATGAAGAGCAATTCCACATTGCCCAGTTCAACAGTGGTCTAACGGTTTTAGTGCTGCTGCTCAAGTGTTATGTTGACAACTTGAAGATCTATGTAGAATGTCTGATGAAACTTTGGATCAACTGATCTTTTTGCCTTCGCGATACTGAGGCTAGAATTTTAAAGTTGGGCTTTACTAGGCGGCAAATAACTGAAATAAGTAAATAAGAAAAAAATTCTGAATAAAGTAATTTTTAAAAAGTTAACTTCTGAAGAGACATCTTATATTCATATCAACATTACTACTCAAATACGTTATGATGTATGATTGCTGAAATGCTAATCTAAATGTTAAAGCTCTAACTTCCTCAATCTGCCTCAACCAGCAGGCAGGTTGAGTCCACCATATTCACTCTAGCCTAACCCTACTTTAGTTTTATTTTTAGTCCTACTTTATAAAGAAGATTAGGTGAGCAAAGCTTTAATGCACCAATTGTGGTGAATATATCAAAAAACTAAACCATTTGGCCTCTAATGCCTCACGCACACACACTGGTTCGCATCACAAATCTATTGTATAATTTTATGAGACTAGTAAAAAACATTGCTGTAAAATGTTTGCTTGTTAATCTTTAAAAGTCAGGAACAATGATAGAACAAGGCAATTTAATTAATTGAAAGTCTAGTGGTAGATGGTAAAACAAAATTTGTCCCTTTTTCTGATTCACAGATTCAGAATAATTTACTATAATTTTATTAATGCCAATTCAATCTAAGATAGGAATGACATTGCTGATTAAGTGATTATACATCGCTACAACTTGAATTTGGTTTGAACTCAAATGACTCAAAATTGTGACTCAAATTGCGGATAAAATGTAAGATATGGAACACTTTGGAGGATGTGTTTCAAAAAAATATTTAGTAATCATAATAATAATGAGCATGTGTAGTATATGTTGATATGTAGATAATTTAATATATAAATACCATAATTTATGCATTGTTTTGTATAATAATTGATGTATGTGTAACCTTATGTTCAAATATTTCATGTAAGTGCTTTTTACTGTGTATTTTAAAAAATTGTCTACCATTGGGTTGTTGAAATAAATAAATATTAAAAGCCTATACCAGTATTAAATGTTTGAAAGTAATAATTTTGAAAATTTTGCAAAGGTGTCTGATATTTAATGCTAGGTATTTGTAGTACCTAGCAGTAAATATATGATGGAAGGGACCTGGTATATTTTAAAGCAGTGTTATAAATGTATTTTTATCAAGGGTATTGTTGCTGGAATAATATGTTAATTTGTTAATGAATTTCTTACAGAGAGTTGATCCTTGTTTGTTTTGTTGTGCTGCAGGAGAAGTATAGTTATAGCCTTGCCATATTGTCAAATTGATGATAAAAAGGATGGATGAGATAGTGGCATGGATCTGCAAAGGATTGGGTCAATTCTTATCAACTGATGCCAATGAAGATATGGCAAGGTTTCTGTTAGTTATATTATACATGCAGGAACTTTCTTATTTTTTGTATTTTGTTAAATGTTGTACACTCGTTTGGATTTCTTAAACAAGTTTCCTTAAATATTTGATTTGTTAAACCCTATTTACAAGAGATTCAACAAAGATACGGTGCTAAGAAGAAATTTTGTTGCTCTATTAATTCAAAAACTGTCTAGTGTATTAGAGATCATGGCAAATAGGTTATAATGATGTACGGCTTTGCTGAAATGCTAATCTCTAATTTTAAAGGCTCTTGAATTAGGAATTAAGGTAATATTTTTAACCTTCGTTATATTTAAAATATATATATATATATATATATATATTATATGTAATATAGGATATACATGTAATATATGTATAATATATTATATATATATATATATATATATATCTTATATATATATATATCTTAGTGCACATCCAAATGGCGGGTCCATGGAATATAATGCCTCCACTCATCTCTATCCTCTGTTTTCCTCTTCATGTCGACATATGAGTGGATCTTTAAATCATCTATGACCTTCTTTTTGATATATCATTATTCTTGGGGGACTCTGCTTATATATATATATATATATATATATATATATATATATATATATGTAAGTTATGTAACTATAAATGAACATTTCATGTTGTCAGGAATATCAAAATACATTAAACACAACCAAAAATACAATGTAAAGCCATTAGCAGATAGCTAAAATAATAAATAGCTTTATCAACTGCGAGTTATACTGTATAAGGCAGTGTATAGATGGTTCTAATTATAAAGCTAAGAAAGGCTAAAGCCAAGTTTAACCTCAGTTTCCTGCTGTGTCTGCTAGAATGTGAAAGAGCACTGGATTTGAACCCTGCACCTACTGATCTGCTGTCCAACAATAACTTGCCTACATGTCACCGGATAAACCCTAATCGGGTTGATTTATTGATTAGTTATTGTAATGTGTACCAAAAACCTGTTAATCTTTAGATAAATTAGCAGTTTACGCAGTCATATATAGAGTCACTGCTCTGTTGTTTCACATTTTGTTACTAATTTTCTGATATTAGATAAACTGGTTGATAATGAAATTTTAATTTAAAAAGTTTGGCACTGAAATCAGGCAAGTTGCATAACATAAGGTGTTGTGAAAAATTGAAATTGATGCTATCCTAGTGGATCATACAATTCATCCACTATGAATAGTGCTTTTTCAATTTCTTCAATATTATTAGATCAATTAGATCAATTGGAGGTGTATAATGATATTAAATAATATTACTTTAAAAAAAATTCTAACATAGGGTATACATATATATTTATATGAAGCGTAGATTTGTTGATGTAATTGTATGCTTAGATACGTTCTGTCAATGGGCGATGCACGAGACCTGGAGGATTACATGAGCGATATTCTCGGTAATGATTCCAAAGCAAAGGACTTTATCAGACAACTCGTTGTCAAGTGGCGTGAAGCAAAATGTCTTGGATCTGCAACCAAGAAAGCTAATGTATGTATTTATATTAGAGTTACGGTTTCTGAAATTCTAAACAGGTTGTGGCCTGATATCATATTGGCATATTTCTGATTAGTTGTCTCAACAGCATTTGGCTAGATTCTTTCACTGAACTGAATGTTTGGAGTGATTCTTTTTCACTAGTTTTATTTAAATACCAACTGGTTTCTCAACTACTAATATTACTTATATTATTTGTAAGTATTGAAATTCTATGAAAGAGAATACAACTAAAAAATATTGATATTTCTGTACACTAGTGAATAATGACAAAAAAGCAAACGAAGATATTAAATTTATACTGTGTATTGTGAAAGCTAGTCAAAAACGTGTGCTAATAAATTTTCTTGTACATATTGAGTAAATATGATAAATATATGCAGATTATATATTGAATAGACACAGAAATTCTAAAACATTTCAAAATCGTACTAATTATACAACAAATATTTTATTATAGTACTAATTAATCTAAAAAGATTCTTGACTTTAGATACATTACTATATGACTATAATTTCTCTCCTGAAATTGTGAAAAATTGGTTTTTAGGACATCCTAAACATGTTTATTTTTCCTTTAAAAAATTCTTTATTCAATCAATCAATCAATAAGTAATTAACGTCCGGTTCCTCGCTATAAGGTAGTGTCAGGGACATCAAAATTTAAATTCTGCCTAAAATTTTCATTGCTCAGCTGTTTCTTTCAGTAGATGGCACAGTGAAGGATGCAAACTATATGAAAATCAACCGTTGTCAGTGTGCTATTGAATGTTTAAATAGGTCTATGTGCAGTAATAAGTAAAATCTTAAAGTTTTAAATGGCTGTTCCTGAGATAACTGGAATCAATTCCTGGCCTAGCTGATCTCAGGGTAAAATTGTTAAAATTATCAAATGAAAAATTGGCGAATTCTTAGGACTAAATTCGTTTTTGTCCATGGAGCGACGGAGGCACTCGGTTTCACTTAAATATTATATATATTAAGGGGAACCGAATTCCTCCGTCACTCGATGGGCAAAAACGAATTTTATTCTTAAGAATCGCTAATTTTTCAGATAATAATTTAACAAATTTTACTCTGAGATCAGCTAGATTCAGATCCAATTGTAAAATAGATATGGTCCTAACTTCTATACTATATTGTTATACTTGTACTTTACGTATTGTACATTCTAACTTTAATGCACGACATATAAAATCTATAAAAAATATATTATATTATAGAATGAGCAGCCGCTAAGTATAAAATCAAATCAGAATACGAAGTCTTCGAAACAGAAGGGAGTAAAGGCTAAGGCGAGTGAAAAGTTTACGGTGATGCAGGTTTGATTTTTCTCATTGATATATATGGAATGTTTAGTTAGCCTTAGTAGTGGTGTCTTAAGAATTCTGGAGACTGGCCCAGCTACGGTTTAGCCTATAGGCTAGCAGCTGCTAGCCTATAGCCAAGCAGCTGCTAGCAGCTGCGGCGGTGGCGCGTTGCTGCTGTGGGTCGTCGCGTTGTTGCAAGCGCGTTGCTATAAGCGGCGGCGCTGCTGTGGGGGGAGGATGACACGGTGAGGGTGATGATGCACTACCGGGCGGCTCTGCAGCGGCGTGTCTAGACAAGTCTGCGATCACAGCGGTTCCACTTGATGAAAAACAGATGTGATGTGAAGCCACCTTGACGCGGTTAGAGAATGTTCTAGAATTTCAAAACAAACTTATTACGTAGTCGCACACGTATAGTCTAGTCTGCAGTTACACATTGTGGTGAAACCATTGATTATTAATTAGCTGTCCTACTTATTGCGCAGCATTTAGAAATATGCAATAGATACATACGCTGTCTGTATGCACCGCAACTAACATTAAGTGTTTATAAACAGTAAGCACTTTTCAGACAAAGCATCTTTATCAACTTTAAATTTACCAAGACGAGTTTCTATCAACATTAACTTTACCAAGTCATGTTTTTATCAACTTTAACTTTACCAAGTTATGTTTTTATAAAATTTATTATCGTGAAGACATGCTTATATCATCTCTAAATATACCAAGGCGTCTTTTTTATCAACTTTAACTTTAACAAGTTAAGTTTTTATCAATTTAAAAATTATCAAATCTTATTTTTATCAAATTTAAATTTATCATGTCATCTTTCTCTTAACTTTAACTATAACAACTTAAGTGTTTATCAATTTGAAATTTATCAGATGACCTGCGCAATAACAGCTGCGGTGTGCAGCCTAAAAGCTAGTGATGACGCACTATCAGATGACCCAAGCAACCTAAGGAGGGACACACTGACCTATACTGCGCAATAACAGCTGCTGCATGCGGCCGCGGGCAGCGGCGGGCAGCGACAAGCTCCTGCGATAGACAGCTTCTGCGGCGGCGAGCTTCTGCGGAGGCGCGCTGCTGCGCTCAGCCTAGAATAATGACTCATTCTCACACGCACAATTGTTAGTTTGACCTACTAAGCTCGACGTAAACATGATGACTCATTCTCACGCACACAATTGTTACTTTGACCTATTAAGCTCAACGTAAACATGATGACTCATTCTCACGCGCACAATTGTTACTTTGACCTAATAAGCTCGACGTAAACATGATGACTCATTCTCATGCGCACAACTGATATTTTGACCTAGTAAGCTTGACGTAAACACGATGACTCATTCTCACGCGCACAATTGTTACTTTGACCTACTAAGCTCGACATAACCATGATGACTCATTCTCACATGCACAATTGTTATATTGATCTACTAAATTCAACGCATCTTTTTTATTAACATTAACTGTATCAAGGTGTTTTACATCAACATTAACTTTATCAAAGCTTATTTTTATCAACTTTACATTTATCAAGTCTTCTTTTTTATCAACTTTAACTTTATCAAGGCATCTTATTATCAAGTATAGGTTTAACAAGTTATGTTTTTAGAAAATTTATTATCATGAAGACGTGTTTTTATCAACTTTAAATATACCAAGGCATCTTTTTATTAACTTTAACTTTATCAACTTAAGTTGTTGTTTTTTTTTATCAACTTTACATTTATCCAGTCATCCTTTTTTATCAACTTTAACTTTAACAAGTTAAGTTTTATCAATTTTACATTTATCATTTGGTCTTTTTTATCAACTTTAACTTTAACAAGTTAAGTTTTTATCAATTTCAAATTTATCAAATTGTCTTTTTTATCAACTTTAACTTTAACATATTAAGTTTTTATCAATTTTACATTTATCCTGTTATCTTTTTTATCAACTTTAACAGATTAAATTTTATCAATTTTACATTTATCAACTCGTCTTTTTTATCAACTTTAGCTTTAACAAGGTGTTATTTTATCAATTTTACATTTACCAACTCGTCCTTTTTATCAACTTTAACTTTAACAAGGTGTGATTTTATCAATTTCAAATTCAACAAGTCATATTTTTTTATCAACTTTAACTTTAACAAGTTAGGTTGTTATCAATTTTAAATTTATCAATTTATCTTTTTTATCATCTTTAACTTTACCAAGTCATCTTTTTATAAACTCTAACTTTAACAAGTTATGTTTTTATAAATTTTAAATTTAACAAGGCATGTTTTTTTATCAATTTTAAATTTGTCAAGTTAAGTTTCTTATCGACATTAACTTTATTAAGTTGTGATTTCATCAACTTTAATTTTATCAAGTTAAGTTTTTATCAAGTGTAGCTACACCAAGTCATCTTTCTATCAACTTCAACTTTTTAACAAGTTATGTTTTTATCAAATCTATTGGTTTGAAGGTGTGTTTCTATCAACTTTAACTTTATCAAGTCATGTTTTTATCAATTGTAACTTTATCAAGGTATGTTGTTATCAACTTTAACTTTACCAAGTCATGTTTTTATCAACTTTAACTTTAACAAGTTATGTTTTTATAAATTTTAAATTTAACAAGGCATGTTTTTTTATCTATTTTAAATTTGTCAAGTTATCTTTTTATCAACTTTAACTTCATCAAGCTGTGATTTTATCAATTTTAAATTTATCAAGACATCTAATTTAACAAGGCATGTTTTTTAGCAATTTTAAATGTATCAAGTCATCCTATTATCAACTTTAACTTTAACAAGTTAAGTTTTATCAATTTTAAATTTATCAAGTTATGTTTTTATAAAATTTATTATTATGAAGGTGTGCTTTTTCGTCATTAACTTTATCAAGGTGTGTCTTATATCAATTTTATTATTGTGAAGGTGTGTTTCTATCAACATTAACTTTACCAAGTCATGTTTTTATCAACTTTAACTTTAACAAGTTAAGTTTTTACCAACTTTAACTTTAACAAGGTGTGTTTTATACCAAATTTATTATAGCGAAGGTGTTTAGTATCAACTATAACTTTACCAAGTCATATTATTAATAACTTTAACTTTACCAAGTTGATAAAAATGATGACGTGGTAAAATTAAAGTTGATAAAATCACACCTTGATAAATTTACGGTTGATAAAAACACTCCTTACTAAAGTTAAAGTTGATATAGACATGACTTGGTAAAGTTAAAGTTGATAAAAAAGATAACAGGATAAATGTATGCCGCAGAAGCTCGCCGCCGCAGAAGCTGTCTACCGCAGGAGCTTGTCGCTGCCCGCCGCTGCCCGCAGCCGCATGCAGCAGCTGTTATTGCGCAGTATAGGTCAGTGTGTCCCTCCTTAGGTTGCTTGGGTCATCTGATAGTGCGTCATCACTAGCTTTTAGGCTGCACACCGCAGCTGTTATTGCGCAGGTCATCTGATAAATTTCAAATTGATAAAAACTTAAGTTGTTATAGTTAAAGTTAAGAGAAAGATGACATGATAAATTTAAATTTGATAAAAATAAGATTTGATAATTTTTAAATTGATAAAAACTTAACTTGTTAAAGTTAAAGTTGATAAAAAAGACGCCTTGGTATATTTAGAGATGATATAAGCATGTCTTCACGATAATAAATTTTATAAAAACATAACTTGGTAAAGTTAAAGTTGATAAAAGCATGACTTGGTAAAGTTAATGTTGATAGAAACTCGTCTTGGTAAATTTAAAGTTGATAAAGATGCCTTGTCTGAAAAGTGCTTACTGTTTATAAACACTTAATGTTATTTGAGGTGTATACAGACAGCTTACGTATCAATTGCATATTTCTAAACGCTGCGCAATAAGTAGGACAGCTAATTAAGAATCAACGGTTTCACCACAATGTGTAATTGCAGACTTGACTATACGTGTGCGACTACGTAATAAGTTTGTTTTGAAATTCTAGAACATTCTCTAACCGCGTCAAGGTGGCTTCACATCACATCTGTTTTTCATCAAGTGGAACCGTTGTGATCGCAGACTTGTCTAGACAAGCCGCTGCAGAGCCGCCCCGTAGTACATCATCACCCCTCACAGCGTCATCCTCCCCCCACAGCAGCGCCGCCGCTTACAGCAACGTGCTTGCAACAACGCGACGACCCACAGCAGCAACGCGCCACTGCCGCAGCAGCAGTTGCTAGCAGCTGCTAGGCTATAGGCAGCTGCTAGGCTATAGGGTAGCAGTTGCTAGCCTATAGGCTAATAGGCTAAACCGTAGCTGGGCCAGTCTCCAGAAGTCTTACGACACTACTACTAGCCTTTACTCTTATTACTAAAAATTTTAACTTTAGTTTCATTTTGTTAACAAAACTTTAACAAAATTGTTAACAATTAAATATTGTAAGCACTCTTAGCTCAGTTATTTGTGTGTTGATAATTTCATATGAGAATGTTTTGCTTGTGGTTGCAGAGTAATAAGCAGGAAGATGAAAACGAAGAAATTACAAATTTTGCTGATGCTAACAGCATTGTTTCTAGTTCTGGATCTAAGAAGAAGTCCAGTTTTGTTCCATTGTTTAGCAGCGTTGGGCAGCAACGTACTGCTGCGAAGCTGCCTGGTAAGTGATTCTACACGACTCTAGTACCTATTTAATTTTCTTTACTCTTCTTATTATGGATAATGAGTACAGCCCAAACTTACGAGAAAGTTGTGAACATATTTTTGTATAAAGTAACATAAACTTCAGATGATTTGATAATGCATTTTGGTGTAGATATTGCAATAAAATGGAAGATAGAGAAAAACTAGCAAGCTATGTGCTATAGACCTACAGACTGATAGTACTCTAAGCGATTTTTGACCGAATATTAAATCTTCATTTACGTATTATATTTTCTATTTCACTGATGAAATTTACTGAGATATGCTTCTTTGCTGTACTGTTTCTTCTTTTTCCAAGAAAATTACACTTATACTTACACTTATAATTTACACTTACACAATAAAATTTAAACAATAGGATTAAATTATATTGCGCGTATACTACGTTTGATCTGAATTGCAACTAGAATTTTACCTTATCAATGATTCTTAGATATTTTTTAGGGCTATCACCATTGATGCTAATTACGTTGTTTTTAAATCATGTAAAGTGCAATTGGCTTTTTGTATATGTATATTTCATAGAAAATTGTAAGGCTTGTATCTCAATCTAATAGCAGATCCCAGGCTCAAATATATGTGCAGCTCCTCATTGTTGTGTTACTATGTTTAGGACGTCACCGATGTGACTGTCAGGCAATGAAGCACGCTCTTATCAACAATTGTCTGGGCTGTGGAAGAGTTGTCTGTGCTCAGGAGGGATCTGGTCCTTGTCTCTTCTGTAACAATCTTGTATGTCCTCTTCCATTTATCTTTGCTAAATGACACTTGACCCTATAATTCAGCTGTGAATCGTTACGTGGCTTTACCAGTCAGAATGATTGCACTTTTGATAGGCCTCCAAGATCGAGTAGGCTTGTTCGAGTAAGCATAATATTCTCTTTATTCTGAAGGTATGATATGAACCATTTTGCTGTCAATTGTTTCTGTTACGATATCTGCATCGTCTGCTATAATATATCCTATGAACAGTAACAATATTAAATTTTATGGCCTTGATTTCAGTACTTAGCCGTAAGTGGTCTTAGCCTATTTTCAAAAAAGTAGTATTAATATTCTTATTTAATAAAACATAACTGGAGTTATTTAAAAGTTGAGAAACCTTGAAGTAACTGGAAAACGATTCAACGCTTTCGTTTGCTTGTATCATTTTTATCAAATGTTTTTATTATTATTTATAATTTTATATTTCTTTAAAAATATTGCAAAATGACTATTTTTAATTTAAATGATGAAAGTATGGTGTCTTTTATTTGAGGACGAATACAATGCAGAAGGCAATTGCTGAAGTATTGTCTTGCTCGAGACTCTTTGAATTTTAAAACATTCAAATATAGAGGTAGCATTTTAGTCAGTTAGAGGAAGTTAGAATAAAGAATTTCATATATTTGACTGTCTGTGTCATCAAAATATTTTAGGTTTATGTGTTATTTTCTATTATATGCACCGTTGATACTCCAAAAGGAATATATTGTATAAAAAATAGACAGTTGTTTTTTAATAAGTAATTTTAAGTTGAACAATATTAATTAACCATTCAAGAATAATTTTTGTGATAAGATGTGTATTTTGCATTCATGTTGCTTTCGAGTTACTTTTGGTTTACTCAATGGAATTTAGGATAAATTAAATTTGAATTAAATGAGAATCAATTTATACTTTGTATCAGATTATACTAATGTTAATTGGTTTGTATATTGATTTGCTTTCTGGCACTTTTCTTGTATTTGTATCTTCCATTTTTTATATCTTTGATTACTTCCTATACCATTTACTATGCAAGAATATCAAAAACCCACCAGACTCCCTTTTGACATTGATATTGAAGCAGTAATTAAACTTGGCTTTGCTTCTTTATATTTGGGCAGGTTTGTACAAAAGATGAATTGGAAGTACTAAACAGAGGTTCCAAGAAGAGCACAAAGCTGATGGAGAAGCTTCTGGGCAGCAATCAGTCAGATGACGGCTCAGATACGCTGAACAAAGCTGTGGAGCACAAGAATCGTCTGCTGGAGTACGACAGGACGAGGTCTGTGTCTGACTCTATTTGTCTGAGCTGTAAATGTTAGCCTTGAAAGTCTCATCAGTGTTTTGCTCCTTCTTTTATGAGCTGATTTATCTAAGTGCTAAGGAGTATTTTAATATTTAAAATACTTTTTCTCTCTCTTGTGAGTTTAATATACATAAAAACTGGCTGCTCTCTTGATCATTATTTCACGCTTTATGAAATAATATGTGTACTCCATCACTGGTCATTACTGTTTAAAATTTGATGTATAGCGTAGTAGAATTGATTCTCTGACATGGAATCCATTTACCGAGTGAATGGTTTTCTATTTTTAGGTGCGCAATCTGTTTAGATGAATTATTCTAAGTGGGGTTAATTTAAAACATCTCTAATACTGATACGCAAATGTATAAACTATACAAATTGCTAAATAAATTGCTTAAGGAAATAAAATGTAGATAAAAAAAAAAAAAAAAATTGTAACAAAACTATTTTATTTACCATCCATTAATGAAATAAAGTTCAATTTGAAAGCAGGTGTTTTTATATATTATTCTGATAATATATAATGACATATTTTAAGGTGTTTTTTATATAGTATTCTGATAAATTCTTAAATGTAGGCCGAAGTGCAGGTACACTAAATAGTGGATATATAATTTTGTTATAAATTATTTTTGTAATGCTTTTATAGAAAGTTTGCGCTACTGCAAAGTGTTGAATTTGTAGGCATGCATAATATTTGAATTAAACAGTAGTGTTAATATTGTATCAAATGAGAAAATATTGCAGTGAATTATAGGAGACATACTGTGTTAATACTCTTCAGTTGTTTAGCTATATTGCTTTCATATTTGGCTTTTCCGGTTCGTATGTTTAATATTAAATTCTTATTTAAAATAGATTTGTATAGCATACTCTAGTGATTAATACTGTTGCGTTTTGGTGGCTGTTTCTAATGGCCTTGTTTTAATCTTGTTCACCAGTTACTAAATCAGTAAAGCAGTGGAATGTTAATTGTGGTGCACCCTTTCTCAATTTATTTTGTTTCAACTTGCTAAATTAATTTAGTAATCAGTGAGTTAAAACTATATATACTTGTTGTATCTGAGATTTGATGATGATGATGATGATGATGATGATGATAATGATGATTTGTATAATTTATAAATCAAGGAAGTAGCGTTTGCTTTTTGTTGTAGTGCCAAGCGGACTCAGGTGATTGACGACGAGTCAGACTACTTCGCCACTGACTCTAACCAGTGGCTGAACGCCAGTGAGAGAGAGATGCTGAAGAAGAGAGAGGGAGAGTTGCGCAGTCAGAGACACGGCTCCAGACTGGACAGGAAGGTCACGCTGGATTTTGCGGGAAGACGAGTAGTTGAGGAAACAAACACCGTTAACATGTATGACCCGAGCGATTCCGTCGTACAAGAAGTCAACTTCGGCAGGAGAAACTGGGGCGTAGATGAGAATTTAGACCCGCAGCTGAATTTACAAGATGATACAGATGGCATTGTTAATCCTACGATTGCAATTTCTGCACCCGTGGTAAGATATGATGTCTTAAAAGTAGCTGATCTGTATATGACGATGGTTATAGATCAGTGCCAATTATTAAAATTACTCTGGCTGTTTTAGATTTGACGGTTAGATTAATGTTAGCATGTACTGTACGTTTCTAATTTATAACTATTTCTTTGCATGTCTCACCGTCTACTTCATTATAGAAAAATGCCATTATAAGACATGTAATTTGAATTTTAATTACATTTCTCTATGCATTAGTGTGTATTTAAGTTGATTTTGCATTAAACATGACATTAATATTTTGTAGACGGTGGTCAGCTAGATAAGATGTGTATCATCTTCCCTGACAGCCGTTGTTCTGGTTTCTTAAGACTGTTTGATACCCTGTATTTCTGGAAATTTCTTATTTTATTTTATTTTTAAATGTTTATTTCTATTTGTATATGTCAGTGATTTGGTGTTGATGCTGAAATAAACATATATCTCTCTCTCATTAGCCATAGAAATGCTCTAATTATAGGAATTCTACTGTCAGTCTAAGTTCACATTAAATCCTTGACTCAGTTTCTAAGTGGCTCTGTGGTAAATGGATTCTTCTCTCTGATGTTCTGTCAAGTGGCAGGCCAAAGGTACATATTCATACTCAGAGTCCTCTTACGCGCTCGGTAGGGAGCAAATCATAGATGAACAAGTTAATCCCTTCACAAATGACTATCCTTTATCCATACTGTATGTAGCCTATATAGCTTGGCGAAAAATGGCTTCTGGGGTGGTTTCCCGATGCCTCCCTCTGTTTTTGCTTAGTTACCTCTTAACTGACATGTCCAGTTAACGGTTGGTCATGGTTGGTCTATTCTTCAGTGATGGTGAATGGATGTGGAATTAATTTATAATGTCTCTTATGAATGCCACATATAAATTAGAATATTGTCATTGTTTAAGAATAATTAATTATGAAAACTGCTAAGCCTGCTAATGTTATTTATGTACTAACTTACAATATATTACCTACTAGTTACGAATGATATTATATTCCACAGTTTATTTATCATATCGGCTGTTATTAGTTTGTAGCAGACAGTGTGCAGACAGAGAAGAGAGGGACAGCGAGAGGAGGAGGAAGTAAGCAGACAATTCTGAGGGTACAGGATGCGGAGTTACAGCAGATGTCTGATCTGGGCATGGCAATGAGTATGCATCAGCCTTGGGCCTCTTTACTTGTTGCTGGCATCAAAAGGTTACTCACTCAATCCTCTCCTATGTTTCGATATTTGTAAAAATTTAATCTGTTCATTCTCCTTAACGGTGCCTTCCTTGTAGGTGGCTTAGCGGGGACCTTAGGAATGGTTAAGCTTAGGCAGAGTCACAAAGTTCATTAAGTTTATTTTGAGACTACTTTTTTAAAGCTGGTAAAGCTAATGTTAACGTCAGTTTCCTCACTCGGAAGCGATGCCAGTGACGGGCGAGCCCAGGATTTGAACCCGCACTTACTGATCCGCGATCTAGTATCTTACCGACATCGCCACTGGTTCCAGCTTTTCTCTATTCATTTTGATCAGTTGAGTATTGAGTGTTTCTTAACATTAAATGTTAGAATACAAACTAATGTTAATAAAATATTAAGAAATACTATATGAGTGTTAATGAAAGGTATACGATACAATTTAATTAGTTAATGAAACATAGAGTATTCTCAGAGATAAAATAGTGAAAACTTTGTTATGGATTATACTTTTATATGGATGTAAAACATAGACATTAAGGAAAGAAGATGTCACGAGATTAGAAGCTTTGGAAATGTTAATATAGAGAAGAATGGAATAGACTAGCTGGGCCCAAACAGTTGCAAATGTATAAGTCTTGAAGAGAGTAGCAATGTTAGAGTTTTTAATGATCCATTTGTTTGTGGACATGAAGAAAAAAATGGAAGACAGAGAAGAGTGGAGGCGTTATATACCATGGACCTGCCAGTAGGCAGTGCACTACGAGAGAGTGAGAGAGACTGATTTCTAATTTATTATATTTTAGCCTGCACTTAGTAGCTCTGCTAGTTGTATCTCTGACTCTATTAGCATGTTAAACACGTATTGCTACAGACATGACGGTAGATCTATTAGCATGTTATACACGTATTGCTAAAGACAGGAAGGTAGATCTATTAGCATGTTATACACGTATTGCTACAGACATGAAGGTAGATCCTGGTACACGGCTCATCGCGGAATCCTGTGGATAGCGGCCACTGCCCAGCAGCCGTCAGCCGATGACATAGAGAGCTTGGAGCATCAGTACAGAGCGATGTACGGTGACTCGGTCAGCTTTCCCGCCCAGTACCCCACGGCTTGTCTGCTCGGCTGTGTCGACGTCATCGACTGTCTCGCTCAGCAGGACTACAGAGAAAAGGTTCCTGATTCTAGTGCTTGGTTTGACGTCAATTTCTTGTCTCTATAACAACGGGACATGTGTTAGAATTGAACCATCACTTATTGATCCGTAGTTGGACTACGTGCTATTGGCTAGCAGTACATAGAAGCTGCTCTATGTACTGTGCCATATTAGTCTATTCGAGCAGATCGTAGTCACATGGTCAGGTGACTTGTTGCCATGCGTAGCAGTGTTATAGTCTATATCTGTTTTCATTTTCTTTCAGATCTTACTGAATTTTAGTATCTACTATTTTATAATTTTGGCTTTCTAAAGCTTGATCAATCTTTTAAATTTGTGGTCATTTTATACAAAAAACTGAGAAGCGGTGTTGTAACGTTACAGTACTATTTCACTGAAATTGTTTTACACTGTATTATGCTAAATAAGAACTTTTACCATTTAGTTAAGATTTAGACAATATTATTCTAACAATGTTGCATGCAGAATATGAGCAAATTGTCCAAAAGGTAGACAGGACCGTTTAACGTAAGACCACCCCCCTCTCTGGTCTTTTCAATTGCCATTAGTATAGATTGAGCATATTAGAAATAACATCATCATTGTCATCACCTCCTTTCGTTTAACCCTAGTTTAAGTAATGTCGGGATTCGAATAGACTTTCTTTTCCTATCGTTTTAGACAAATTTTGTAGCAATTTCTGAAGCCTAGGCGCTCACCAACCGAATTCCCCTTTCTAATGTTGGTTTTGATCATAGTGCTTTGTCGCCTTGTACGACACGTTCCGTCCACGGTTGGTCTACTATTCAGCAGCCCGGATACAACACGGGTAAGCATAGTAGCAAGAAAATTTTAATTTAATTCTGCGAATATTTAAATAAAATGCTAAATGATGTATACATATATATATATATATATATATATATATATATATATATATATATTGATTAGAATAGACTCGAATAGACTAATATGGCATATGTTTATGTGTATATATATATATATAAATATATATAAATATATATATATATACATACATACATGTATATATATATATATATGTGTATATATATATATATATATATATATATATATATATATATATATATATATATATATAATGATATAATGATGCTATGTATGATGAATGTCTGCTCATTTCTATGCTCACGGAAGCGTAGTCGTGTTTATTTTCTTGAGAGTGTAATATTTTTACATTTGATTACATTTTTACAATAATGTAAGGTTTTGTGTATATGTAATCATGATGCTATAGTATGTATGAATGTTTTAATGCCTGCTCATGTATGTCTCGCAGTATCCTGATGGTGAGTCAGAGTCTCCTTACGTCTTCATCTGTGAGAATCCTCGAACTCTCGTCGTCAAGTTTCCTATCAAAGGGCGCCATAAAATATGTAAGTGTTGTTAAACACTGTCAATTAGCGAGGGCGCCATGAAATATGTAAGTGTTGTTAGACACTCATTTAGCGAGGGCGTCGTAAAATATGTAAGTGGTTAGACACTGTCCTTTAGCGAGGACGTGGTAGAATGTAAAAATTCTGTTTTGGTTGTTCTCAATTAACAGAGATGTCAAATATATTTGTACAGGTCTTTATATATCGTTTACGTACTCGTTTACTGAGATCGTAAACAAGTATTGCATTACTAGATATAGTATGTAAACCCTCTTTGATGGATGACCTTGTACTTTTATGTTTGTATGTACTTCCAAAATAAACAGTTCTCTCAAATATACGTAAAACATCAGATCTCACAAAATTTGTACATGCCCATGTAAATAACTCTCTACTTCAATTCTTTATAAAAGCCTTCGTGGTCTTAAAGTATTTGGGGTAGCCTATATTTAACATTTAATATTGTTAGCCCAACTACGCCTTGAACGTTTTACCATCCAGAGCATCGTGATGGAATTTAATCGATTCTTATCCCCTCTTTACGTCAGTAATTCGACTTGCATGAGGAAGAAACTCATTCTGGTTTGCTGCTTCAAAACTACAAAATGTTTGCCAAATATTTGATCTTGCACATCTTTGGCATAGCTAATAACCTTTTAATTGTTTTATCTAAATTATTTAAATCAAATTATAATTGCAGCCACTCAAACTTGGTTTCAAGCCAGTAGTTGCTACAGCCAATTTAATAATTGACATTGAGTGGCACCAGTGGCGATGTCGGTAAGATACTCGACTGCAGATCAATATGTGCGGGGTTCAAAGCTCGCTCGCTCGCTCGATCCTGAGCTCGCCCGTCACTGACATTGCTTTGGAGTGAGGAAACTAACGTTAACATTAGCTTTATTAGCTTTTTTACATTGTGGACAATAATCTCATCTAGGCCTAATGGTTTAGTATGCAACTTATCCTTCGCAATACGTTGATGCGGCCCTTTTAATAATATTGTTTGATATTTATCAAAGCTTTTTCTTATTTGCCATCTCTTAGCGACTTATAATTGTTGCATTAACTTTTGTTTGTTTTCAGATAAGCTTGACGGAACTATGCACAAGGCTGCTAAGAAGGGCTTATCTAAATTGACATCTTAAAACATTTGTGAAATAGGAAATTGATGTGTACATTCTCTCAAATGATTTTATTTTAAAGTTATCTAGGATAACATTTTATTATATCAAGGATACGGCCAAATGTAACGTCAGTTTCCTGCTCGAATAGCATGGCAGTGACGGGGAGAGCACTGGATTTTAACCATGCACCTACTGATCCGCTGTCGAACACCTTGCCAGATCGGTACCGATCTCGCTCTAGTTATCAATATCATTGTAAAGCTAGACGAGTTTATTTTGCATTCCTACGCTTTTGACCACTGAAATTTCCTCGTTAGTTTAGTTTGGCTTTCTGTTGTCTCTCTCTCTTAGTGCACTGCCTATTGGCAGATCCATGCATATAACACTTCCACACATTTTTACCATTTATCTGTTAGTTATAGTTCAAAAGTCTTAGGACTGAAGAAAGTCTATTCGTATCCAGACCCTGGTTGAACTGGGATTTAAGGGAAGATGATGATGATGATGATCAGTTATTTATAATGTGATATAATGTGATTTCAGATGTCTCAGTGCCGTAAAATAATAAATCGGACGTTAAAATTCGAACGTTAAATATTTTTAATCATTCTTACATCTACAGGTGCTTTAGTCAAAACAATCTCTCACTCTATCTCTTGGTGCACTGCCTACTGGCAGGTCCATGGTATTTAACGCCTCCACTCATCTCTGTCTTCCGTTCCTCTTCATGCCAACATACGAGTGGATCTTTAAATCATCAATAGCATTTCTTTTGATATACCATTATTCTTGAGGGATTCTGCTTATGACGAGGTGGGTCCCCTATGCCTTCCTCAGCTTCGACTATTCCATCCATCCATCAATTCATAAAACTCTCAATTCAATCCCTCCGTCAAGTCTCGAATCTCTTCATTCAATCTCTCCATCACTGGCTGGAGCCAGTGGCCATGTCTATAAGATATCCGACTGCGGATCAGTATGTGCGGGGTTCATATCCTAGGCTCGCCCGTCACTGATATCACTTTCGAGTGAGGAAACTGACGTTAACGTTAGCTTTACCGGCTTTAGCTTTTATCAAGTCACGAATGTCTTTATTCGCCTTTGACATAATTGAGCCGTATGAACAGTTGTAGGCCTACATAAATCTTAGTTAGTTAATATGACTCACATCGCGCAAATGTGGCCCGCATTGAGGCAGTTTTCCGGAATGTGCCGCTGTGAGCTAATAATATAGCAATTTCTTTCTTTTATTCCACTTCCTGTTTTGTAATTTCACAATTTGAGTTACAGAATCAGTTCGTAGTGGCTAAGAGCCAAAAAAGTGATGCGGGCTGTAGTGAATCATGTATACAGAATCTACAATTCTATTATGAATCTGATGAATAGAGATTTCATTGATAGCTGAATCTTACAAATTAAATTTTAATATTACAACTCAATATACTACACTTTACGCAGTCGTACATTTAGACATGAGGGACAAGGATTCTGAAAGATATATTAATTAATAAACGCTACAATTCGTTATTTCATTAGGCTGTGTCGATGCACCAAAGCTGATACTCTAAACAAAAATTCTAATACGTTATAATTGACTACTGTCTAAAGTAAGATTCTATAATTCTTTGTACTCTATACGTGTAATTTACTACTGCTTGTGCTGACGTTGACGTCACGAAGAGCTTTGAAGAAGTCTGGTATGTTGTAAATGATATTAGCCAGCGTTTCGCTGGATGCATACGAGGCTGTTTTAGTTCCTACGCACATTTGATACTGCTCGGGATCTGCCGTCGGACTGCAATCCTTACTGTGGTAGAGGTGAACCATACCTACATCTACCGAGCGAAATATCGTAACGCTAGAATTGATGAACTTCTGCAGGAGATCGATATCCTCTTTACCCCATCCTGTAATATTGGTATTAAATCCGCCCACTCGACTCAGATCACTCTTGTACATCGACGCTATCCCATACCCAAACTGTCGCCAGTGTCCTACATTAGAGTCATACGAGAAGATAGAGCGATGATCGGAACAGCTTGAATCTTGCGACTGGCATCTAAATTCGGGGTTGTATTGATTGAAGACAATGGGATAGTAGACTTGCCGGTGTTGAACCGTGTTGAGACGTATTCTATGAAGAGAATCTCTGAGGAGATATATATCGACATCAATGAAGAAAAGAAGATCTGAACTGTTGTGAAAGTCACTGCCATTCTGTAGAGCTGACGCTCTTGAAAACTGCTCATCACGATGAATGCAAGTCAGTCTATGCCTCGAATATTTGCTCTGCAGATTGTCCATAAACGAGATCACTTTTCTTAAATCTCCCCTGTGAGTCTGATGGACCACTACAGTTAAAGAAACATCCTCTCCAGTGGCTAGAAATATTGATTCAAAGTTTTCCATAAATTGTACAAAGGACGAATACCTGCCTGCTAGTGGAAGAATGAAGTTGACTCGTTTAGCGTTTGAACGAGAGATGTCAGGATTTACCTCATCAGACAGACCTGTCGTAATGTCGCGCAATCCCCTTTTTCCTGATGTAACTCCTGACTTGCTAAAAGTTGTCAACCATAGTAGATCTGAATCTGTTATAAACTCGGGTTCTTGAAGTGGTTGCCGTATATAGAGGTGCCTACGAACTGGAACACCGATCATACGTTGACCTCTGAACTTTTTGTACTGAAGCAGTAGGTCAAGGATATACTCGGCTTCGTGAAGTCTGTTGACTCTTCGATACCCGTACAACGTTGAGCGATAGTCCAAATTGCGGCCTATCTGCTTCTTCTTGTTATTTACATTCTCCATGATCTGTCGTAGAACATGGTTAATAATCCGTAACTACAGTTTAGTCATTAAGAAAAAATTGCTTTGATTTTACCTGGCCTTGATTACAGGAATGCATGGAATCTCGGGCCAAATAGGAACCTGGAAAATGACTTATTCAACAATAAACTGTAAAAGTTAAATAGTACTATCCTTATGTACAATTTATTCTAATGTATTCTAATGTAGCAGATGTAGTGCAGAAATTATGTAAAGACGATGAGAAGATTATCGTGGCAGAATGCAATAATTACTTCGTTGCCAATATGCACTGTGGCGATATGATATCAAGCAGTAATTAATTTCACGAGATATCTAAAGATTGGCTAGCTGTAAGCTTTTTATACGTGTATATCAGAGTTTAAAGTAATCCAATAACAACAACAAAAATTAGAGTGCTACAGTCAACAATGACAACATAGAGCACTATTGAGACAAAATCAAGCCGGCGAGCAAAATGAAGGTCCAAAAACGGTGCAAATATTAAAATCCAGAAAATCAGTCCAAAGTAAAGGGAATTAAGGAAAAGGGGTTTAGGCACAGGTCCAGTCCATCCTGTGTCACTCATGGACACTGGAAGGAAAAGAGAGATGGAAAAGATAGGTCTTCAACTGCCTATATATATATATATATATATATATATATATATATATATATATATATATATATATATATATATCCAGCTATATATATCCAGCTAATTATCTATATATCCAGCTAGGTAGTTGGAGTAGTTTATCTACTTATATATAGTTGAGCCAAAATAATATTATGCAGCTAGTTTAATTACTTGAAAGTTTTCAAGGCAAAGTAGTGAAACTGACGAAAATGTTGTTAACCATATAGTTTAACTATTCAAATGTTGTTAGAAAAGCAGTTAAGATTTAACTACCTAAACAAGCTATGTTACTATTACGGGATAATACAAGCAGATAATCGAACAAGAACTGAGCGAACTAACGTTTCTGCCAAACGTATGGTATGTTATTAACTGTCCTGCAATTTTATAGGCTCTTAAAGGTTATATATAGGATAAACATTGCATGACATAGATTGGCATAGGCCTACCTGTAGATTTATATCTGATAGCGCTGTCTTTAGATCGACCTCCATAGAACGACGTGGATTTGAATGTGCGACTGAATGTATCGGGCCCGATAAGAAATCCCAGCTTGATATATCCTTCCTGGAATTTAGAACATTCTTCTTC
This sequence comes from Enchytraeus crypticus, assembly GCA_905160935.1. NCBI lineage: Eukaryota > Metazoa > Annelida > Clitellata > Enchytraeida > Enchytraeidae > Enchytraeus > Enchytraeus crypticus. The sequence goes on along the minus strand of CAJHZI010000382.1, from coordinate 1,887,785 downwards.
TGGTTTTGTTGACCACTGTGTTGACTTGCTTTGATGATCCGGCTGCGGTGGTCATCCATTCTTTTAATCTTTATAAATGGAAATTTACTCTAATTTTACATCAAAATATTTGGTAAATTCTATTATGTGTAAGATAATACATATGAGTCCTCCTTTGCTATTTAGTCTGTTTAAGCCATGGCTTAGGTATGAAAAGCTGGTAAAAAAGGCTAATGTTAAGTCAGTTTCCTCACTCGAAAGCGATGTAAGTGACCAGCAAGCCCAGGATTTGAACCCCGCACATACTGATCCGCTGTCGAATATCTTAACCGACATCGCCACTGGCTCTAGCCAGCGGCGATGTAGGTTTGACCAATGCCTACAGTCACTGCTCGTAATTGTCTACATGACGTGCCACCTTTGAGTTTTCCTGGTCGCTACAGAATTGACCATATGTGCACGAATTAAAGAAATTTGTGCGTATACTGTGCTTGTTGTAGCCGGCCGCTGAACACGAGACGAGCGATAAGGGAAGGGACTAAAACTATATGCAATAAAAAGTAAAAAAGCGATGCTTCAGCATTGTTTAGCAAAAAGCAAAAAAGCTAATGTTAACGTCAATTCCCTCACTCGAAAGCGATGTCAGTGAGGGGCGAGCCCAGAATTTGAACCCCCCACATACTGATCCGCGGTCGAATAACTTACCGACATCGCCACTGGCTCCAGCCGTTTAAACTTTTGCGCTTTCTTTCACAAATGCTACAGCGGATTAGAACCTTACTCCAAATTCAGTTAGAAAACTGTACATTATAAATATATAAAGCACCTCTCTCTTGAGCGTGAGTATGAAGTTCTTGTGTTTCGATATGTCACGTGACAGGAAGTACTGAGCCAGGTGGTACTGATAGGCTGACTGTTTGACCGGATGCAGAGTGATGGCGCCGTGGACTTCCTGTGACCTCAGTGACCCTGAGAAAGATCCCTGTGGGTCGTCGTAATTGTTATAAAACAACTTCTGCATCTGTTTCCAGGACAAAGAATAATTTAATAATTGCACTTATGACATAAGTTTGGTGATATTTTTCGCTTCGTGCTGGTTTTCTTTTCATAACTTGTGCAGTCAATATTAACTTAATATTGATATTAAATCAATAATTTATTTCAAATATATATGTTTGAAAGAGCAATTTTGGAGAGTGCTATGAGAATCAATGTGTTGGAAACTTTGCAGTAAAGCATAAAACTGTTTAAAGCCAGGATATACGCGACTTTCGTAAAATATTAATACGTTCTCTTATAACAAGTTTCAATATACACTGTGTTTTTTAAAACGGATACCCCTAATTACTTCTACAATAAAGTCATAAGGAGTTGACCGGTGGTCTTGAAATTTACAGTACTTAACCTCAGCCAATTCTACCAAACATACAGAAATTTCGTTCGAATATCTTAAATAACGTGAAAGTTATAGTTTTGCGAATAGGAGAGGGTCAGATAAGAAATTTCCAGTACAGGATTATGGCATGTTATATGTAGCGTAAAATTATCTCCGTTAAAATGATAGCGAACACGTAAAAATAAAATTTCTGCTAATAATATTTTGCACAGCAATCAATTCTTTTCAAAACGACGTAAAATACTTGCTGATATGATGTTAATTGACAAAGTATTGAACTTTTAATGCATGCTGAAGTCCTTAGGCCTACATGTGCTTCGCGAGAGCTCAGCTGCCGTGAGACGATGAGATCACAGTACCACTGCAATGCATGCATTAAAGTTCAATAACTTTGGCAATTAAGAACATATCAGCACGTATTGTACGTTGTTTTGAAAATAAATGATTGCTTTTCAAAATAGCAGTAGCAGAACTTTTATGTTACGTGTTCGCTATTATTTTTATTGAGATAATTTTACGCTGCATGTAACATACCGTAATCCTATACTGGAAATTCCTTATCTGACCCCACTCCTATTCGCAAAACTATAACTTTCAGGTTATTAAAGATATTCAAACGAAATTTACTATATGTTTGGTAGAATTGGCTGCTGGTCAAGATCTGTAAATTTCAAGACCATCGGTCAACTCCTGATGACTTTATTGTTTAGAGCTCAGCTGCCGTGAGACGATGAGAGCACAGTAATTTCAAGACCATAGGTCAACTCCTGATGACTTTATTGTAAAAATAATATGGGGTATCAGTTGTAAAACACAGTGTACATGTATATTGATTGGCTTCATGCAACGCTGCTGTTAGTACTTCAATTTGATACGTTTTTGGTCTCAACTGAATTTTTGTAATCTAAAGGTAAGACTACAAAGAAGCAAAATATAGTCATTTCCTAGAATTTATTATGTTCTTTTATATATTTCCAAAATTCCAAATATTAGCAATTCAGCACCGTAGTAGATCTGATGATTTAAACGAGAAATAGTCATATTTCGGATCTGGAAAGTTCAAAGTATGATTTCAAAGGTATGAGAGAATAGCAAGGGATACAGAAATCTGACAAAGTTATGTCCACTGGGGAAGGAAATAATAGAAGCTGCTGTGTCCGGGTAAAGGGTCACTGAAGTGTTGAACGAAAGTGCACTGTGCTTGTCGGATTAGGCAATCGAAAGAAAAAAGTAAAGAAAGCGTAAAAAAATAAAACCACATCGGGTCATATATTTACAAAGTCAAAGTCTACATTGCAGTTTAAATGTATCCAAGTCTTCGGTGTGATCAACTTGTTAGCTAATGGAGTGTTCCTCAGCCAGCGTAAAATCAAATGTAGAAATGTGTACATTGACCTCGCATTAGACAAGGCCTAACATTGGATTTATGTATTCATTTATTTCATTTGAGTAAAGTCAGTGGTATAGCCAGGATTTTCCGAAAATGAATGTTTTACATCACACAATGGCCCTTAGTATGGTATGGTTTATCCTCCAACCCCCCTCCCCTTCGTTTCATCACTGATTGAGATAGCTTAATTGTAGATAATTTGTTTAAAAGCTGGAAGAGCTAAACGTCTGGTTTTTGTGTTGTTCACTGAAACTGTACAGGAAGTGTTTAATGATTCACTGTTCGCTGATATCTAAGCTTACGAGATACTAGGCTACACTTCAGGGTAACTTTTATCGGACAAAATAACTTTTTCCTTATGTTAGAAATTTTAGGTCCCTGGTACGCATTTTCACTCACTATCTTCTTTCGCTCTTCCTGAAAATCACTGTTGACTAAAACGTCCATATCTTCACAAAGGCTTTGCGTTTACCAAACCTTAAAGCAGCTTTTATCTTCGAAAAATATTGTTCTGAGGAGATTTCCCTTTGTCTTCCTAAGTTTCTAAATGTTCGGCATTTCCGACATGCGTTTTACTGTTGATCTAGTCTGTAGTAGAGCGGACCCAACATGGGTCACAAAGAAATTCACAATATTTAGCCTAGCAAAACAAATTACTTAATATCAGTTATACAATTTTAACTTAATCTTTACTTAGCATTCACAACTACAACATTGCGGGATTACGTACAACGGCTTTCCTATATATCCTTAAAGCGTAATTTTTCTTTTTTTTGACACAATACAGCAACGCTGCTTGATGATTTGAGTATGAGTTCACTTTGCACAATGTCATGTTGTAATATCTGAAAAGTACAAAATAACTACAGTTTATATAACTGACCTATTAACACAATATGACTATCGTTAGGGTAATGTATTCTACAAATGGTAATTACGACATTTCTGTCTTCATCTCAAATGCTAAATCGCTGGCCATTCGTTTTGTGTCCGCCTGAATTAAATTGGTTCTCAGTTTAAATATCAAGTCTCCTCTATATATCAAGTCTAGAATCCTCTCTGACTCTGATGTATACTTCAAAATGAGCAACTGAGTTAAAATATAGTCTTATTTCTTTACAGAAAAAGAGATATATAGCTGAGTTTTCTGAGTTTGCTACCTCTGTAACAGCTATTATGTAGTGGCTAGAATTTGTTTGCATTAATTCTAGTCCAATTCAGAGAGAGGAATTCTGATAATTTGACTCTATCGCCATCCTGAGGCCAACAGATAAACCACGAATTTGAGCCATTTTATCCCTCAGTGCACATCCTATGTCGCAAACAAAATCGCATGTGCGGTTGTGTATGTAACTACCTACAACATGCAAGAGAAGAGCTTTAACTACCTACCTCATAGGACCACGTGTAAGAGAAGAGCTTTAACTACCTACCTCATAAGACCACGTGTAAGAGAAGAGCTTTAACTACCTACCTCATAGGACCGCGTGTAAGAGAAGAGCTTTAACTACCTACCTCATAGGACAACGTGTAAGTGAAGAGCTTTAACTACCTATCGCATAGGACCGCGTGTAAGAGAAGAGCTTTAACTACCTACCTCATAGGACCACGTGTAAGAGAAGAGCTTTAACTACCTACCTCATAGAACCACATGCAAGAGAAGAGCTTTAACTACCTACCTCATAGGACCACGTGTAAGAGAAGAGCTTTAACTACCTACCTCATAAGACCACGTGCAAGAGAGAAGAGCTTTAACTACCTACCTCATAGGACAACGTGTAAGAGAAGAGCTTTAACTACCTACCTCATAGGACCACGTGTAAGAGAAGAGCTTTAACTACCTACCTCATAGGACCACGTACAAGAGACGTTAGCATAGCGTGCAATACAACGACCCAACTCGACATCTTCGTGTGTTGTGTAGAGGTTTCTCAGACAAGTGTTGAAGTGTAGCACGGTAAGCTCAAGAGTCTTCCGCGTCAGTATCACTCCAGGGCCACCCATACAAAAATTCTCATTCTTACCCAAATAAAGTGACCCATATTCCTCTTTAGTTCCCAGGCCTGCTTGACCTATATAAAATATCCTACTGCTGTTTATGGAAAGAAGAAATTTATTTAATTCTTCTCCACGTATAAATACATCGTCATCGGCTCTCATAAAGAACGCAAAATCGTTATGAAAATGATCGTGCATATATTTCAACATCATGAAGGACTTCTTCTGCGGAGGATAAGAGTCGTCAACCTGCGGCAATTCAACGATTGGAATGTCGTCTGAAAGTCTTCCGTTGAGAGAACCTTCTGCCGTGAAGAAAATGACCTTACCCGGGATTGATGATACCCAGGTGTCGTAGGATGCTCGGACTCGAGAGTCCAGATAAACCCTTGCTGTCATGACCCCGACCAAAACTAAATTCCTACTCGTTGTTAGACCTTCGTCTCCATTCACGATATACAGTTGATCCACTACATTGGAAATGTCTGCCAGAGATCCTGCTATATTTTCTGATGTTCTGATATCAAGTGATTTCTGACGAGATGTAATGTATATGAAATAATGAACAATGCAACAGGTAAAGTATCCCAGGAACATGCTCCACCCGGTGCTGATGATGACTTCACGACTTATCCAATTTGTCGTCCGAGGCACGATCATCGTTACAGTCAAAATGCGACTTTATAACAAATTTCAATATAATTTTTGTGAACATAACCACGGAACGGGAATGATAGTTCACTAGTCTGAGACTGATAGTTAGCCTACATAATTCGAATAGTTCAGTAGGCTAGTGATAAATTGATTCATCAGTCAAAAATTGTAAAATTGCATTACAAATTTCTTGGTTGGCCCAGCGATATAAAGGAATCTAATTTTCAAATATAAAATACCTTTAGTAATAAATAATAAAATTATAGATAACTAGTAATAATTTAACGTCCACTTCCTCGCCATAAGCCAATGTCTAGGGCTTCAATAGACTCAATAAGTATAGATACAGAAAAATTATGTTATCTCTGAATATTATAGCATAAGAAATTTATACTCTGCTAAAACAACAACTGTTACTATTCTGTGAAATTTATTTAACTCAGATTATATAGATAGGCATACTATCAGCGCTCCAAACGTTTAAATATACTAGTAAATACAATATATCATTTATAAAAATCACATCTAAGAGCTACCAGATGAACTATTTGGCAATCATGACACCTAGGTTCGAAAGGCGAAACCCTGTCGAAATGCCTCTGAATAGGTTAACTCAACCCCATTATAGCACACATCTAATATGAATAGGAATATTACTTAAACCTAATTAGTTTAATTAAGACTGGCTTAGAGAGTAATGGTTGACTTACATTACTTGAGAGTAATGGTGATCAGTAGTACCAGCTTACTTTTAGCATGTTAATTACAAATCTACAAAATAGCCCAATACTATCGCTTCCGCAGATAGTTTAATTAAAGACTTCAAAATAAGACGTCGGTCTCTTGAAACTAAATAGCAGCCGTGCTATATAACTGCAGTGAAACACATGTACTGTACTGCACGCGTTGTATAAACAAAATCCAGACAAATCACACGCGTTCCACGCTGAACAAATTCACAGCAGTGCGTACCCGCTTCACTGTGGTAACACGATAAGCTAAAATAGCATACTAGGAAGTCCGAGATGTCTGAGAAACTAGACCAATTTGTTAGGCTCTCAAATTGTTAATAAAATTAGAATGCAGTAGATTATACGGTATCAGTGCGTTAGGTAAGATTTTTAATTTGTAAAACCTTAATTGTCTTATCGTAATTGTTTATTGAAACAAATATTTTGCTAATTTTGCAGTGCACTCTAGGTTTTTTACTAGTATGTTCACTACTGCGCTCTGATCGTGTAATATTTTGCTCATTATTGAATGAGATTTCATAATATGATATTTTGAAGTCACCGACAAATGATAAACTAAGTGATGAACTTTGATTCTTTCGCAATAATTAACAGAATTCATGTAGTGTCACAGTTCAACCAGTGGCTTATCGGTTGAGCATGAGCATCGGGGCCCTAGATGGGCGTATCGAATACACGGTCACCGACCAGGCGCTGACACGCTTTATGTGAGTTATACATTTACACATATCATTGCTAAGTTGTCAGAGAAGAAAATATATAGCTTCTTTAAGTTCTGTTAATCCCTGTAAAGTCTGTAACTGTCAAGCAAGACATTGATAACCTATTATGCTCTCAAGAGGAACAGGCTACTTGTAGTTTATAATATTACAGTTTACTGACAGTTCTCGTACCGCGTGTTAGTTTTAACCTTAACTGATTTTGACAGGAAGAATGTGATTCTTAGCAAAGTTGCTTAAATAAAGAAATCTGTGAAAAAGTTCTATTTCTAGCGCACTCCTGGCCGCAAGAGACTATCCTAACAAGTAGTCCTACAACTGATCTTCTTCATCTATACTTGAACTTCAGAAAGTTTATATTTAACAAATATGTCTGCTTTGCTGGAGCTCTCAATTTAGACACTTAAAAAAATTAAATGAGTCAACTAGATGCAAAACATCACGATGGAGCTTCAGCAGGGTCGTGTAGCTGTAGGTTAACCGTTTACAGTCGGGACATAGACAGAGTTAACATATATGGCTAATTTTTGGATATGTTATACAATTTGGGCTCCATAACAGCATCTGTAAACATGTTGACAATTTTTTTGCATTTTATGTGAAAATTTTTATGTTTCCAAAATAGGAACGTTGGACTGTGCATAGGCAACGACGCGTTCAGTGATACAATGTTAATATAGCTTGAAATGTGTGTACAAATTTCTCTAATTTAAGAGTTGAGTAATAGAAAACATGAAATCTAAACATTCCTTACAAAAATCCCGATCAAATGAGTCGTATTCCCTATCTATATCAATACATTTAGTACAATATATACCAGTCTAATATGTCTTATTTTCAAGCTACATGTACATTATAACTAAATATTCTTGCAAAATATCCCAATAATAAAATAATAATATCAACATTTTCATTTATTCTCTAATTACAGTCTGTAGTCATGATACCTTATGTAACCTACTACATGACCAATAACAGTGCTACTGCTACGCAACTGGCTGGTTATTATGGCCTGGTGTGGTACAGCCCAGGACAGAGTTTATGCAGGCGCTTCTTGCATTTCACACACTGCAGGTGAGTATTAGGCATACAAAAAGTGCATCTTCCCTTACTGGCGCTTTCCAAATGGTGGTTCACTCCATAAAATCGGATGTCGTTGGGTGTAGGAGCTGTTGGGCCACCAAGTCGTATGCATGCCTGCTGTGATCTCAACAGTGCCATCGTCACTGTTCTTCTGAACCGGATGCGAGTAAGTGTGCTGTCTGGATGCAGATATTGATAGAACCTGAAAGCACAACTACTGCCATGTTTAGGCCGTTGCTAAACATATTCCACCACCACTTCTTAGAACGGAGCCATGGCCGATACGAAACCAGCATCCTATCTAACACATCAACCCCACCCATTCCATCGTTGTACTTTCTGATGAGATCAGGCTGGGTTACTTTAGTTTCCTTCACACCCTTTACCATCCTTTTCGCTGAATGTACTGGTGTAACGCCTAGATGGTTGCTGGAAACAGTGACTACAGAATTGTCGTTCCACCGTACGAAGAGTACCTGTCCATCACATCTTTAGAAGTACGAAGAGTACCTGTCCATCAGATCTTTAGTCAAAGTGGCCTCGGTTGGTCTTCTTCATTTGAGGTATGGTCATCAAACGCCACTTGTTGCATCTGTTATCATTCACAGTGCCACATGCCCTAAAACCTCTGTCACCTAGATCAGACATAAGTTGACGACTTGTGAAGAAATTTTCGAAATGGACTACGTGGCAAGCTGGCTGGTCGACAACTTCTAACAATCCGACAATCCAACCCTTATATACCCTGCAGACATACCCCTGTCATCAAGCAACCTCTCCCCCCCCCCCGTCTTAAAGGTGGCGCTTTACAAGATTAAAGGATTATATCTAAATTCCTTCAAGTTATACAACATTCTGTTATACAAGAATCTCAGCTAGACAGCTGTTTCACGGGTTCACTGGAGAAACCCAGTAAACTTAATTGGTCTTTTTGATTCGTCTCTAGAGAATCCCACGGGACGGATTCTTTCTTTCCATTATTTACGGCTTAGTAACCAAGGCAGTTAGGTGTTGTTGTTAATTAAGTTACTAGCTGTCAAACAATTCAAGCCCCTCAAGAAATCAACCAACTAAAATCGTCAACCCGTCAAAGAGTCTGCTCAGTTAACAACCCTGAAGAAATCTGTCCTTGTGTACAGCTATAATACATAATCACTCTATAATAAGTAATAATAATGCTTTTGATAAACCATTGCAATAAACCAACAATAAATAAATAATTGTAATTGCATGACAGGAGAAAGTTGTGAATAGGTATGTTATCCGTTTACGGATCAGGTATTTCGGGGTTCAAATCATAGACTCACCCGTATCAGACATGTTTTAGCAATCAGCTTAGCTGCAAAAAGTAATAAAATATATACCAGTAAATTGCTTATGCACAGTCCAACGTTCCCATTTTGGGAACATAACATGTTTAGAAGAATATCTTTTAAGTATACTATATACAATACCTGTTACTACAGCATTTCAAAAAGCATATATCTAGCTATAAAATAATGCAAAATTATAATTTTACAAAAAATATTTAATATGAAATTAATTTTTAGAAAATAAAAATGAAGAAATTGAAAAATGCGTCAGATTTTGTTTCTATAAATTTAAAAATTGGAACAAGCCCTTAACAAGTTATGTATTTTTAGAACGTTTTATTCAATCTTAATAGCCCTCCATCATGATTAAATAGTTATGCGCTAGAATAGTTGAGTATTATGCAATAACTTCCATGTTCCCAAAATGGGAACGTTGGACTGTAAACGGTAAATCTCTCAATCTTCTAGCTGCAACGTGGAACCAGGATTTGAATCGCCCCTCCCCCACATATTATCTGCAATATGAACTCATACAGCTCATAGAGCCTCGTTCGGCATGTGGGGATTTCTCCAATCTTAGGGTTTGACATCCGGTAAGCGAGGTGTTGTCACTCCTAGCAATTTTCATTTTTTGTCACCAAAATGATCAATACCTAATCAACTATAAATCAACGTAATGAAGCGATTGGATGATCAATATCTGAGTCATCACCTAGTTTGAGTAGGGACAATTTTGGTTAAAGGGAAAACGAGAAGCGGTTTCAGTACTTCATTAATACGTATCTTTATTTATTTCGCCACTGAGGCCAATAAAGACACAGTCATGGCACATGCACATACATATAACCGAAGAAATAAACAAAACAAAAAATTAAACAAATAAGCTGTATGCAAGATACCTTCACTACATACATCATTACATAAATGTATAGGACTAGTAAACATACTTGCTAATCTGCTTATATCGTTCATTGATATAGGTGAGCTCTGCATTATGTTTTCTGATACTATGAATGAATTCAGTCTCCTCACGGAGAGACAAGACACAATATCCTCCCAGTGTATAAATGCATTTGTTAATTTTGCCCTTTGCCATATCAGAGCTTCTCTTCAACCTACAAGGTGAGCAAGACTGAATTTTTAAGCCAGGAGTACTGTCATTATGTTACCTTTTACCATGGGAGTCCAGGCCGGTCCAGCGCTATTTCAACTTTATAATATCGGCGCTGTTTTAGGGCTCTGCTTTAAACTCCGAGCTCTGAATTACATGAGTCATTGAGTTCGCAAATAAGATAAGATTTGGACTGAACGCGGGTTTTCAGTCATGTTACGGGCTCAACAATCGGTACTAATTACGATGAAGTGTAACACTGTTCTACAGACGCTAAATGGTTACCAGGGGAATCTGTGCTTGTTATAATGTAGGTCGAAGTTCAAAATTTGGTTTAGCATCTGTTTCTTGTCACAGAGCTGACCAGATGCTACTAGTGTCCTTATTAGATATTTGTTAGGTTTCAATAAATTATATTAAATTTTGTCATTTATTTCAATATCCAAATATCTCAGTGTTTTCAGTGTTGGTTTACTTGGGTAGTGGCGCAGTTGTTTTAATGATGGATCTCTGGATGCAAGAAGCTCCTGTGGGCTCGATTCCAAGAAGAGCGGTTCACTACTTTGAATTAAGATAATCCTTAATTTGAAATAAATTAATATTACGTAGGATTATTTAGATTAATATTAATTAGAATATGCAAGCACTACACCAGTAACACTACACAGCGCTATAAGACAATCTAGAATAAAAAAGTCCCTAGATTTAAATAATTTTGGTTCGTTTTAGTTTTCGATTGAATGAATAGATTTAAGAAAACTATATTTTAAACAAAAAAAATAAAGAAAAATACTTCTAAAAGTATATTGAAAATACTTCAAAATATTTTTAAAAGTATTTTGAAATGGTATTTTTTTTAAAAAAAGTTTTTTAAAATGGTATTTTTTATTTTGAAAATACTTTTGTGCCCATTACTGCATGTAGGCCTATGTTCGGTGAATTTGTTATTTTTATTATTACTGCATGTAGGCCTATGTTCGGTGAATTTGTAACCTATGTATACTGCTATAGTCGTGCTAATTATGTGGGGGTCACTAAAGAATAAATCAACCGTCACCTGCGCATGTCATAAGACTGAGCAAGAACAGAAGAAGACAAGGGGAAATCACCCAAAAGCCATACTATTCACAGACTATAGGCTACTTTAAGTTGTAGATAAAGAATAGCCTAACGTAAAGGGAGGTACTAGTTAATCGATGGAGTGCTCTTTATGAAAATTAGAAAGCGGAATGTGAGTAGGAATATCTACTTTAGACCTACCAATTGGTAGAACTCGAGAGAGTGATGCACTAAAATAGTATACCGGAGACATTTCAATTGAGAAGGATTCTGGATAATCTTAAAATTTAAAAAGGACATCAAAAGTTATATCATATCTATTTAATTTCCTAGTGTGTAACAGCAGGTAACGAAACCAAAATTTTAAATGATTAGTCCTGAGATAAATTGAACTCCGTAGGACGCGATTCTATTCAGTGGCGGATCCAGGAATTTCTTAAAGTGAAGGCCGAAATTTTTTTATACAGTGTCCCTTTTTTTGCTTACGCCCACGCCTTCTCTGGGACATGTGACACAACCAGAAAAGATGCTGGTGAGTTCAAAAGGTTTTACTACTACCTTATAGCTCGGCTCCTAGAGTGGAATCGTAGAGTCGTACACGGAATCGTATCCATTTATCTTACCCCTCCCCCTCCGCTACCCATACCCGTGCTACACTCTGGGAAAAATCTAAAAAACCTAAAATCCTACATTTGTTTTGGAAAAAGTAGGTAAATTGTTTCCATCTCTGAAAAACACAGTGGATCTGGACGATTTTCAAAGGTAACCTAGTTTAGGCTGAGAAGGGGGCTCTAGCCCCCCAGGCTAGTTGCGCCACTGCTCCGGAATAAGAATCACATTTTTTACTTACACCTTTTTTACTTTTATACAGTGGTTAAAGTAGAAATTGAGAGCTAGTGAAACGGTCTAACTTCTTTGCCCTCCCTTCCATTATACAGAGCCCCTAGTATATTAAATATTAACCCATAGAGAAAGAACGCACTTTAGACCAAATTAGAGCTAGCGTAACTGAGTTTCCTTCCACCCCCCCCCCCCAATTTAACCACTGCTCTTACATATTTACACATACAAATTGCCATAAACACAATGAAAATTATGTTTACAAAATTTCCGCGGGCCTAAGGGGGGAGCCTGGCTCCCTCAAGGCCCCCTGAATCCGCGCCTGATTATTTTCTTTGGTGAACATATCTGAGACTAAAATTGTGAACATAAATAAGAAAAGCAGCCGCTTATTAATTAATTATTAATGGACTAAACAAAAAAAACAATTAGGCCCCACTTAAACGAGAAATTTTAACAGCGATGGAAAACAGTGGGTAGTCTTGACTTCTTAAATAGAGAACATTTAACCCTTCGACAAAATTACACTTAATTGTACGTGCTATTCAACGTGAATTACATGTATAAAACCTTGGATCTTCATTTCACTATTGTGCATATACTAACGCTGTCATTATGTTCTTTTTGAATGACTTTATGATTTTGAATGCCTCAATAGCGTAGTGGTTAGAGGCGTAAGGTAACTTCATGAAGTTTTAAATGGCAGATTCTGAGGTGAATTGAACTCTTGTGGGTTCGATTCCCAACCGCCCTGATCTGAGTATTTTATCTCTAACATTTACAGGCCTGGTTACAGGAAAATGGACTAAACTTCGTAACGGTTTAAACATGCGGTATTAAAACGATAGATATCAACATAGTTGATATCTACCGTGTATATCTAACACGCATTTGATTTCACTCTAATGCGTGATTACTGTGTCATGTTTCATTTGTAATTGCTTGTGTATTTAAAATGATAAAAATGATAAATGAAGAAGCAGGCTGCTTTTCTAATGTAGAGATGACGTCATTTAAGCAGTGACGGTTGTTGTGTCTGTTTATTTTAATAAAGTTTGTGTAGCGTCTAAGCATATAGAGCGTTAAATCAACAGACTGCAGTGCAGAGCCTACAGAAGAGATGTTTAAGAATACGTTCCAGGACAAATTTTTATCAGTCCTTTACAGCATCGGCAGCAAGCCTCTGATGCTCTGGGGCAGATACGTTTGTAGCTCATTATCTTGCTCTAGATTAATCGAGGCGTTGATGCACATTTACCACATGCATATGTTAACATTATCATGGCATTATTTGTATTTTGTATTTAAATTTTTTGTATTTAACATTATCATGGCATTATTCATTATTTGTGCCAATTTTCTCATAAGATTATAATTAAATTGTATCTCGTTGTTTTATCCTCAATGAGAATTACTCTTATGAAAAGGAAAGATATACTTTTCATTTCACATTTTAATCCTTCGGGAATTAAAAGTTATTAAATAGAATTACATAGAACTCCAAATTGCTATATAATTAATTGATTTTTAGCTATAACTTTCATTTTAAGAAAACTTTGCTTTTAATACTAAAAAATTAAATTTTCGAAAAGCACACAGTTGAACATTATTAGTTAAATATCCTTTGAAGATGCTTTGATGTGAAACAAATTATTTTAATATAGGTATAGTTCAAACTTCAAAGAGATATATTGTGACTTTATAATAGGTAAATTAAGGCCGCTAATTTTTTAATTATTTAAAATTGCCCTTTATTTTAAAAAAGACTACGCAGATGTTACTTTTCAAAATTTGTGCCCTACCCCAGCAGGTACTACTTTGCCGCACTAGTATACATGTATGTTTGGATTATTTGTGTAGGTGCGCAATGGCCATATAAAGAGAATCACTGATGAAGATCTGCGCTCCCTTGTAATAGAGATTGCCGGCACCAACGTTGCGTAAGCAACTCCTCCTAATTTATACTCAGTGTTGTAAAAAGTACTCGGCAAATTACTTTAAGTGAAAGTAAATGGTTACTGGAAGTAAAAGTAAAAAGTATTTATTCAGATTTTACTTTAAGTAAAAAGTAAAAGTACTCGACAAAAAAGTAGTACTTTTGAGTAAAAAGTAAAAGTAGCCTACTCATATTTTTTAAAGAAAAATGTACAAACAGAGATAGAATCCTTTTAAACCTTCTCAAATTAGTTTCAAATTACTTGTTGTAATTCTAATTAAAAACGAAGCTGAAAAAATAAAGGTTAATGAAAATTTAGTTCAGTTCTAAATTTTCTGAACTAAGACAATGTTCGATACACATGCACATGCTTCTCTAGAATTAAAAGATTAGCAATCCATAAATCAATAAAATAATCCCGTCGATCAGTCATGTATCTCTGCTCCAGCATAATGTTTAGGCTAAAATTGAATCGGTTCCAATCCAAAATGAACATCCAAAAAGGTTCTCGTTTATTTCTGAAGATATTTTTTTAATTACATACAAATGTTGTACTTTCTCATGATGTCAAACAAACCAAAAGTGGAAACTGTATAAAGAATTTCGCACTCCCCCTTAAAAATACCTGGATCTGCCCCTGTGAATAGGAATGATTAAATAAGGCTAAATAACATACCTCAACATGCTTCTTTAAATTTCATGAACTGTTGCAGAAGGGGCTGATAGAACTACTACATTTTAGACATTTAAAGCGATACATTTTACCTTCTCATTTG
The DNA here is from genome assembly GCA_905160935.1 of Enchytraeus crypticus. NCBI lineage: Eukaryota > Metazoa > Annelida > Clitellata > Enchytraeida > Enchytraeidae > Enchytraeus > Enchytraeus crypticus. Next base: position 1,872,779 of record CAJHZI010000382.1, on the reverse strand, counting down.
ATCAATTCAAATATGGATGACAAATACGGCCTAGGATATTCTTCTGAATATAAATCTAATTAAAGAATAGAAGACTGCTAAAAAATCTCAAGGGTCGCTACCTGAAAGGGAAAAATAGATGTCGTTAGGGTAAGCAGGTTGGGAACCACTGATCTACACTATGAGAAGAAATTTCAAAGCTTAATTATTGAAATGACGTAGGCCAATGTACGGTAAGCCTAGGAGGATATCAAAACGTTTGATCTACGTCATACAGCTGTTACCAAAACCAAACTAAAAACAGGTGGCCCATGATATTTTGTTATGTATTAAAAATTTGGCGATTGACATATCCATAGTTCTTCAAATGTAACGCGACTTTTTACTTCCACGGATGTAAAGTAAAAGTAAAAAGTACTACAAAATTACTTCGTTACAAGTAAAAAGTACCCAGGAACATTGGGTACTTCGTTACAAGTAAACGTATCGGTTGAGTACATTTTACTTGTTACGAAGTAATTTTTACTATACAACACTGTTTATCCTAATAAATATCTGTCGTGATTGAAATTGATATTCAATGATTTTAATTTGTTCTTGAATTTAATGTATATTTAAGGCTTAGCCAGCCGACGAACAATTTACAGAGAAAGGTTTTTTGCTGAAATGTTAAATTCGTATGGTCTTCCGCTAGTAAAGTTTCAATCTTCGCTTGATCAGTATGTACAGAATAGTATATGGATTGCTTACATACTGAGTAGCGAATTCCTAACAGGTAAGATATTATCTGTGAGGCAACTCTAAGGACCCTCGCATCTTCGTATTTGTCCCTCTCCCGTGGGCTGAATGAACCAGACGTTAAACTTTCAGTTCAACTAAAATACCAAGGCGTTATCAGTGAATTGCAAAGTACTAAACTGCAAACTACTACTACTACTATCGATAATAATAAAAAAAGGTTTAAAGTCCGTTTCCGTTACATCCAAGGATGATGTCCACTTAGCACACATCACTACAGTTCAAGTCACCCAAACCAATCTGCCAACGAATTGTGCTGAGGAGAAGTAAAGTCCGAAAACGAAAGCCGGTCCGGTGATAATAAAAAATTGTCAGGGTAGATCGATTATGTTACGGTGAGATTGATTACATGTACGTCTACGGTGGGAAAAGGTACGTCTTAAGCTTACTGGAGAAAGTTGAAAGTGAAGACTAAGGGATCATTAGATCACTAAGGAGTTAAAGCTTGTATTTTTATTGAAGTAAGAATTAAATTTGCTAATATTAACACTTTCACTAGACTATATAACGCATAATATGTCTATTCCTGATAATGCTTGGATTGAAAATATCGCTTACATATTCATTTAACTTGAGATGCCAGCACATCAGCAGTTCAGCTGCTAGATCGAATGACTTCGGTGACCTTCGCAATTCCCTGTAAAAAAGTTACGAGTAATTGTAAAGGTTGAACGACATAGCCAATAGGAAATAAGTAAACAGGCACTACAAGGTGAATGTTGGACGCAGCTTTTGGATAAACAAATGCAGATTGATTTGAAATGTACAAATTAGTCGTTTTCAATGTGTTTATTGCTTATAAGTAGATAGGAAATGGTTAAATGCTTTGCAGCCGGATCAAATCATCAGCTTCAATGGGGTAAATGTCGATATAAATGTCAATTAATTTAAGGCATATTTTTTAACTTTTCGTGTACGTATCATTAAGTTCATGCATTGTTTGTCAACAAACGCTGTCAGCTGTAGCATCGTCACGTGGACTATAACTTAACAACTTTTACGCAGGATTCCTGTGAAGCTGTGAATTAGTCGCAGATATAACCTCGGGCTGAAGCTCAATGATGACGCTTAATTAATCTTTAACATTTTCTTTAGCATCAAATAGTTAACGTAAAGGTAAATTTTAGAAAATTTCAGCGTTTTATTTTATGTTTCGTTACTGTTTAGCACTACGTATGTCACGTGTCCGACCGAACCCTGCAAGACTCTGGCGATCAGACTCTCCCACCTGACACTCGTCATCAAGAACCTCAAGAAGTACTTCACTTTCGAAGTTCAGGTCTGATTCTAAAGAAGTGATATAAGATTATAATGTACATGTGTGTGTGTGTGTGTGTGTGTGTGTGTGTGTGTGTGTATATATATATATATATATATATATATATATATATATATATATATATATATATATATATATATATATTAGGTCAACTCGTATTGAAACTGCTCAAGCAAAGTTATCTTACAGCTTCAACGCTGCTCCAAAAGTCGTTTATGAAACATAAAATTACACCATTTGTTAATTCTGCGAGCTCGTAGGCCTGAAGCGGATCACGTACATTTAAGTAATTCTCCATATAACATGCACAATATGTCACTATTACACAGGTAAACTTTTAATCAATCTGACCATAAGATCACTTTCTCTTCAGATCTATTAGGAACACACGTCGTACATTTTATCTGGTCGTTTAATCTTATCTATAACGGAATTAAATCATACATTAACTGAAGATGGGAAACATAGAACAGAAATAGAATGTCGCATTGTTCAAGAAAAAGAGGCAAAGAAGAGGAAACAACTAATAGTTTGAATAAAGCCACGCAGATAAAGATTGTAAAGACTTTAGTGCGCACCACGCTACTGTACGGTTGTGAAACATGGACGTTAAGTATTAGGAATAAAAAGAAGAACTGAGTCTATAATCATAAAGAATCTAGGCCCCAAAACGGTGGTTAATAAGCTTTACGTAATAATGAATTTTATTGAAATCTTCCTATTGGAGGTTGCTTTAATCTTCGGAAAACTCGAAATCCAAGTTGTTTTAGACAAATAAAACTGCTCATAGAATTGATTTTATAGTCAATTCGGTAGTCAATGAGTGCATTGGATGATATTCAGTCTTTTTATTTGTAGAACGAAATTTTATACAAATGAATGCGCACATGAAATTGATATATTATACATAAGCTATACATAAGCTTTTAATATTAAACGTGTTTGATATATTTTTCATGTATATTTTAATTGTGAACTTTCGTTCTCGTGGAGTCTCTTCCTTCGACTGGTTTTCTTCGAACTAATATCTATCGATCAATAGACCGATCGATCAATCAATCAATCGAACAATTAATCTATCCATCAAGCAATCGATCAATCAACCAATAAATCAACCTGTTTCATTGATTGATTGGTTCGTTGGTTAATCGGTCAGTCGGATGATTGCTCGATTGATTGATAAGTCAATCTATTTGTTTGATTGATTCAGTCTATCAATTCAGTCGTTCGGTATCTCGGTTATTTGTTAAATCAATTGATAGGCAGATTGATTGAATTGATTGACATATTTTTTGACGGCGGGATTAGCGCACTTAGTTTAGTTGCGCGTCAATTATCGAAGTTAAGCTGTATCGACCTCGGTTAGTACTTTGTGGCTGACCACCTTGGAAGACTGAGTGTTGGTAAAAGCTTAGGAAGGAAAATATCCCAGGGTGTTGGAAGGTTATTCTTAAATCCGCGCCGGCTGCAATTGATGCGCCATCAAAAGGCAACGATTACTAATAACCATGGAGAGGAAAGAGGAAATGGGTCTTAAACAAGCACCTGTGCTTCTTGACCCAGTATGCCGTTATGTTATGTTATGTTTATCCGTTGATTGGTTTAAATTAGCCTATTTATCTGTTATTTTATGATATTTTAACTGGTTGGCTGCTTGCTGCACGCCTGCTAATTGACTGATTGATTGCTTGATTGATCGATTGATTGATTGAATAGATACTGGATGATAAGAATGTACTGAGACGTATCAGAATCAGTAACTATCAGAGTCTGACGAAGATCAAGCCGTTTTTCTGCGTCGTGCCCATGAAGCTGAACGAGGGCTGGAATAAGATTCAACTCGACTTGGCAGATTTTACTCGAAGAGCGTTCGGTACGAACTACATAGAGACTGTGAGAATGCAGGTGTGCTAGGATTACGTCGCGCTCTCTCTCTCTCTTTCTCTCTTTCTCGTTCTCTCTCTATCTCTCTTTCTCTCTCTATCTCTCTCTTTCCAGTGCCTGTGGTCTTCTGATATACCCTTTCCCTAAGGCCCACTCTTCACATCCGAATAAGAATGAGTAAAATACGTACTAGTAATATACAGACGAGTATTTTACTTTTATAAAAGTCCCAAAATCTGCGGAACAATTGGAAAGTTTTTATCTTCAGATCGTATCTCTACCATACATCCTGGGATATTCTAAACTACGATATAGCATCTACTTCGGTTAAACAAGTCGAGACTTCCTAGCTATCTCTGTTTCATTTTAACCTACGAGTGACTGTACCTCTGCTACATATAGAACTAAAACTTGATATAAGCCAATATCCTCATAAAATCAAAAATGCAAGTCTGCTTCGTTTTCATCGCAAGCATTAAAACGTTTCAATTTGCTGTGAACTCCGTGCAGCCCTATGAACCTCTATCAGATTAATTACTTATACATGTATAGTGAATTTATATAACTACAAATAATCATGGATTGGTGACGTTGAGATGTTTAAGTTTTACAGGTGTGGCAGTGCAAAATTAATTATTGTCTGCATCTTAAAATTATCCTATTTATCTTCAAAATTCTAAAACTTTACTCCAGTTTCAATTCTATGCACTATACTTGAAAAGCAATTTTGTTCAATTGCATTGCTTAAAAGCAATGCAATTAAAATTTAAAATATTTTATATTAATATTATTTATTTTTAATATTATTTAATTATTATATATACTATTTTTAATATTATATTTATTTATTATTTTTAATATTATATTTATTTTATTTTTATATTATTTTTTATTATTATTTATTTTTATTATTTTTATTAATATTATTTTAATTTTATTTTAATATTTTATTTTAATTTTGCATTTTAAAATTTCTGTTCATTCTCTAATGTGTTTGAATTTTACTTATGAAAAAATCAAGTGTCAAACATGTATACAGCAAACGAAGAATAGTTGCCCGCTGTTTTTGTTTCTAGATTCATGCTAATTGTCGCATTCGGCGCGTGTACTTCGCCGACAAGCTGTACGCCGACGACGAGCTGCCCAAGGGCTACGAGCTGCCGGTCATCGGTCAGGACAAGAAAAACAAACAAGAAGAATCGTGTTGATCTGCGAGCGCACTAAAGCACAAAGTCTTGTGACGCATATAAGTATAGGCAAAGACGATTTACAACTGTAGATTAGGGCTATATGACTAGAGTCTGGGCGTATAACACTGTTAGTTCTGCCTCGTGTAGTTGGTACACATTAGACCCGCTACATAGGAAAAATAAAAAGCCCGCCAACGTCTGAGCTCGTAAGATGGACATGCTGATTATTATAAATTGCTTAACTCTATTGCATTAAAAAATTTACTGAGCTGTTGTTAAATAGTTGAAATATTTGATGCTGTTGTGCCGCGTCGAAGTCTTCAATTAACATTTCGAAGCACATTTTCTGTTGATTTTGATTAAGCTCATATTTTATATTGATGTTACGTTAGGCCTATACTCAGACTGTTCGAAAAAAATCGACTAATAAAGTTATTTCTTTTAAATAGTCTCTGGATGGGTCTCGAAATTGATGAATCAAATCAAATTTTTAGACGTTAAGACAATTCCTACTTTTATCTTGAAGAAGAGCATCCTTGTTCTTGTAGCTTCAAAATCTCTGAATGCTAATTTACTCTTGTCCACTGGCACGTTTCCACACTTATTAAAAAATACCATTGTTGCTCCACTTCTGAAAAGCCCTCGCTGGAAAAAGAATTATTGTCCAACTGCAGACCTATAGCCAACGTCTGGCTGGAGCTAGTGGAGATGTCGGTAAGATATTCGACCGCGGATCAGTATGTGCGGGGTTCAAATCCTGGGCTCGCCCGTCACTGATCTTCGCTTTCGAGTGAGGAAACTGACGTTAACATTAGCTTTACCAGCTTTAGCTATTGATAATAGCTAATTTGATTTTTACAATGATCAACGACAACATGAAACACCATTGAGACAAATCTAAGCCGGCGAGCTAAAAGAAGGCCAAAAAACAACTCAAATTATAAATTCCAGATAATCAGTCCAAAGTTAAAGGTAATTAAAGAAAAAGAAGTTTATTCGCAAATCATGGAGATTGGATGGAAACCAGTATTACACAGGTACCATTTCATGGACTGAATTCCCAGATTTTGTTTCGCATTGCTTTTTGGAGCCCGTATACTACGCTAATCGCAATCGAATGCCTTAATAGCGTAGGGGTAACGTCATGAAGTTTTAAATGATCCAAGATCTTTAAATTAAGTAGATATGGCATGACTGTTGTTTCAGCGATACCAGTTTTGTAACAAGAGCGACTTGATTTTCAGCTTGCTCAATTTAATCGTGAGGGTAAACAAAGCCCCTATGTGTATTTAATAGTAATTTCTGTAATTTCGGATTTATTTCATGATATTCGGCCTCTAAACGGGTTTAAGATGATGTATTGTTGCGCGTTTGGGTATACAAATTCCAGAAATCGGGAAACTAAAAACTGGGAGTATCCTTTAAGAGATTTGAAATAAAATTTGTTTGCATTTTGTATTATAAAAATATATATCCATTTAATAGGAATTAGTTTCCAATAATTTTTTGTCATGACGATATATTGGATAGTTGTGAGGATAAATGTGCTACTAAAGTGTTTAATTATCGTTCAAAAGCTTTGAAAATGTTCAAAGACTTCATTATTTTATGCCTTTAAATAACAACCATCTGATATTGTTTACCTCCGGCTAGCAAAATTAGTTGTTGGCATCACTGCAATTCTTGAACTCAATGTTTACAATGGTTGAGATTGCCTTTGACACTTCAACGGTTTTTCTTTATTCTCTGTATTGAATGTCTCAATAGCGCAATGGTTAAGGGTGTAGATAACGTCATGAAGTTTTGAATGACAGACCCTGAGGTGAATTGAACTCTCGTGGGTTCGAATCCCAGCCGCGCTGATCTGAGAGTAAAATCTCGGACATTCACTGGACTGGTTATACGGAAAATGGTCTAAATTGCCTAACGAATTAAACATGTGGTTTTAAAAGTGATAGATATCAACATAGTTGATTATTCACTATAATGCGTGTTTACTTTTACTTTTTTACTTTTGTGTTATTTTCAACGATTTGTTGCTTATGTTCTGTTGTTGTTGCTGTTTTTAAGTACGGCGTGTTGGGTCACTTTTAAAGTTTACTTTTAACGACAATGTTTCCTGTAATCATACTTCCGATATCGCTCTGTTGCGCAAGATAAAAACAAAACCGTGTGTTAGGTGATTAGTTAGGTTAATCTAGGTTCGCTTAACAACCTGCGATCCCAAGATGGGACCGAAGGCGAAGAAAAATGAACCGAGCAAGAAGACGGAAATGAAGAAGAAAGAGAAAATTGTTGAGGTATGAAAATTGAAAATTCAGTTTTTGTTATATAGAGTCTAAGCCATCATGTAATTTTTGTATTTTGAAGACGTGCTTTAACTCCTTATGATTCTTTCAAAATATTGGAAATAATCGCTGCTGTGTTTGAATTTGTGCTCTAAAATTTTAGAAGCTACTTGTTTAAGAGCCTAACCTTCGAATTTTGGGAAAATTTGATTAACTACCTTCACGCTTTCTTCAACATGAGACTGCAGCAGATATTGAATTCTCTTTCGTCCAGTCTTCCTGAGTTTTCCTATTTCATAGCATTGACCTTTACTTTTCTGTCAACAGTTTCATTGCAGTAATTGTCATGCTTTGGAACTATTAGTGACCTATTCTTTTCCATCTCTTTTTCCATATGGTGTCAATGAGTTGCAACCACAAAACTTCTTTCCTTTTATTGGATTTGCGCTGTTCTGGAATCTAGCATTCTTATTTGTAAATGTTATAAGCTTTCATAATATTGACAATCTATCATCTTTGATCGAATAAACTTAACCTAAATATAACTCAAAATTGGAGCCTACTTGAACTCAGATTGAAAGCTAATAGAGTAGGTTTGAAATCATTACAGATGTGATAACCTAAAAGCTCATAATTTATATTACGAAAGCTACGATATGAATAAAACGTTCATTTAATGGATCTAACTATGATACTGTCATAGTCGTTAAAAATATGGTGCATCGTTGAACTATATCCAAAACTTGACGTGGACCTAGCTCTTGTATTTGACAATATTATTGGATTAAATTGGCAATGCTGTGCAAGACTAAAGCGCATAAATCTTGAGAATTTAGTTAACTCATTCAGTTGGGTTATGGCGCATTTTATGTGTAAGCGATAAAAGTATCTTTTAACTGGTTGTCGATTTGGTCTTAGTTGCTCTGATAACTTAATAATTGCTTTTTGCGTTTTATGAAACAATCTCGATCACAACTTCAGCCTAACTCGCTAACATCAGATTTCCAAGAATTCAAAGCGATTGAAGATAATTGAGCTCTGCTGTTGGCTAGTGCGATCTGCGTGCTTAAAATTCCCAGAAAAAAGTTCACAGAGCCTTTGACTTCAGCGAACAAGCGACAAGCTTAACCGGTGAAATATGAGACGACAAGTCATCCACTAACTACTTCATCCACTTTCCTCTTAATGTCCACGTATGAGTGGGTCTTTATATCGACTAACATACCTAATCTCGGCCTGCCTCTGCCTCTTTTTCCTTCCATTCTACCTTCTATAACCTAGACCTTCTCCCCTTAGAGTGTGTCCTATCCAACTCATCTTGCTGTTTCTTACTACATTTATCAACTGTCTATCTGTAGCAACTCTCTCCAGAACTTCCTCATTTGGAACCTTTTGAGTCCAGCTAATCCTCTACTTTCTTCTCCATATCCACATATTCTTCTCCATTTCCAATATATCTAGTTTCCTGCTATCTTCTTTCCTTAAGGTCCATGTTTCACATCCATATAATAGGTGTGGTCCAAACCAAGATTTTGGAACATATACATATACAATTATATACAGTTACTTACACGTGGATAATTTTCAAGTGTTCATAAGGTGGATGGTGAGATGTTTAGGAATCGTGTCTTCTATAATACTCAGTAATATTGCTATATATTTTTTCTATTTAAAATGGTCATTATTTGGCATTGTATGAGAGTCAATGACAAGATACATATTTTATGCTTTATTTTAGGACAAGACGTTTGGCATGAAGAACAAGAAAGGAGCCAAACAGCAGAAATTTATTCAACAAGTTCACAACCAGGTAGTCTTGGGAGGAAAGACGGCCAAGCAGCTTGAGAAGGAAAAGGCCGATAAATTAGCTCAGAAAGAAGATAAGAAGAAAGAAGCAGAGGAACTGAATGCCATATTTAAACCTGTTGAGCAGAAAGTCAATAAAGGTTTGTCATAAACTGTATATTGTATAATTTCATTACATGGTTAAGTAGATGTAATTGATTTTGGTTTAATTGTTAATCAAAATAGAAATATAGAACTTAATTAATGAGCTGTATGATTCTGCTTTCTTTGCAGAGAAATTATTTACCTGAATTATTTAAATGAATTAAAAACTTAAGGAACTTAGAATTGAGGAAATTTGAATGTGCTCATTACACAAACCTCATGCTGACTGATTTGACAATTATATGGTTCTATATTTGTAGGTGTAGATCCCAAGTCAGTGCTGTGTGCCTTCTTCAAGGCTGGCCAGTGCACAAAGGGTGATCGATGCAAATTCTCTCATGACTTGAACATTGGACGTAAAGCTGAGAAACGCAGCGTGTATGACGACCAGCGTGATACCGAAAATGGTTGGTGTTCCATTCAAAACATTTAAATTCATTTTCTTGTTGGAATGCAAATCAATAAGTTTACAACTATAAATGTAATTCAGGTATTAAATACTGCCCATGCACATCTGCAGTCTCTATGTTAACAGAGGGTAATATCTAAAATTGCATCTGTTTAAAAGTAATCATTTAGTGAGGGCTAAGACTGAATGGTAAAGTTCTTTTTATTATTATTTAATGTTTGAAGTAAATTATTTAACTGAATGAAGCTTAATATATATTAAAATGCAATGATGTTTCATGTTGCATGTCATTTTGCATACTTTAACAGTGATGTTATACATGTATGGTTATGTTAGTGCTAAGTTTGTTTCCTGAACTGTGATTGTTAAAGTTAAAATCTTTGTACCATTGCAGGTTGCGTATGAAAATGATCCTTTCTTGTCATGTGGTGAGCTCATTAATAAGATATATATATATTAATGTTTGTCTGTAGATACAATGGAGAACTGGGACGAGTCCAAGCTAGAGGATGTTATTAACAAGAAGCATGGTGAAAGTAACAAAAATAAACCTAAAACTGACATTGTAAGTTACTGGCAGTTTGTATTTTTTTAAATTAAATACATTTGTGCAGATTTTTAAAGGGTTTTGTAAGCAATCAAAATTGGTTTTGAAGCTATTTCAGGCAATTTCCTGTTCATACTAGTATTAATTGTAATTTTGCAGCGAAGTTTACTTTTTGACACTTTATTAATCTTTTTAAATCTTTAAACCTTTAATGAATCACTAGAAAAAACTTAGAGTATAATTTCAAAAAAGAAAAATTACTGCTTCATTGCTGGAGACATTAATATAGACTTGATAAAATATGAATTTAATCCATATATTGAATCTTACTTGAACATGACCATTAACAGCAATTTCCTTCCAGCCATACTTACTCCGACCAGAATAACTAGTACTAGTACCTCGCTAATAGATAATATATATTTTTATAATTGTCCTAATGATAAACATAAAATGTACTGTGGTAATTTGCTACATCAAATATCTGATCATTTACCAAATTATTTACTCATCAAAATAACATCTGAAAAAGTAAAATACGAGCAAAAACCAATGGTACGTTTATTGTCTAACAAGAATAAACATGCATCTAAAGAGAAACTAAGCCAAATTAATTGGACTACACTTCTTAATACAGACAAGTCAGAGCCTCAGAATGATGCAAACCTTTGCTACAACAAGTTCAATGAGACAATTTATGATATCTATAATGAATCTTACCCACTGACTAAAGTCTCCCGAAGAACATACAAAGATAAAAAATGGTTTTCATACCAATTAAAGAAGCTATGTGATGAAAAAAATAAACTACATAAAAATGGATTCAAAATCTTACTGAGCTTGACTTGAATAAATTTAAAAAAATAAGGAAAAAATATAAAGAAGCAATTAGACAAGCTAAAATAAATTACTATAGTAATATGCTTGACCAGAAATCAGTAAATATAAAAAGTATTTGGAAAAATATCAATTCGTTATTAAGCATTAACAGAAACGAAACAAACAAATCCTCAATTAATAAACTTTTTTATGAAGGTTCTCTTATCAAAATAACTCGTCCATTGCAAATGCGTTAAACAATCATTTCTGTACTGTAGGTGAAAAGACAGCAAGTAAAATTAAAAGCTCAACCACACATCATAAAGAGTTTCTAAAAAATTCTCTAAAAACATCAATATTCATAGAAGAAATAACTTACGATGAACTTCTAGAAGGCATAAAGAAATTAGATATAAAGAAGCCAATGGTCATGATGGTTTCAGTGCTATACTGATAAAGGAAGTTAGATATATATATTAATTGAGCCTCTACTTTACATCTATAACTTATCATTATCTAGTGGTGTGGTACCCGAACTATTTAAAATTGCAAAAGTAATTCCAGTGTTTAAAAAGGGACAAATAACCGATCCATCCAATTATCGACCAATTTCTCTCTTAAGTATATTTAATAAAATTCTTGAAAAACTAGTCTTTAGACGACTAAATAATTATTTCAATAAGTATAATGTATTCTATGAAAATCAATTTGGATTTAGACATAATCATTCCACTATGCTTGCGGTTCTGAACTCGATAGATTTCTGTTATGAAAACTTAGATTCTGGAAACCTTGTGCTAGGGCTATTCATCGATTTTCAGAAGGCATTTGACACGGTAAACCATTCGATACTAACCGATAAACTGCATCACTATGGAATAAGAGGTCAAATGAACAAATGGATAATGAAATATTTAACAAATCGTCCTCAATATGTATATGTAAATAACACCAGCTCTGAGATACAATTTAACAATTGTAGGGTTCCACAAGGTAGCATTTTAGGTCCACTATTATTTCTTATTTACATTAATGACATGGCAAATGCTCTATGGGACTATAAGCCTAAGTTATTTGTAGACAATGTTAATATTTTATTGCCAGTAAAAGTGTCAATGAGCTCAAAAAGAATGTGAATATATGTCTTAAAAAACTTAAAGTATGGTGCAATGCTAACAAAGTTTGCGTAAATTTAGATAAAACATGCTATATGATTATTCACAAAGCAAACCAAAGGTATAGTATACCTCAAAAGCTTGAAGTCTTTTTAGATAATGTCCTGATCTCTAGAACATCTAAAGTTAATATTTAGGTGTAATACTCGATGAAAACCTTACTTGGAAATTTCGCGTTGATATGGTATGTAGTAGACTAAAAGGACTTATCAGTATTTTATATAATGTTCGTGATTTCTTACCTAAACACTGCCTCAAAAAAATTTACTACTCTTTTATTCATAGTCAGATTCAGTATTGCATTGAAATTTGTGGAAATACCTACTCTACTCACTTGAGTAATTTGATAACCTTGAATAATTCTATACTAAGAATTCTATTTAAGAAAAAATTAACAACTAAAACTTCTGAATTATATGAAATAGTAAATTCACTTCTTCTACGCCAACTGTGTAATTTTAAGCTATTGAAACTTGCTCATCTATGTATTCATAGCCCAGAAAAAGTACCAAAAATGTTCACAGACAAGATTAGTTTCGCTTCTCTTTCCCATTATAATATGAGGAAACCGTTGAGTTTATGCAAACCTTATACAAATACTAACTATGGAAAAAGAACTACCAGTTACATATGTTCCAATTTGTGGAATATGCTCCCTCAAAACATACAGGCAATCAGTTCCACCAATATTTATTTAAGGAAAATTAAGGAACACGTTGTGAACATAGCTAATTTCCTTTCTTTTGCTTTATCCCCCAAGTTTATGTTTTTATGTTATTTTTCTGTTGACTTGCACTAGTTTTAAAATTTAATTTTTAAGTTTTCATTTGTACTTTTGAGGTAACCAACTAGATGGCGCTAATTGCTGTTTTGGTAGCCTCTATTTCTGATCAAATACATAGAACTACTACTACTGATAGAATAGATAAATTATTAATTATGTGCTGGTTATGTTTTTGACTGAAGTATTTATTCTGGTATGAATTCATGCTGTATATTACTTTGGACTTTTTATAACTAGTGTGCAATATTGTAGTGGCGTGTGATTCTGAAATAAACGTAAACTCTCTCTCTTTTTAAAGTTGTTAGTATAAAAAGTGTAGTATTTTCCATGTGGATCAGTTCTTCATAGCAATATCCATGAAGTAAGATTAGCTTGATTAGAAAGATATTCAGCAGACTGTGGCTTTCAGGTAACATCAACATCTCAGCAAGTCTTCTACTAGTGACCAATGAAAACAATATAATAAAACAATATATCATTTACTATCTTTTACTTTAGTTAGAAGCAATTTGAAAATTGAGTCAACTAATAAATTAATTTAAACTTTTTACTTTCTAATAGACATTGTCAACAATATTAGATGCTAATAAATAATTTTAAATTTTAATTCAACATTATGCTGTTTTACTATGTTCGTTAAGCATGGTACAGGCTCGGTTCAAGTTAGGCTAACTTATGCATTTTTATTCTGAACTTTTCGTGGACTTCTCAGATTTACTTTTATCCTAATGGAGAGCAGTGATCAGCAGGAAGAACTACCAATAGAAGCTTTCTGTAGATATGCTGCAGACTAAAAGATGATGTTTATTCCCAACTCGTTATTACTTATATGGGCATATGAATACTGCATATCTTGGGGGTGAACTCAAGACGATGCAGATGTTGCACCGTATAGCTTTTTTGAAATAAATTAGCAGTGACATCTGCAGTCGTTTAATCTATTGTACAATGTTATTTGTGTAATGCTGATAGATCTGCAAGTTTTTTCTCGAAGCACTTGAGAACAGTAAGTATGGCTGGTTCTGGGAGTGCCCTAATGGAGAACAGTGCCACTATAAGCATGCTCTTCCACCTGGATTTGTATTGAAGAAGGATCAGAAGAAGATTAATCCAGAGGATTTGATATCGTTGGAAGATCTGATTGAACGAGAGGTAACAACGTTTAAATGCTTTTACTGCTATTGCAGTCAAGTAAGGAAAGTAGCTGAAAGAGTTTAATATTAGCTGCCTTCATTGCAGTGTTGAATTTGACTGAATGATATAGTTAGTGTACAGTACTGTTTAGTGCTCTCTACAGTACTGTTGAGTTTAAAGCTTTCTACAGTACTGTTGAGCTTAAAGCTCTCTACAGTACTGTTGAGTTTAAAGCTCTCTACAGTACTGTTGAGCTTAAAGCTCTCTACAGTACTGTTTAGTGCTCTCTGCAGTACTGTTGAGCTTAAAGCTCGCTACAGTACTGTTGAGCTTAAAGCTCGCTACAGCACTGTTGAGTACTGTTGCTACGGTACTGTTTAGCGTAGCAAGGTGTTGGGTTCTGCGTATGTGTGCTGAATGATGCTATGTGCATTGTAATGTGCATTTGGAGGCGTCTCTGGTATCTCATATTTCATACCCCTTCTTTTTATCCATTTATTTGTATTGCAGAAGTTTTATGAATGTGTTAATTTAGTCTCCATTTTTAGGTCTGCTTGCTTGCCAGTTGTAGTGACTATTTTCTGAAATAATTAATAGGTGTCCGATAAAACTAAAAGTACAGATTCCTAAAGCTGTGCATAAGTCATATTTCTTGTTGCAATAATGACGTAAAAGTCTGATTTAGGTAAAAGTAGATAGTGGCCTCTTGCTTAACTGACAGTTAAGCTTCTAAATTGGGGAATTTGATCAAGGTTTCTCATATGCTGGTATTTGCTGTTTGTTTGATTGTCTTGTTCTATACTTTGCATTGAGTTGAGGAATTGAATTCTAAATGCTTACTAATTTATCTAACTGTGTAGATATTGCTCTTCGATCTCAACATATACTATATGTTGTGTCATTTGTGCTACTATCTATGAAATATCTGCTGTGTATGATTTGATTGTTATTTAGCGTGCTGCTCTTAGCTCTCAGAATTTAACAAAAGTTACTCTGGAGAGCTTTCTTCAGTGGAAGGAGAGAAAGGTGAATAATTACATTGTTAAAGTTAATGTTTTACTATTATTTCATATTAAATGTTTTTATTAATGCGTGGGATATACTTTTGATAAAAATTAATGGTCAGTTTATTATTAGATTAATCGTAGAGCTCTGTCTGACCCTAGTGCATGCTCAGTTTTGTAGAAAATATTGCTTTAAATCGATGTTTTACTGTGAAGATAAAACTCCTTTGAATTTCTGTTAAGGTGTAAAAGCTAAAAAAGCTATGGTTAACGTCAGTTTCGTCACTTGAAAGCGATGTCAGTGACGGGCGAGCCCAGGATTTGAACCCGCACCTACTGATCCGCAGTCAAGTATCTTACCGACTTCGCCACTGGCTCCAGCCATTTCGCCACTGGCTCCAGCCATTGGCTTTACTATGTATATAAAAAAAATTAAAATGCATAACCATAGTGAAATTTATTATTTTTTTTTTGTGTTTGCTATTAATATATTATGTTAGATGATGTTGTTGTCTTGTTGAGGTTATTGACATCTAATATTTGGACTTTAGAGTTTAGACCTATGTTAAAGTTTTTAATAAAATATAATTGCATTTACTTAAGTACATCATACTGTTGTTTAATTTGCATCAGAGGAAAGAAAAATTGGCCAAACTGCAAGAGGAATCAGACAAGAAGAAAGCCAACTACTCAGCAGGAAAGATGTTTGGTGTATGTGTTGTATTTAATATTAATATCAAATTCATTGTAGCCATTTTGTTGAAAATAAGTCAGTCCAATTATTTCATGTTCTAATTTGTTAAGATCTCTATCAAACACTGCATTTTTTTAGTTTGTAATATTTAATGTTTTAATTTTTTATTTTTGCTATTTACCAACACGTTTTAGTGTGATTTCAGCATTTACACTAATTGAAAATAAAAATAGAAACTGATTGTGGCACCAACAGGCACTAAATTTTAAAATATTAATTTAATTTATACTTAATTTTGTTATGTTAACAATTTTTAATAATATGAAGCAAATTAATCGTGAATATTTAATTTTAATGGTCTTGGCTAATTTAGGTTTAATTAATGTAAAAGTAGTTTGATGAAGTGAAATGTTTGATTCCAGTCCTGTATCTTCTCATTCCGAGATATTGCCGTATCACTATGATTCCTAGCCGAGGAACAGCAATTAAAGAATGATATACAATTGAACAATGACATTATTAGGAATTACTTGTAGCATTATTTTTGGCATCATGTCGTAAGTACATGCGTTGTAAAGTCTTTTAATGCTCTATGACTGATTTTTAACTTTAATGTTACCTGTGCAGATAAGCGGTCGAGAGATGTTTGATTTCAATCCTGACCTAATCGCTGGTGATGACGCAGATGCAGATGATACTGTTTATCGGCGATACGATGATGAGGTTTATATTTTATCACATATGTTTACATGTAAACATGTCTCAATTCTCATTTCTTCAGTTTGGCAGTCAGATGAGGAAATGGACTCGTGTTTTTACTGTTATCTAAATACTCTATTTAGTTTTACTGCTTCTAGCTGTAAATGGAAGTACATTCTTCCTCTTTTTTTCTTTATTTAGTGTATTATGAGCTAAGTAGCCTCCTGTAATGTGACTATGGAATGTGATTCGGGTTGTTTCCTCGTATCAACAGTTACAAAGAATTATTTCTGTTAATTCTAATTAATTACTTTTTAATATTAAGTATGCTAAATATTGTTTATATATATAATTAATTTGTCATATAAATTCTGGTATTTGTCATATAAGTTATATTACCATAATCATCAATTATATTTTATAAAATAAATGTAATCTCTAAATATTTCACCTGAGCCTAAATTAAAGTACATTTGGTGCAGTATTTGGTCTATATATTTTTATTATTCTCTAATGGTATCAGTGTCATTAGAATATATTGCCAGCATATCGATCGTCATTCCAATTAACTATCACTGTGCTACTTATAGTAGCTCTCAACGAGTGATGCTTTTATCTTTTTGCGATGAACTGCATACTTTACAATTGATTAACTCAGGCATTCATTGATGATTAATGGATATTTGCTCTATAGAGTGATGGGATATATCATCTTATCACAATCGATGCTGTTAATTGGCTCTATTATTTCTTTTTAGGACGAAGATGGTGCGGAATCTGGTGCCGTGCGTGAAGTGAATCTGGACATGTTCATCGAATCTAATCAGGAGTACATCGAAGCACCTTCAGCTCCTCGCACTAATGGATTACGAAACCCTAGAGAAAACGGAGAAGGTACAGAATATTAATTCATCATCATCATCGTCATCGTGCTTTTAATCCCAATTCAAGTAGAGTCAGGATACGAATAGACCACTCTCCACACGTGTCTGTCCCATACCATATCATGACATCACTCATTCCTCTATTTTTCTATTCGTTTTGGAAAATTATGTAGCAATTTTTGGAGCCTGGGCGCTCACCAATCGAATGCCCTTTCTGGCAAAATATTAACACAGAATATTACTTATGTGTATTAATTATAGTTAGAGATTGCCGTGTTGTGTTCCGGTTGTTTTATGAATAGACCAACCGGTGACCGCATGTGTAGTAGAAGGTGACTAAAACACTAAGATCCTAGCCAACATCAGAAAAGGCATTCTTTTGGTGAGCGCCTAGGCTCCAGAAATTGCTACAAAATTTTAAAACCGAACGGAAGAGATGTATGGGATTAACTGATGATGTGATGTGGGACAGAGGGTGAGGAGAAGGTCTAATCGTATCCCGACCGTAGCTAAATTGGGATTAAAGGATAGATGATTATGATGAATTATAGTTGGAGAGTTTAGTATGAATTTTACTGACCATGTCTCTGAGATTCTATAGGAAGGTCAGTCCAAATAGTTTGTATAGTTTGCTGATATATGTTGAAGGGTAAATATAAATATGGCTATTTTAAGCCGAAAAGTTTATTTTGATGGATTTTCTATATTATTATATGCTGATATCTGTTTGATCCATACTAGCTAAACTATTGACCCTATAGTCTCTATTGATTGCATTCAACCTTTCTACACTTTTGCGTTACTATGGCCAAATCGCGGCTGGGATTCGAACCCACGAGAGTTCAATTCACCTCAGGATCTGTCATTTAAAACTTCATGACGTTACCCCTACGCGATTGAGACTGTTGTGATGGTGTGTTGAGAGCTGATAGCACTGTAACTATTATGTGACATAGATGACGCAGAGAGTCGAAGGTTGAACGAGGCGGCTGCGATGCCTTTAGAAGATCTCTGCTGCGGTGGCTACGCTGTGGGGGGAGTGGACGAAGACGACATCGACGAGAACCTGTTTGATGAGGACGGACTGGATCAGGTGGAAGAGGAACTAGAAACATTAGAACTCGATCAATAAACCCATTTACTTATGAAATGAGACGTTAAGAGCAGTTTAAAACACTGTATTTCAGTGAACATTTGAGATTTAGTGGATCTTCTGAATTAGTGCTCATCTAAAATCTCTCGTTGCAAAACATTCATTTAGCAGTCTTCACTTAATTCTTGAAACTGGTTTCAAGCAAAACTAAATGAGGTATAAACATAAATTACATTGCCAAATTTTACTGGTGAAGGATTTAGTACTTGATTATGAGAATTATGCTTGCTACAAATATTTATTGTTATTAAAGGATTTGTCCTAAATAGACAATTCGTAAGTTTTGTGTGTGACATTGATTCAGTGCATTATTTGGAATTAAGCTAGTAAGCCGTGTATGTCAATATATTAAAGACAACGATTAGAAGCTAGTATAGTCTTATACGTCAAGATTTACAGAGATGACGATTAAATGCATCTAGAATCTTTTTACTTAATGGATATCAAGTTTTCTAAATCATAAGGTATATTCGAGCTGCATGACAAAATGGCAAGATCGTTTCT
The DNA here is from genome assembly GCA_905160935.1 of Enchytraeus crypticus. NCBI lineage: Eukaryota > Metazoa > Annelida > Clitellata > Enchytraeida > Enchytraeidae > Enchytraeus > Enchytraeus crypticus. The sequence continues at coordinate 1,853,605 of CAJHZI010000382.1, read as the reverse complement.
GAGAAATGATATAGAAAGAAAAGCTAGCAAGGACACGTCATGCGTGGATGGAAGGATACATTATAATAGAAGAATGCAGGGCTAGAAGTAAACCGAGGCAAGGATATTAGATAATTAATTTGTTAATAAATTCATATATAGAGATTTAACAGAGAGCAGAGGTTAGATGTTTTAGAGTTATTCACAGATCTACTGTTAAAACGAAATTTATCTAAGCAATAACTTCATTGATGGGATACGATTTAGAATTGGTAAAATTAAATATTCATGTGTTTCCCTAAGATATAAATTGGGGCCTTCTAATATCCAATAAACCTGGTCTACAGAAGAGGCTACACGATGCATAAGTTACGTAAGTTGTGGATTCACTTTCACAGAAGACTTTCCATCTCGAGCATCTTGCTTATGTAATTTTTTTGTTCGTATGTTAGTAGTAATCGCTGCCTTTTGTTGGCGTATCAATTACAGCCGGCGCGGATTTAAAAATAACCTTCCAACGCCCTCGGGATTTTTTTACTTTCAAAGCTGTCAGCACTCGGTCTTCCAAGGTGGTCCCCCACAAAGTACTAACCGGCGCGATGGAGCTTAACTTTGTTCAACTGACGTTTAACCGAGTGCGCTAAATCCTGCTCCTCTATATTCTATAATCTTATAAGTTTTATACGTTCTACAATTCTTGGAGAAAACCTTCTAGATCTTCTGATTTGAAACCTTCAGCTTATAATAGTTGCTGAGAATGAGAATTACAATGGTCAAAGCTTGGAACTGCCGGGTGTCAAGCAATTACTAGAAGCATTACAGATTTTCTCTATTGAACTAGCACACGCTTCGAACTACACTACTCACGTTTCTGAAAGGTTGCATTCATGAATTGTGCTTGAAGGTAGAGCATTTACTCCGTTATAAAATTTTTATTAACCAAGCGGTCCTTTTTAGATTCAACAAAATATAATTGCATTAATTTCAATTATGTCTAAAGGAGTAATTTAATAATCAAAATCAGGATTAATGTGTAAAAGAGGATATAACTAGATTTTTACTTAAAGTATTTCAATGAAATTTGGAGTAAATGCGTAGAATTGGGTCAGGAATAACCTCAGAAATTTACCTGCCAGAAATCATACAAAAGTAATGGAAATTTTCTTCAGGCATGATATTTTTTACGCATTGTGTGGGTGCATGTACAGTACACACCCTCACACACATTTTATATATATGTATATATATAATATATAATATATATATATATATATATATATATATATATATATATATATATATATATATAATATATATATATATATATAATATATATATATATATATATACAGTATAATGCGTTAGGTATAATTTATCAAAGTCTTTAAAGTATGTAAAATTCTGTATAGTTATTTTTCAGGATTTCATAATCTTATTAAATACTTATTAAATACATGTATGTGTTATTAATTATATGATGTACAATTTTATTAAATATTTAAAAAAATGGGTTAGAATTATATCAGACCTCTGGAGCTCTAACAGTAAAATAATGCATAATTTTATCAAACTAATAACGTAGACGTACTCCAAACTAACGTACTTAAAGGCTAACGTTACTGTTTGAAAAATAAGTTTTATGTCGTGTTGTACAAATGAAAGAGTGTGAATAATTAATTACAGAATTCAACATCGTACGACGCAAATGAGGTCTATTACGTATCCAGCATATGATAAGTTTAACAGAATATAAAAGATGAATTTTATTGTACTATAAGCATACACAATTTACACATTTACATCAATTTACATCACAGAGTCCTCGTTTTGAACAAAAGCTTCATTATTAATCAGTTGCTTCCTTTTCTTCTTGAACTCTTGACTTCAGTGAGGTAGCAGACGTAGCTACATTTAGCCCTGGACCGTTTTTGTAGAGTTCACTTGACTGCAGGTCTAGTAAATCGCTCATTGGTTGCGATGAAAGTGACACTCTGTTAACAAGTTTACGCACATGGGCTAATTTTGCGCGGCTCAGAATTTGTGATAAAACTTTTCTTGAAGTATTTACATAGAGGGTAAAACTGCCTGAAGAGGTGTGATTAGGTTCTAAATTCATCAAGCATCTTCAGTTCATTTGAATCGATGAGCAGGAACTTAGCAGTGCTGCAGTATCGATTCACTTCCATTCAACGAACCTCGCGAAATATTCGATAGATGCACTCATTTATTAATGCAAGTTCTATAAATTCTATAAGGGTTGTTGAGTGCAAAGTACCTAGGAGCTCATTGTTATCTAGCTGCCTTTGTTTCCGACTGCAAACTCACCTAAATCACACAACGAGTTTCAGTGAAAGGACTGAATTATGGATTACTTATTCGCGAATGTCCAACACCATTCTCTACACGCATATCACAGCAATTTAACATCAAATATTGATAACTCGATTTTCACAAAAGCACTGGTAACACTACTATATCGATACACGGAAAATAATAATGTTAACACTGTGGTGTTACCCCGAAGGATTTTCAATACGTGTCGCAACTTATTTCATATCATGAAAACAATTTTCCTCTACGCATTAACATCGTCCACTTCAACCCTCAAGTTCTGTGTCAGTTTTGCATTTTTAATTTTCTTCAACTCTTTATTTCGTCGCCGATTTTTTCTCCGTCGGCTGAGCGATTTTGGAGAAGATTTATTGATGAGGGTAGGTGTTTCTATTTGGTTCGCATCAGGTTTATCCGCAGCCGTCGACTGATTATGCCGGCGATTTGTTCGCTTGCATTTACAACTGCGCACAACTTTTATATCGTACGTTCTCGTTTCGCCGCTCTGACAGACGAAAGTCACCTTACGATGTTTTACCAGGTCATCGACGCACTGATACTGCGAAGCCTTCTTGTTCGACAAGACCTTGATAAACTCGGCGTACCAAGGAAGTTCCAATATGGGTAGACATTTGCCGGTGCAGACGTAATCCTCGACCGGCTTTAGAGAGGTGCAGAACCCATCAGATATGTAGCGCTTTGAACGCAGGCCCTTGCACTCTACCGGCATGTCGGCTAAACTCACAAAAACAAAGAGACCCATTAATGAACCAATAATGATTAATGCTTAAACATATGTATATCCAAAATAGTGCAATAGTCCGCTCACAAGGAAGACATGTGAGAAATGTCATTCCCGAGAACGTCCTCCCGCCTAAATTAAGGCAGAGTCTTGCCGTAATTGATCTAATATATAATCGATAAAAGTATTAAACACGCAATAGAGTGAAATGATCATCCGTGATGTACATGTATCTATCACTGATAATGTTGAAAACATTATGCATTTTATTGTCTGTTTTCCATAATACCGGTCTGTGAATGCCACTGAATGGCCCGGACTTCTTTTCTCTGATACTGTACAAGTATACTCGCTCAAGAATGAACTCGCGACCTCAGAAACAGTCATTTAAAACTTCATGACTTTAGAAGGCGCAATGCACACTGAGCAACATTTTGCTTTCTAAATAATACAAGTTTACTGCCATGACTTTGGTTAAAAATAAGGATTATATATAATATATAGAAGAAGAAGAAGTTAACTTCCGGCTCCTCGTCATAAGGCAATCTCAAATAAACTCTGTACTAACAGATACCAATGCATCACACGATGACGACTGAGTATACAAAAAGCGAAAACGAGAATAAAACAGTGCAAGTCCATGATCCGAGGCAAAAGGGCCAGAATATTGACACGGCAGAATGAGATGGGTTTTTAGCTTGACCAGGAAAGTACTATAGATAATTATGACATAGATAACGATCTAGAATTTTCTAGATAAAGTAGATAGATAATCCCTCTAGTGTTCTGCCTAGTAGAAAGGTCTAAGGTACACATTCCTACTCACTGTCTGTTTCAAGCTCCATTAGGAGCTCTCAATCGTTTAACGAGTTTATCATTTCACAAAAAGGTCCACTTTAATACTGCCTACAAGTATTTTTCTTAAGAGGCTTCCATTTGCCTTCCTCAGTTCTTGCTTAGTCGCCTCTTAATACAAATAGAGTTTACTGTTTGTCCATTCTTCAATGGCTCGGATACTACACCGGGAAGATAAAAATAGATAATACATTGGAGTATAATATACATGTATAATCTTATACATGTAAAGTATAGTAAACATGAACATCGCTTTCTCACAAAGTGGGCCATTCACATTGCGCAGCCAAGACTCTGCTTTCCTTGGATTTATTCTCTTAATATACATGTAAATTTAATTTTTAGATTCTCACACTCTAAATCCGAAACCGTTATCTTACACGATTCCGTTTCTCGTGAACAAAATTCGTTGGATACAAAATATATAATTTGTCTCTTTTATGAAAGATATTCCTTAATCTGGAAGAAGAGATCAGAAATGGACTAGCAAAATCAAATACCAGGAGGCAATGACAAGGAAGACAGACTTAGACGGTGGGAGCTTCGAATAACTGTGCTTCCACTTACTTTTTGAACATTTTTTAAAGTTCAAAAATACGCCCGAAGAAATCAAATGAGCGGAGCGGAAGCTTGTTGTAGGTTGTTCAGTGGATCAGTAGGTGTAAGGTTCAAAGCTAGTGCTCACTCCGCCACTGACATGCTATGGAGCAGGAAATAGACGTTAAACTTGGCTTTAGTTTTAAACAATGGAATTTTAGTTTCTGTAGAACTAGCAAAAGCTGTTTTCTTCATTTCTTCAGAATAGACCAAACTGTTAATTACACGTGACGTAAGAGGCGACTGTTAGCTAACAATCACATAAAATTATAATAATTTGACCACCCTATACATGGCTAATTAGGAATCCAAAATAGAAAATCAATGATTTCAGTGAACTTTTTGATTGTTCACATGTAATTTCTTTACGTTACCTAATGCATTAATAGACTGACTCATTGAGACATTTGCTGTAAGGTAATTTCATTAAATACCTCTCTGGCATGTAGAAACGAAAGTTACAGTATCGCTACAATAGATTGCAAGCATTCCCTAGCATCCGCTGGTTTTCAGGCGTTAATTTACTCTCATTCCTTCATTATATGATACCTAGAGTTCTGCTGGCACATGGCATGGATCACAAATTTCAAACTAAATCGATTAAATTGAGTGATTGATTGATCAAATTACTCGAACATTACTGCTGATGTGTATACTTTTCATAATGGCTATTATTTCCTGTAAATAAATTAAAGAAATAGCAAGAATACTGTGTTAGCTTAAATAGCCTTACTACACTTCTAGTTAGAGGTCTACTGTATCATATTGCTAAGCTACTGCAGCAGTTCTGGCATTGTGTGCCTTTGATCAGCATCTAAATTTTGTGATCAAGTCTAAAAGTCTCATTCAGCTTCTAAAATCAATTTTCTGAGAAGGTCTAGATCATCCCACTGTACCGTTGCATCTATCCATTGCTTCTATTGCATCTATTAAGATGACTACCATTAAAAATAGAATATAACCTATTCTCCTTCCAGTGTCTTTTAAATACTTTTCGAAAAGTACGAATTTCTTATTAAACCTTATTTAAATTTTCTCTAAAGAAGTGACCACATCTCTAAACCTCTTCACACATTTACAAATAAACGTCTAGCATGACAGCAACTTGACACAAGTACTCGGTGATAACAAGCTTAGATAGTGGAATTCACAAGTTATAAGTGCTTGTCACCTATCAACCGTTATATTATTAACGCTCTTCGTGTGCTACTTCACTTCGGTTTTGAATTGCAAAAGTACTTATTAATCTTATAGATCTTTCTTTGTTTAACCATAGATAACAAGTTAGTTCAATACCATGAAAGCACTTGTTAAAATCGTCAGCTTGTCATGCCCATGTGCACTGAAGATACAAGCATATCTGAATTATTCGCTTTCAAGTAGGGCTGAGCAGAGTAGCTGCTTAGTTCGATCGAATAGTTTGCTACAATATTTACATTTCCACATGCTTAACGTTTAAAATAATTTACAAATTTATGCTTAGAATTTAAAATTATTTTGCGGAAAGCAATCTAAATTGAAAATTAAACAATAAAGGGACAAAATTAGATTACATGATAGCTCTTTAAAGTACACTGTCTATATATTGCAGGTTTATCTAAAATTTTGCTCTTGAATTCCAGATTCGAATCTAGATAGAATCAATCACAGATTGACATTTTTGTTGCGTCATTGATCAGAAATGTTCTGTAGCCCTTTGTAGGTAGGCTAAATTATAGTAGTTACTACGTATTGAATTACTAATTACAGGTTTCTCTTAGAATTATTTCGTACAAGTAAAGGTTGCCATATTGCAACAAGATTAGCAAGGAATACAACAGCAATGCCATCTATGAGAAGTGCCGCTTAGTTTGGCAAAGCCACAGTATATCATATTTTGTATTCAAAGCTAAAGACAGTAGTTCACTGTCTCGAAACATTTCTATAACGGATAGAGCACTAGACTTGAACCGTGCACCTAGTAGTCCACGTTCGGAAAACTTACCGCCATGTTATCCGCTTCATACTACATGCTCCGTTCACTTTACTTGTACGGTAGAATAAAATTACTTAATCTTATAATTAAATTAAGTGTACAAATGATAAAGTATCTTCAGGGCTCATCATGATTCCGGACTTAGCCTAGCTGTAGAACAGATAGAAAAGTACGTCAAGCTATAGACGCTAGTCTACGGCATCAGAGTAGAATATACTACAGTTACTATAGAAAAAGCTACACTTTTACTTGAGTATTGAAAGGCTCTGATTGGTTAGGGTCCATTAACTTAGCCCCCCCCCCCCACCACGGATTTTTTAAAATCAAATCACATCAGCGTTTTGGGCTGAAATGGGCTGGTGAAATTTCGTTTTGGTCTAGCACCGTTTCAGAGTTATTAATGATTCTTTGGTGGGGGGGGCTAAGTTAATGCTAGCCCCCCGCCACCTCCGATTTCAATAAAAGTTATACCTTCATTTTGGGCTCGTTTTGGGCTGAAATGGGCCGTTGAAATTTCGTTTTGGGCTAGCACCGTTTCCCTAGGCCACCATCTCGATTTCACTTATAAAAGTTGAAATATTTCTTCTGGGCTAGCATTAACTTAGGCATCGTTTTGGGCTGAAATGGGCCGTTGAAATTTCGTTTTGGGCTAGCACCGTTTCGGAGTTATTCATGATTATTTGGTATGGGCTAGCATTAACTTAGCCCCCCCCCACCATCTCTGATTTCAATAAAACTTATACCATCGTTTTGGGCTGAAATGGGCCGTTGAAATTTCGTTTTGGGCTAGCACCGTTTCGGAGTTATTCATGATTATTTGGTATGGGCTAGCATTAACTTAGCCCCCCCACCATCTCCGATTTCAATAAAACTTATACCGTCGTTTTGGGCTGAAATGGGCCGTTGAAATTTCGTTTTGGGCTAATACGGTTCCAGAGATAATCGCATTTTAAATTCTGGGGTAAGCCACCATGACATCGTTTTCAAGAAAACTTATACTGTTGTTTTGGGTTCGATATTTATGCAGTTTGTTGATTGCCGTGGGTATTGATAATTTTAACGTGTCAATCTAAGCCAACTCATTAAGTGGACGCTTAGATGAGTTAAGCTTTGCAATGTAGCGTGAAGATTCAATCTCAATCATTATATATGTCGACGCTGCAGTATGATATTGATGATAAGCAGTGATTACCTTTCAACATACTAATTCAAATATTTATATCCCGTGTTAGATTAGCAGCTTTGAATTTTCTCTCCGACAGTTAACCTATGTCAAATTGACTCATCAACTTTTCATTTAAATCGAAGTCATATACCGAATAAAGGAGCTCAGTTTATGCGAATTTTTATTGTGAGTCCTTCGTTTGACCATAGTCAGCCATAATGATTGCAATGAAACTATCTGCAGCTCGAAATTTGCGCACACCCAAGACTTCTACTGCTGAACTAAATCTTGCCAAACTTTCTTCACGAGGCGGATATACAGTCAAAGAATATCAGAGTCATAGTGAAGCAATATCTCCTGCTCGCCGAGTTCCAGATGCAGATGACGATGTAGAAGGAGATGACAGTCCTACAGGGAGTCCCTGGATCGAGTTATAAAATATTATTTGCAAAAATAGTGAAAGTTAGCAAACTGTGAAATAATATTCTCTATATATACTGCCACAAAGGCAGTCGTTCAATCAATATTTTACTGTTAGTAGTCTATTTTCTGTTTGAAATTGTATACTGACCTTATCGCTATTAACTACTAGTCTGTTCTACGTACTAAATTATCAAGATGTAATTATCATTTCTATAACACAATCCATGTTAATTAAGCATTTCATATTCAGTTGGACGTATAGGTCTCTTATTTCAAAGTTTGTCTAAAAGGTAAATCTGATAAAACGTAACAAGGTAGAACATACAAAATATCTAAGGAAATTGTATTTCAATTCTGTGTCTACTGAAAGACATACATTGTATTTCTATTGGGTTCTGTCAAAATGCGGTCTTAAAAGTACATTTAAATATACAAACTCCGAGTCTGCTTTCGCACTCTGGAAACAACAATCAACATCTCAACTAGATATCACCGTCTTCTTGCGTTAAGTCGTGGTGGCTTCCCGTTGCCTTACTCAGTTTTACTTCACAATCGGTTAATGGTTGGTCTATTCTTCAGTAATCCGGACATACCAAGCGTTATGTATGGTATCAATTGCAAGTAGTCTGTTATTAACCACCATTCAATGAAAAGTAATTTTCCAGTGATACATCTACAGCTATACTTATAATGTATAATATATATATATATATATATATATATATATTAATATATATATGTATATGTATATATAAATATATATATATACATGTATATAATATATATATATATATATATATATATATATATATATACATCCATGTACATGTATATATACTGCATATACACTATATCTAGGCCTACGTGTATATATATATATATATATATATAGATATATTTCTATATATATTTCTATATATATATATATATATATATATATATATATATATATATATATACATATGTTTATATTTATATATATGTATATACATATGCTCTACCTAACGGTAGGTCCATGGCAAATAAATATTCTAACCAATTCTATCCTAAGCTTAACTTTTCATCTCCATATATAAATTTGTTAGCAGTTCATCCACATTCCAACATAGCAAGTGTAACTGAGCTAGCCCAATACGACAATTAACGGCCCATTTTATAATAAACACAATAGCAAACATGAATTATAGTGAAATGATTAACTACGTTGATATCTATCACTCCTAATACCGCATGTGAAACACGTTAGCCAATTCTATCCATTTTTCGTATAGTCAGTACAGTGAATGTCCGAGATATTACTGTCAGATCAGAGCGGCTGGGATTCGAACCCACGAGGGTTCAGTTCACCTAAGGATCTGTCATTTAAAACTTAAGGATGTTATCTAAGACTTCTAACCCTCAACGGCCCATTTCAGCCCAAAACGAGCTGGTGTAAGTTTTATTGAAATCGGAGGTGGTGGGGGGGGCTGACCCCAGAACTTAAAATTCGATTATCTCTGGAACCGCACTAGCCCAAAACAAAATTTCTAAGGCCCATTTCAGCTGAAACGAGCCCAAAACGTTGGTATAAGTTTTATGGAAATCGGAGATGGTGGGGGGGGGGCTAAGTTAATGCTAGCCCATACCAAATAATCATGAATAACTCCGAAACGGTGCTAGACCAAAACGAAATTTCAACAGCCCATTTCAGCCCAAAACGAGCCCAAAATGAAGGTATAACTTTTATTGAAATCGGAGGTGGCGGGGGGCTAGCATTAACTTAGCCCCCCCCACCAAAGAATCATTAATAACTCTGAAACGGTGCTAGACCAAAACGAAATTTCACCAGCCCATTTCAGCCCAAAACGCTGATGTGATTTGATTTTTAAACTTTCGTGGTGGAGGGCTAAGTTAGTGCACCCCCCAATCACCGTTACCCTAATATATCAAACGTTATAGGCTCATAACAAGAAGAATTCTAAGAATTACGATATGAATTACATGTAACTTGTATTTCTATAGCAGGATAAATATTTCTATATTTGAGTGTCAAGCATTATCTTAACGCTATGATCTCCCACTAGACAAGATTTTAAATAACTAAGTGATGCGTTAGTGGCATGAGTTTCGTCTAATTGTACTAAAGATGAACTCATAATATTATTTGCTTTACTAGTGATTTATAAGCAAAATGAAAAAATAACAGAAACAATTCTACCAAACTTTATATCAAAATGATCATTTACGCGACGATTGCAAATCGACAATGGGTCAAAGTTGGTTGCTGTATGAGTAGTATAGCTACATTTGGTTTGTCTATTGACAAAGCCAGCTTCAGTCACAAACAATTTAAGTTAGAACTTCGGCTGAAATTTATAACTTTGAAAGTTTAAAATTAAGCTCGGTTCAACAAATGAAGTTTATATAAGGGAATTAATCACTACCAAATTTTAACTTTCAAGATTGGGTTTTTCATTATTGTGGCGAAGTTTCTTTTTAATGCTTGTCGCGATTACTATACGGTACATGTACGTTAGAAAGTTTAAAATGGTAATCAGAAACTGACAATATGATAATCCGAATCTGATATTATAATCAGAATCTGATAAAATGATAATCAGAATCTGATAAAATGATATTCAAAAGCACAGTAGTAATCATAATCATAATCATAATCATAGTAATCGTAATCATAATCATAATCGTAATCATAATAATCGTAATCATAATCATAATCATAATCATAGTAATCGTAATCATAATCATAATCGTAATCATAATAATCGTAATCATAATAATCGTAATCATAATCATAATCATAATCATAGTAATCGTAATCATAAAATTGCAACCATAAACTCAAGACATTCTTTATAGTGCGCTACTCGCGTTTGCACAGGGTTCATAACAGACGCTCAAATTTAGCTTAATTATTTTATTTATAAAGATTTAAAAATTACAACGTCATTCAAAATATGATAGTAACATGATAGTAACAAAATGTACTCAATTATGCTGGAGGAGACCACAGCAGATAGTAGGACAAACGAGAGATCACAGTGATGTAGAAGCAGTGGTTTCCTAGTAGTTTACCTGAGATAAATCACTGGCATTTTGGATACTGAACCGCTGTCCGCCTGTCTTGGATAATAAATTCGGGTTTTCAAGGCTTAAACCGTGAAAAATATACAATTTACAAAAATTAATAAATAAAAAGTTCGTAGTTTAGAGCTCTTTAATTAATTGTATCCACTGGGGTCTAGAAAATACTACAATGCAATCGTTGGTACTGAAATTATAAAAACTATTCATTACGTCGAACTGTAGTAGACTCGGGTTTCAGCTCCATCAGCTTTGCTCTCATTCATTATTCGGGCTTAGAAGTCTATCCTCTAAACTAGCTGTAAGCTCATCGATAAGCTTCGTGCAGGTATTGCAAATTTTGCGTTTCGTATTGTGTTTTACACATACCTCTTCCAGTTTATCTGCTTCTCTCCAGTTTGATTTCATTTTCAGTTTCCTGTCTTCACCATGTACTCCCAAGATCGGTATTTTGTAATATAATGATCAATGCTCTATGTGTATGGAATTCATGGGTTTGCATTCCTTCAGGTACATAGGTACAAGCGTTCTGTAATGTAAGAATCCTTAGCCTTGATATAGTCATGATACCCATGTGAGCGTTATTAGCACGATGTGGGTAAGTACAATACAGTGTAAAGCGTACACAATAAAGTGTACAGTGTATAGTGTATTTTAGATTTGATAATATGCTATTAATATTCGAATAAACAAATTATTATTTATAAGTTATGTGTCTCTCATTATCTCATAACAAATAGAAATTAGAGCCCTTGTTTTACGTTTTTAGTAATCGTAATAACAAAACGCTTTAAATCATAACAAATCGTATATACCATGTAGGTAACATACTGATATGACAGCATATGAACGACTGCATAGTTGATATTTCTGCTCGAAACCCAAGGCGCATATTGATTGGAGACTCTCAATCCAGCATGATTTAGACTCAGCCGCGAGAATCTTATCGGTTCTTTCTCTAACGATTTATAGCCCACCGACACACATGCAAATGACACGAAAACAGATAAAACGATGCCAAATGTTTTATAGCTATTCAGAGCCGCTCTAAGCTCGTGTATTATCGGATTACGCTAATTTCTATAACTGATATTCATCATGTTGGCACTACATATGGTCAATTGTGTAGCAACCAAATCCAGCTGCCAATAACATTGCTACTTTTTATTCATTCCTTTCGTTGAAATTTCGTGTAGGCTACGGAATGATGCGGATTTGAGAGAATAGGCTCATGTTTCATAGTCAACTACTTCTATACTGAATTTCAGAATTGTTGCTGCTTTGAATTAAGCTCGAGAGATTTATTTTTTCTTAAATTGAGTTGAAATGAATTTGGTGGCTGGCCCTTTTCATTGGCAATTTTGATGTTAAATGTAAGAATTGCATAAACATTGAGAATTAGAATATATCATGAGGAATTAGATTTTAAAAATATATCAAATTGTGAGAGCTTACTGAATGATAAAAAAATAAATTTAGGCAAATATACACCACATGCAAATTAATACACGCATTCGAGGGACTCATTGCCGGTGTTTTGGCATACCATGTTAAGGTAAAACCTTTGTCCAAATATATAAAGGATATACAAAAGTCCAGATGCGTGTTTCTTACTTTCTCTCTCTCTCTCTCTCTCTCCCTTTCTGTTTGTCTGTCACACTCAAGACGTTATTACTCAAGAGAGGGCGCACCATGTCTACTTCCCAATCCACATGCATGATTTCAACCCCATTTTTTTCGTTTAGTCCACAATGTTTGCACTTTTCTATTTAACTTTTCTTGATTAATACGTTTTTCATATTATCGCATTTATTTATCTTTAACTTTTCGTAACTGCATTATAGTTCATTGCAATATCCACTTTGTGTGCATGTATTAAGAGTACAGAGCCAAAGATAGTTAGTACTTAGCAATCAACTAAGATAGTTAGTACTTAGCTCGTCACTGACATCGCTTTCGAGTGAGGAAACTGACGTTAATCTTAGCTTTACCAGCATTGCCAGTGTTACACATTACGATCGGCTAGTCTGTAATAAACATTATTTCGCTGCTACCAGTCCTGATTGTCAAGCAAGAGCTCTAGAGCTTACGTGTAGATAATAATAATAATAAAGGTTTAACGTCCGTTTCCTCATCCAGGGATGATGTCAGGGATGTCCCCAACAGCACACATCACTACAGATCAATTCGCCCAGACCAATGAGCAAATGAAATGTGCTGAGGAAGATCATCCAGATGATCCTACATCATTCTAGATCATCCAAAATTTAACGCCTCTTACGAATTGTACAAGCATCAGAGTTTAAGACTTTTGTGTATGTTAGTTCACATAGTAAGTTGTCATGAACGACAGTAGCACTCTAATTACGTTTTTGTTGTTGTTGTTGAATTGCTTTAATGGCCCACAAAATCTAGATCGAGCAAGAAATAAGGGGGGCTGACGGATTTTCCCCTGGCGGGGTACAGGGAAGAAGCCCTAGTAGGGGGTTTGGGGGGCGAAGTCCCCCAGAAGCTGAAGCACTTTAGTAAATAAAGTCTTCAAATTGATAGCGTTTGTTAGGTTATTGAACTGTAAAAGGAATACTATAGTAGTTACTGAAATTATTGTTTATATACAAATTATAGTCAATAATAGTTATTTTTACAAAAATTGTAGGCACATATCTGCAATTATCTGAAACTTTCTAAAATCTAAACATTAGTTGAAATTTCCCACATAGGGGTAGAACAACAATAAAATTATAGTGCTACTGTTTTTTCGGCTTCAAAAATATTCAACCGATGAATTCAACCTCCACATTCAACCGATGAATGCGGTGGGGAGGGGGGGGGGCGGGAGAATCAACAGTGCGAACCAAACTCCGAGTATTCAGTTCGAGGAATGGTACTAGCGGAATGGAGGCTTACGTGTTGGTATCAGTTCATGAACATTGCATGGATAAGAAAGACTAAAGAGAATATGGCTTTAACTGCCTATGAAAATATTCGTAAAGATGTAAAGGCCGATAAGTAAACGATGAAGAGGTGCGCAAATTTGAAGGAAGAGAATTCCACATCTGTGGGTCAGCATGCTGGAAGAAGCGCTAGTCTAGTCTAGTGCAGTGACAATAATGACGTCGTTGCTTGTTTAATTAAATAACTTTGACTTTTACACAGTGTATATGGTCGCATAATTCTTAGTAAGCCTACCAGCTTTTTTGACGTCCCCCCAACAAATGTGTTCAGCAACTCATTGCAAAAGGGAAAGGTCTCCCCAAAAAACCCTTCTATTTCTGTGGGACCATTAACATTAATGTCCCCTAGTCTAGATTCTGGGGGGACATGTCCTCCACAACCCCTCATTGGATGAGTCCATGCCCTTGAGGAATTATAGCTATGATGTTATCACATCAGCGTTACTTCAGACAGACAGACATAACTGGCTCATTATATTAGATATTTCACGAGAATAGTTATCTAATACCATTTTTTATCCCTTCTTTATTTCGCAACATTACCCATTAACTAGTTTAAACCACAAATGCAATCTGATCACTGGTTATTTATTAACAGCAACGACCAACTACCAGATGATTTTATACGAATGCCAAACACGCGTGAGGTCCTCTCCCACAATAACAGGAACTGCTGCACTGGTGCCTATTGTAATCGCATTGCAGTACAACTAATGCAAGACACACACGTGTCCTCGTTATTGCTATTCTCTCATAGGCCTGTTCGTACATGAAATTATCTAGCAAAAAGCTCCATCACTTCAAGGATTGACTAATTAGCAGCGACCAGTAAACCTAAGAAGTGGAAAATGGATATTGGATGATAATTAGCAGACGGCGCTCATTAACTTCTCAAATCCAAAATTCTGGAGTTCTCTGTTGCAAATTCTTCGAGATTGTAACCGCATTACTAATTTCCAGGTCTAGCTCATAATACATTTATTTCCACAGTAAATCCAAATATTGAACCTCGTCTGAGACAATAGACTTGTAGAGTTCTTGAACTCCTTCCCTTCGGTCATTGCATATACAAAGATATGAGATACCTATCTCGGGTGGTTTGATAATGCCTGTGGTTGTACGAGTTCCTGATCATTTATATCTTATATTAATATAAAATATAATTATATATATATATTATATATATTTTATATATATATATATATATATATATATATATATATATATATATAAAATATATATACAGACTGCGTCAAAAAAACTGACCCCCTACAGAAAATTTTGCTATAACTTTTGAATCTGATGTGTCTTTATCATGTAGATTTAAGCATTTATTCATGGTCCAATTGTACAAATATGCTGAAAAAGTGATGAAAATATATGCTCCAAAATTCGAGTTACAGATCTTTTTGCGCCATGCCCCAACCTTTAAGAGATTTCCTACATAAAATTTTCAAGAACTTTGGCATCTGATGTCTCCTTATCACATAAATTGAAGCGACTATTCAAGGTCTAATTCTACATACATGTATATGCTGAAACATTTATGGAAATATATGCACCATATTTCGAGTTACAGATCAATTTGCGTCATGCCCCTACCTCTTTCTTATAGATTCTAAGCAGTTTATCACTATAAGTCATTATAAGTTTTGATACAAATACTCCATGAGCAAGATTACGGGATGAAAAGGCTAAACAAGCATATCCGCTGAAAGGATAGTCCTTGTCAACTATTAAAAGAATATTTGTCGGAAGATTGCAGAGAGAGAGAGAGAGCAACTGGTAGAAAGGCGGGCAGTGGCTGGCCCAAAGTGTCAGAATTCTTGCTAATATTGCTGCTATTGAGGAACTAATTGATTCTCAGGAAGGAGAGCCTGGAACAAGTCGTAATACACGTCAGATATCATAAGTACTATGAGTTTCTGCCGCATCAGTTCTCATGATTGCTACTACCAAAACAATGAATCAATGAAGGGATCTAATCAGGAGTATTCGGTGACAAACTGCTTGGAGAACCTATAAGAGGTAGGAGCATGGCGTAAAACGATCTGTAACTCGAATTGTGGTTGAAATATTTCTTGAATTTTTCAGCATGTGTGTAGAAATGGATCATGTATTATCGCTAAAATTTGCAAGATAAAGAGACATCAGATACCAAAGTTATAGAAAATTTTCTGTAGGGGGTCAAGTTTTTTTTGACGCAGTCTGTATATATACATGTATATATACACTAGCATACACGGAGATAAAAACTGTAAGGACTTTTGTGTGGACCACGCTCCTATACAGTTGTGAAACATGGACGTAAAGAAAGGAGGATTATGAAACTGGAAGCATTCGAAATGTGGCTATGGATAATAACAGAGAAGATAAATGAACTGACAAAATTACGAACGAAGAAGTACTAAATAGAGTTTGTATAATTGGCAATTGATAAACATCATAAGGAATAGGAAGAACTGGATTGGTCATGTACTGAGAGGGATGGTTTATTAAGAGCTATTTCAAGGAAGAATGGAACGAAAAAGGTTAGAGGAAGACCGAGAAATGGGATGCTGGATGATTAAATATCTAATTCATATATGAAGAGAAAGACAGAGTATGGTAATATATTGAGATATACAGGGTGAGTAATAAAAAGTGATAAGACCTTCAAAAAGTTTGAATATCTCAGGCTATCTATGAATATCTCAGTTAATATTTTCAAATCAAACTTTTACCACACACTAAAGGAATCATTTCTGATGCGGTGGCCAATTTTCATCAATTTTTGTACATAGATTGGCCAATTATGAAAGTTTCAGCAGAGCAACCCCCCCTTTATGAACGTACTGTAAATAAAAATGTCATTTTATTTTATTTTTATTTTAGCTCTGAAATGGGTCGTTGTGGTGTTTCTGAAAGAACCAGTTGTATCTGGTAGCATTACAGCCTATTCGATATGCCTTCCTCCAGTTGCTTCTCAGGACTGCAGCAGCTTTCGGATCGCTAGGACAGCCTTGTTGATTCCAGTTTGAGGCAGTCTCTCCCAAATTGATGGAAGGTAGCACTTACTGCAGTTCTGCCTTGTTTTTAGGCTTTGACTAGGTGTTTCTGATAGAGATGCAACATGGTTCCTCAGACATGGTAATCCAGAGGATTTTGAACGGGAGAGTTTGAAGACCCTTCACTCTTCATGATGAAATGCGGATTTCTCTCGCTGATCCATTCATGTGCATGACGAGATGCATGAGCCGGAGCATCATCCTACTGAAAGATGAAACCATTGGGTAGATGAGCATAGCAATCATCAAACAGCTCAGAAAGTAAAGTATTGACGTAATACTGGGGGTTCACATTTTCCTTCTCGCCAATAAAGTGCAATTTGCCCTTAACCTTGCAGCAAACTCCATTTTTAGGTAAAAAATGGGGGGTTGCTCTGCTGAAACTTGTATATCTGGCCAATCCATAGATTAAAATGGATGAAAATTGGCCACCCCATCACAAATTAGTCCTTTATTAATTGATAAAAGTTTGCTTTGAAAATATTAACAATAGCCTGAGATATTCAAACTTTTTGCAGGTGTTATCACTTTTTTACTCACCCTGTACATGTATGCTAAAGACCTGCCAATAGGCAGTGTACTAACAGAGAGGGATATCTTACAAAATGTAGCTAACAACTATCAACATCCGCTAGTTACAATCCTCCATGTGCAGCAACTAATCAGGGATCTTTTAATCAGATATTTAGTGATTCTTTAGTATAAAGAAGTATCGAATTAGTTTAATTAATAAAATTTGACTTTAGCCAAGCTATTCATACTAATTGGTTACCGTGTTGGGTCCGAGTTGCTGAAGAATAGACCAAATGTAGACTTCATGTGTCATAAAAGGCGACAAGGAACAAAGCACTGAGATCCAAATCAACGTCAGAAAGGCATTCGATACACGATTATTCTCAATTGTTTAGCAAGGTATTTCGTACATTCAATAAGAATACAATTATAAGCAATGACAATTTTTTCAGGTCAATTTCCAGTTAAACTAAAAATTTCAAATAGAAGATTAACTTTTTTGAGGAAATTGTGTCTTTCAGATAATACTTGCTGTTAATACTTTAATTGTTTCAATGGAGAGTTGTTGCCATTGATTAATAAATACTGCGTCAACGATAGTAATAACTGTATCTTGCCAGAGAGCTTTCAGGTTGAGAGACTTGATTGACAGGAAGTCATTATTGAGAATAAATTTTCATTTTCATTTTCATTAAATTTCCTAATCTTATTTCCAGTCTGGTGTCGGCACAATTAACATTTTAAGCGCTCTCTAAAGTCTAAATTATTTTAAAGCTCGACATATAAAAAATATACTCAACTTTTACTGATTCATATTTACTCAGCAAAAACTAAATCTCAGCTTCTATGACATTCTTCGACAACATACTTAAAATAGGAAATTGTGCAGTATGACAAGGAAAAAGTCATTTCGATTCTCTGAAATTGTAAATCAAATTCTTTAACTTTCCAACTCTGTATTTATACTTAAATCCCCACGCTTTTAAATAGAGCTAAATTATGTTAAAAATCAGAATTTGTTAGCAGGTATCGCCTACGATTAATTCAGTGATTACTACAGGCTTCGTCCCGTAATACAGACGAGGCCACTATAATTAAACAGTGGACTCTAATCTCACCCTTTTATGCCACTCGATACACAGCGATATCTCGAGTGGCGATTCTACGCTAACAATGAATGAACTAACTTACAAGCTAAGTTTGAGTTGTGGTTTATAGTAATTGTAGAATAATCTACTGATAAACCTAACATGAAGCTGCATATTTATATACATTAATCTCTATTTCACCTAAAGCACTAAAACATCAACATACATACAAAATGACATATATTGCAATAAGCAAAAAATCATAAAGAGTCAATAAGTAAATAAATTAATGTGAGAAACCCTGAGTTATGTCTTTCCATTAAATTAATGATTGCTAATTGGTTGTTCTGTTATAATTGCTATCGGATTCATGTTGCCCATAGTCAAACTTTACTATCAGATACGCTGTAGCGGCTGTACTAGGATTTCTGAATGAAAGGATCAAATAATAGATTCGACTGACAAATGTAAAGTATTAGTTATTGATATGGCTGCTCATTGCTAATAAACACTTTATTCTTTTTCGCCATTCGCCACTGCCACACTGTACCACACTGTAGGCCTATAGAGTTTAAACGCAGAGCAACAGAGAGAAAGATGTCTTATTCTCACATATTTCACGGAGTAATAGCATCAATGAGCATGTGACAAAAACTGAAATAAACTTTATTACAATCTAAATAATAAGTGCAATTTGTGCTGTAAGTGCAAAAATGTGCATAAGAAATTGAATTAAAACTAAGCCAACAAAGAGGAAAGTTTATTATCTAGTTAGTCAGCAAAGTTTACTATCTAGTTGAACACCCAGTTTTACCCAGTTTTCATTATAATATAGTTTGTCAGTTATAGACTTTGAGAAAGCCTAAATCATTTACAATTATATTATACACAGCCACTTTTATGCCGCAGTATAGAGAAATTTAAATTAATGTATAAAAAGTTGCTAAATTAGAATAAACGTACAAGTGACTGATTAGAAATAGATTACCAGTTGTTTAGTAAGTAACGTTTATATTTGTAAGAGTATATAGGCAATGAGCTGACTTTTCTAGACGTTGGAATTTTGTTCCAGTTTGTACAAGCATCAGTCACATATGACTTTTATCAGATGACTTTTTATAAAGAAAGCTAGATCCGTATAGTCTTGTAGTGTAGTTGGCGTGATTGAGATCAAAGATAGTTGCCACTATTATAGATGAGGAGGATATGTTATACAGACACTTATGAATAAGTTCCACTGAACAACATTTATGAAATAAATGAATTGATAGAATATTGAATAACAAAGTTATATAAACAGCAACAAAGCTATATAGACATCAAGGTGAGCAGCAATCTGCATTCTCAACTACGATTCTCTGTTATTATAATGATCCAATTGCATTTTGTTGGCTCGTGGTTTGTATATCTGATTCAGCCGTTGCAGATGTAGCCATTGGATGGCGAGGTTGACCTTAGCCTTACATATTTCACGAACTAAATACCTCGCATTTCTAAGTCATACACATGTTGCTGCCGTGCCCTTCGACACACATACAGTCTTGCAAATCTTTGGTTTGGAGAAAGTAAAATGCAGATTCATTAACGACAGCAGGACATTAGACAGACGTTTTCACGAGAAAACAAAGCCTGTTGTTTTTCAAAGAAGATAATGGCACCGTTAGGAAGATAACCAGAGAACGGCTTACAGGAGAACTTGTAATAAATCTGACAAAATCGATACAAACAAGAACAAGAACATCAAAAGGTAAAAATAGAGGTTCAGAATGACTAGAACTAAAAAAATTAAAACGACTAACAGCTCTACGACTAAATATAATAAATATTTGTTTATTAATCCCACTCTCTTCTCTTAAATATTCTAATAAATATTTGTTTATTAATCACGTGAACTCTTATTTTACACTGGTAACTTTCATGTTTAACATTTACGCGTATGTGAGTGTAATACTATGTACATAAAAAAAGTCTAATTAAACAAAATGATCCAGTGGGATTAAAAGGCTATTTGAGCATGATAGGGTTCAAAGGTACCAGTGGGAGCAACGATGTAGTCAGGTTAAGAATTCCTGCTTTATCTATATTATACTCCTGTTGAGCCCTGACTCAGAGGAGACTTAAAGATTTGATATTTATCTGATGGACTGCTCCACGGAATAGACATTTTACTACCTTGTGTCGTAGCCAACATAGCGATATTGCTTGTTAAATGTTGAAGTGTAAACGCAAATCAGAATCCAATCTGAAATATGCATATATATTCTATATAAATTAACAGTTAAATCTCAATAAGTAATAACAAATCAAATAGGCCTACATAAGTTTGAAAACATTGATTAGGACCGCATCTATCTAGCTAAATAAAAATTACAGAAATGGCAACGTACACTCACCACGTTTAATATCGTCAATCGAAGTCGAACAAACCCAAAAATGCGCCATCACCTTAGACGAATAAAAAACATGTCAACTACGCCAAAGTTTATGAGCAATTTCACGATAACCTTCTTTGCAGTTTAGAAAGTGTCTTCATTCTAAAGTCGAATAAGTGAAAGGAATAGATAATTTGTGAGTCTAAAAGGACATAACTATACAAGTCAGCTACGACAAAATTTTCACGTGCTTTCAAAGTTTGAAGAGTGCTTTTTTGTTAATGACATTTTATCACAGAAACTATCTCACCCTCTGGAAGTGTGAATTTGAGAATTAATTTTATACTATAAGACTCAACACCTTACCAACTGAACAATAGTCTTAGAGCATATGATTTAGGATTCTGCATCCTGCTGGCTATGCTTGCCTCATCCTATAGTCGCAGCCCTCCCCCCCCCCCCCCCCAACAGATAATCCATCGAAAGTGTAATATAATACGGTAATTGAATTAATTTTCGAGAAAGTTCAATTTTTCATTAACTTATTACCGAATTTCTCAGATAGAATTAGAACAGAGAATCTGTATAGGATTAAATGCTAGTTTTACAAAGAAACAAATCAAATCTGCGTTAAATAATTTCTAAATAATTTCACAAATCATTTAGGCCTAGAGACTTAAAGCCTAGAGACGTTTTGTGCAGGATTCGAGATCTCATATTTTAAATTTCTACGCATCCATTCAGTCAAAATTGGATCAAACCGATAAGGTTGTCGGAAGAAGAAATAGTGGATTAAAAAATATGCAGATATTTCAAATAGGATCGAGGAGTTCGAAGATGATCTCCGAACCAAAGGTGACCCTCGGTTTTCCCTACTGAGTCACGCCACGGTCTATTTAATTTACCACACTTTCGACAACCGTATTTATTTATATATAAGCACAAAGCGAGCAGATTCTTGTAGAATAAATGAAATCACAATATACCATACAAAAATTCGTAAATAGCACATTCGTACATTTCTCTACTCTGTAACTTCAGTGTTCCATTTGATGATTCATTCGTTTAGATCTTTATAAACTGCTATATATTTATTGAAATTATATTATGACCTATGTATGAAAGAGCAGCGGGAAAGACATATTCTATGTAAGTAAGAGAGCAGCAGTTTGTGGGTTGCATGGGTTAAGTTCAAGTTCGTATACATAAGTGTGTTGAAACCATTTAATTAAAAGTGATTAAAAAAATTAGACTGAAATGGATTGATAAATTAATTATCTAATTGGCCTACATGTGAATGGCTTGAGAGAATAAAAACTGAAATATATTTTTTGATCATTGCTAATAAATGAGGTTTAGATATATCAATGAAATGTTATCGACTATTAAAAGTTATTTATTAACTGCCGTTTCATTAAATAGAGTCGAAACACATGATTCACATCCTCGTCCATTTTTACCAGCCTTCCGAAATATGTTTAATATGGTTCACGTAAATTTCACGCTTGTCTAGAGTTACTCGTGTTGCGTCCACTACATAATAGAGTAACCGTATGAAGCACGTGTTATAAATATTTGAAAAACGAAAAGACAATTAATAACTACATCGGAAACCATAGTTTTTTTCTTAAGCTAAAAGCTATTTTAGGATTTCAAGGCTTAGCCTTAGTAATGGGATCAATTTGATTATCAACGGTGTTGTTTTAGTTAGCGTGCAATCAGGCTGTCAAAAGGACTATGTATCTTGGTTGAGCAATTGGGTAAAACATGAGAGCGAGAGAGAGAAATAGAGAGAGAGAAAGAAAGAAAGAGAGAGAGACAGAGAGAAAAAGATACTAAGCGCCTTTAGTATGAGATCAATTGATTAATTATCAAAGGGGTTAGTTTAGTTAGCCTAGAAGCATTTAGGATCGAGCGTTCGTTTTAAATATTACTACACGTGACTTTAGTATTGAAAAATATAAGCTGCAATTAAATTATGAGCATAATATACGAAATGAGTCTTTCTCAAGTATTTTGCAGCAGTTCATCGGTTAAACCGAAAGATAATTGTTCAAAAGAATTTATGACTATACCAACCATTAGTTGCTATCAATGCAAAATAATTAAATGATAAATTCATACTACTCTCCCACTCTCACGTGTTCTGTTAAATGACAGATTAAAATGTGTGAAACTTCACTGCTTTGCCTTTAAGCTCACTTAATGAACTCCTTATATGGACCAAGTTAATCCCTTTAAAAAATCAACGACTTTTGAAAACAATCAAGCAGTTTTTAGCCTGTGAATATATGTATCATATTGGGTCTTCTTCATGTATAGCTTTTGTACATTAAGCATTTTGTACATTAGCTTTTTGGACTATTAAGCTTAGAGTGTTGAACACGATGTGTATACCTGTGTATAGTGTTAAGAGATTAGCTCTTAGATCCGTTCGTGCTCTGTTCGATTCCTAAGCTAAGCCATCTCTCAAAGCGTCTTAGCGAAAAAGCAGACGGTCCTTCTGCTGAAAACTACATAATTATGCCATTTTAAAAAGATGATATGTAGAGTGTCATTTACGTGTCTCACGTGTACTGTCAGAAAGACTCGACTGGATTTCGAGCCCTTGTCCTCCTTGTTATCAGGCAACCTTGCTACCGACTTAACCATCAGCTGATACATAATAGTAACTTGAATTACTCACCCGGTTTAGGATGGAGAAACTGAAAGGCTGTAGAAGGTTGAGGCCTAAGCGTCGTATGCTGTGGCTTAACGGTTAACACAGTGTCCTTGTTTTCTAAGGAAATATTTCCCAGCACGTGTCCATTGTGATAGCTGTGGGATCTATGCTCCAATGTCTCTCTCCGTTCTCGGGATGTCAAAAAGGTCCGCGATTTGACGAGAGGGTCCGCGCGCACCTTCAAGTTCTGTTCTAAAAGTGCCAGACTCATCAAGCAGTTGATGAAATGGACGTAAAGCGATACGCTGAATGAAGTCTGGGGTGTAACATGCATGACGCGCGGGTACATCAGCACAACGACGTTACAATCATAGTGCGATCTCCTATCCACCTGATCACTGCATGCATAGACTAGTGAAATCCTATTTATTAGTGGCTCTGATTATATTTTGCATTTACTCTCGTGATATAAACACAAAGACGTAATCCGTTAGACCGTGTGGAAGTTTTTAAGTCATCTATAAGACATTTTGCTCCCGTGTTCATTATATTATAATTTCTCTTAGTAGAATATGCTTGCAGCTGTATGAAATAATTATCGATTTACGCTTTTTAAAGGACTAGTTTAAAATCAAACACTTGTATGAATCTTAAGCCTAATTATATGATATAATCAATTGCTAGTTTCTGTACAACAACACAACCATACAATAGGCTCTTGAGTTCTTTAGAAGAATTTTCACGCATTATCGGACACTCACGTCTCAACAAATGAAATTAAAGTAAGCTATTGGCCCTGGTCTGTATAGTTCTGACGGCGGTTACTTTACTCCCTCTCTCTCTCTCCCTTTATCTCTTTCTCTCTCTCTATCTCTCTTTCGTGGCTTCTGCCAAGCGGAAGGCCCAAGCTGTATATTCATTCTCGGAGTCTGCTTTTACGCTCCATATATAGCACTCCATAGATCAATTTAATCCCGTCACAACACGCTGTGCTTTGCCATACCATATGGAGCCTATAGCTTGGGAAAAATATGGCTTCTGAGGTAGCTTTCCGTTTCCTTCCGCAGTTTTTTATCTGCGGCCTCTTACTACATGCTACTTTATTCTGAACCGAGAAATCTGTGTTAGTAGCCTCTCACGGTCAAGCCCAGTACTGCATCAATATTGATATACAATTAGCAGAATATAACTAGTCTTAAAGTTCAGCACAATAAACTAAACAAATGAAAATTGATAATATAAATATTTTTTATTCATTATTAATTAGAAAGAATTTACAGTCAGAGCGGACTATGTTTTCACAGTAAGCTCTAATAAACTATGCAAACTTTTTAGACAGACTAATATTTTGCTTTAGTTTATGTATATATCAACAGTGGATCTGAATATGCTGAATTTCTCTTATGATCTAACAAGTGACAGATTTAAAATTCTTATAGCTACTCAAAGTCAGTTTTCATGCTCGTTAAAAATACATATCGACTAACGAGATGATCCTACCAAAGCTATGAATTTTAGATGAAATCAATGAAACCTATTACATTGAAACCTTCCACATTACTGTAATGAAACCAATTAACTGTAATAGTTTACTTTCCAGGCCTATTTCAGAGTTGCTTTCCTGCGCTCTAATAAAGCTGAGGAAGGCTATGCAATTCATAACTAGATCAATACCTAAATAAATATTGTATCCACACTAAGATGATCATAAGCACGCGAATTGACTATATAGCCGTAGTTCGACGTATTGATTGTAGTTCAAAGACATTGCTAGTTACACGCGTAAAACACCTGAACACGTTTCATTATGAGCAGAATTTTAACCGAGGCTGAAAGTCTATATATATTATAGGCCCGTTAGCTCACGGCTGAATCGACGGCAATGAATTGAGGAGGTAAGTGCGATAAGACGTTAGCAGTACTGTCATAGGCGCTCAAGTGCTGCACAACCAGTCTACGCACGGCCGCTCTGTTATATATAATACACATAACTGTGGCTCTCTGGCATCCAACAATACTTACACATAACCAAACACGTTTCATGCACATGCAGACATACTCACACACATATTGACGCGGTGGTGTAAGCAAGAAAGGGGACATTTCTACGCAATTCCGTCAGGATTGACAAATTAGTAGTTCGGTGAACTTACGTAAATGACTAACTAACTAATAATAGCAGTAATAATAATAATAATAAGGGTTTGACGTTCGTTCCCTCATACAAAGATGATGTATTGGACTTCTGCCCATCACATGTCACTGCATCTAAATTCACCCAAACGATCTGAAAACATGTGCTGAAAAGAAAAAAAAAAGAT